>NW_004624899.1:1489920-1519766 GCF_000247695.1 Heterocephalus glaber | reverse complement strand
AGTTCCTCTCTAAATGTCTTGTAGAATTCAGCAGTAAAGCCATCAGGACCTGGGATTTTCTTAGTTGATACATTTTTAATTGCATTTTCAATTTTGTTGATTGATACTGGCTTATTTAGAATTTTTAGGTCTTCATTCAACTTTGGTTATTCATACATATCTAGGAATCTGTCCATTTCTTCTGTATTTTCCATCTTATTAGCATATAGGATCTCAAAGTAGGTATTGATGATCCCTGGATTTCCAATTTCACCCTTTTCATTCCTAATTGCATGGATTTGGACCTTTTTTTTCCTTTTTCTGATAAGGTTGGCTAAGGGTTTGTCAATTTTGTTTATTCTTTTGAAGAGCCAACACTTGGCTTCATTGATTTTTTTTGTATTGCTCTCTTAGTCTCCATTGCATTGATTTCCACTCTGATCTCTATGATTTCCTCCCTTGTATGAGCTTTGAGTTTGTCTGGCTCTTCCTTTTCCAGAAGCTTGAAGTTCAGCATCAGGTTGATTAATTGAGCTTGTTCTGTTTTCCTAACATGAGTATTCATTGCTCTGAATTTCCCTTGTAAGACTGCTTTCATTGTGTCCCATAAATTCTGATATGTTGTATTGTTATTGTCATTTAATTGTAGGAACTGTCTGATTTCTTCTTTAATTTCTGCTGTGACCCATTGGTTATTCAGAAGTATGTTGTTCAATTTCCATACATTTATGAAATTCTTGCAGTTTCTTCTGCTATTCATCTTCAATTTCATCACACTATGATCAGATATTATACAGGGAATAACTTCTATTCCTTTGCACTCACTTAAACATGTTCTATGGGCAAGTATGTGGTCTATTTTGGAGAATGACCAGTGTGCAACTGAAAAGAATGTGTATTCAATTTTGTGCGGTGGAACATTCCATTAACATCTGCTAAATTCATTTGTTCAAGAGCTTGATTGAGTTCTAGTATTTCGTTGTTTATTTCTTGTCTGGTTGATCTATTTGTGACAGTGGGGTATTGAGGTGTCCCACTAGTATTGCATTAGTGCTCATTTGATTGTTCATGTTCGTCAGTATTTTTTTTTATATGGTTGGGCTCACTAGTGTTTGGTGTATATATGTTTATGATTGTCATCTCTTCATCTTGGATTGTTCCTTTTCCAAGGATGTACTGTCCTTCTTTGTCTCCCTTAATCAGTGTTGGTTTGAAATTCATTTGAACGGCAAAAAGGATAGCTACTCCTGCTTTATTTTGGGTTCCTGTCACATGAAGTATTATTTTCCACCCTTTAGTCTATGAGTTTCTTTTAAATTAAGTGTGTTTCTTGTATGCAGCATATTGTTGGATCTTGCTTCTTGACTCATTCTGCCAGTCTATTTCTTTTGATTGGTGAATTGAGTCCATCATCATTGATGGTTATAACTGACATGTATTGACTTATCATTGTCATGACTTTTTCTTTTTGTTGGATTATCCCCCTTTGCATTTAATTTCTTGTTGTGCCCAATGGATTCATTGTGCTGGGCTTCCTGGGGCTGTGATTCTCATTGTCTTTTCCTAGGGTATTGTCTACAATTTTTTGGAGTGCTGGTTTGGTACTCAGGAAGTTCCTAAGGTGCTCTTTGTCATGAAAGTTCTTATTTCTCCAACAATTTTGAAAGATAGTTTTGCAGGGTACATCAATCTGGGTTGAAGGCTGTTTTCCTTTAGGGCTTGAAATACATCACCTGAAGCTCTTCTTGCCTTGAATGTTTGTGTTGAGAAGCCTGCTGTGATTTTGATGGGCTTTCCTTTGTATGTGCTTTGTTGCTTTTCTCTAACTGCTTGTACGATTTTGTTCTTCCATTGGGTTTCTGAAATATTAATGATTATATGACTATGTGTAGATTTTTTTTTATTTGATCAAGGCTAGTTGAAGTCCTATATACTTCATTTATCTGTGTGTCAAGTTCTTTTCTCCTGCTTGGGAAGTTTTCTGGCATTACTTCTGTGAAGATTTTTTATGTTGTCTGTACTCTCTCCTGTTTCTTCATTGACTCTGATCAGTCTTATATTATTCTTCTTTGCATTGTCTAGCAGCTGCTGGATTGATTTTTTGTGGTCCCTTACTATTTTAAAGAAATTTTTCTTTTCCTGGTCACTATTTGCAATCTTATCTTATATATCTGAAATTCTGTCCTTTCATTGACTTATTTTGCTGGGTAAACTTTCAATGGAGTTTTTAATCTCCTGGAAATCTGTTTGTATGTGTTTTGGATTCCATTTGTTTCCTATGTTGGGAATCCATCATGTTCCTTGGCTCCTCTATTTTTTATTCTATGTCTGCTCTAGTTTTATTAATCATGTCTAGCACTATGGCCACAATATGTGCTGTTATGTGAGAAATTATTTCTGACTTAATTTTTTCCAGATCCTCTTTCATTGCCCATTCAGGGAGTACAGGTGGTTGAGTATCAGATTGTTCTATCTGCTTCCCCTTTGGGGTTGCCTTAGGTGATCTGGAAGTCTAGTTTTGAAACTTGTTTATGTGTCTTCTCATTTCAGCAGGTGCAACCTCCTGTGCCTTTGTTGAGGCAACTTTTTGCTCACCCAGTGGTCTTCAATGGTGCTCGCCAGTATACTAATTCCTGAGTTCAGAATGGTGGCCTTCTGGATCCCTGAGCTGATCTGTTATCTGGGTGGGCTTCTGGCTGGGGGCTGTGCACACTTGGGATGATATCTATGTGTGCCTCTGGCTAGGGTCCCTATGTACCTGTTGTCTGGAAGGGTTTTTGACTAGGGGCTCTGCATCCCAGTTCCTGTTGTATGAGCATGCTTCTGGCTAGGATCTGGTGCACTTACTGATGGTATTGGGGTGAAACTGTGGCTATTGCTTTTGCTCCTTTCCAGATCTTTTCCAGGTGGGCCCTTGGCTTGGGTTGGTGTGCCCAAGCCTCCCGGGTGGGTGTGGAGCTGTGAATGGTATCTGCTTGCAGCCACGGCACTCTGGTCTACACTGGTGCCCCCCTAACTAAGGTGATCTGGTGTGCCTTTATTGCAGAGATTTTCTTCACTTTTCCAACGGGCTTCAATTTTCATCAAGAAGCCTCAGAGAGGCCTTCTTTCTGTTGTTCACTTCTGCTTTACCTTCCGGAGCTCAGAACAATGTCCTTTATGACCTCTGCAACTCTGCAGTGTGGATCCAGGTAATGGCTTAGCACAGCTGTGGGGTGGGGGGTGCTCCTGGCACCTGCACAGCTCTCCTCCTCGGCCCTGGTGGGGGGAGCTCTGTTCCTCAGCATTCGGGGGCAGTGGAACAGCTTCTATCTATATTTTAAGAAGGAACTAATAACAATTATTTTCAAATTGTTTCAAAAATTGAAGAAGAGGGCCAAGGATTTAGCTCAGTGGCACTACTCTTGCATCACAAGTGCAAGGTCCTGAGTTCAATCTCCGGTGCTGAGAAAAAAGAAAAAAATTGAAGAAGAAGAATTTCTTCCAAATGAATTCTACAAATCTGGCTTTAGCCTGATACTAAAAGTACATAAAGATACAGCACAAAAATAGTTATAAGCCTATATACTTGATGAACATAGATGAAAATTTTCAACAAAATATGAGCAAACAAAACTCAGTGTATATTAAAGAGACTGATTATTCACAGTGATTAAATGGGATTCATTCCTCAAATGTACAGGCTCAATCTAACCTAAGGAGTAGATTTTTTACATCACATCAGTATAATGAAGAATAGAAAACTATGGATAATTCCAATGGACACAGAGGAGTGGTTATAAAATTTAACATCCCTTCATGATAAAAATTCAAATAAATTAGGTATAAAAGTAATTTACCACAATACAATAAAGTCCATGAACATGAAGGCCACAACTAGCATTATACTGAAGAGAAAAAAGTTGAAAACTTTTTTTTAAGGTCTGGAGAAACATGAGCATGTCTACTTTTACCACATTTATTCAACAAATTACTGGATTAGTATCCACAGGAACCAAGCAATTTTTTATTAAGTAGTACTGAAAAAATGGGGTATGTATTTGCAAAATAATAAAACCACACCTCTGAACTATATACAAATCAACTCAAATTTGATTAATAACCTATATATAACATGGCACAACTCTGAAACTATTAGAAAAAAACACAGGAGAAATACTTCAGGACATTGGAATAGGTAACAATTTTTTGGATAAGACCCTAAATGGGCAGGAAACAAGAAAAAGTTGAATTTAGTTTCATCAAACTAAAAAGCTTCTGCGTTGTGAAGATGACAACCAACAAATTGCAGGCAAAACTTACAGAATGAGAGAAAACATTTGCAAACTGTACATCTGGCAAACGGTTAATAAAATGAACACCTAAGAAACTCAATACCAAAAGACAAATATTCCAATTAAATATTGGGCAATAGATTTATCTAAATAGACATTTTATCAAAGTGAAACATATAGATAGCCAAGAAGTACATGAAAAAATGTTCACTATCACTGACTATCAGGGAAACACCAATAAAAATCACAGTGAGTTATCACAGTGCCTTCAGTTAGAATGACTATTACTGAAAAGACCAATGATAACAAGTGCTGGTGAAGGTGAGGAGGAAAAAATAACCTTTTACATAATATTGATGGGAAAGTAAATTAGCACAACCACTATGGAAAACAGTATGCAGGTTCCGCAATAAAGTAAAAGTAAAATTACCATATTAACAGCAACCCACTACTTTGTTTATATCCAAAGAAAAGGCCATTGGTATATCCAAGAGACATCTGCACTCCTTATTTATTACAACACCATTCACAATAACTGATAAATGGAAACAACATAAATGTCCATCAACCAATGAATGGGTAAAGAAAATGTGGTGCATATATACGAAAATGGAATACTAATCAGCCACTAAAAGATAAATCCTGTCATATGTGAGAATACAGCTGGAATTGGAGATCACTTATGGTGATTGAACTAAACCAGGCATAGAAAGAAAGATACCACATGACCTCAACCATATGTGGAATCTAGAAAATTGATTTCATAGAAGTTTGGTAGTGGATAACAGAAATTATTTTAGGCTAGGGAAAGCAGCGGAAGAGAAGGATAGGGAAAATTTAGTCAAAAGACACTAAATGACACAGAAATAATTTATGTTCTATTGCGTAGTAAATGAATATAAATGAAGAATCTAGAAGAAAGGATTTTGAATGCTTTTTCTACAAAGAAATAATATATATTTGAGAAGAAAGATATGTTTATATTGATTTGAACTCCTCACATGGTACCCCCAAAATATATAATTTTATATATCATTTTTTTAAAAAACACTTTCAGGGTAATGTAAAAGCAAGTGACAGGCTGGGGAAATGATTTGTAACACAGATAGAAGAAAGAGAAAAAGACCCTAGAGAAAAGGCACATTTAACTATTATATAATGAGAAACAACTCAATAAAAACTAAACAAAAGACTTAAATGGACACTTCGTAAATGAATGGTTAATAAATACATAAAAGGTACATAATGTTTTTACCTGTCAGGAAAACATAATCAAAATCTATCATGCATCACTTGAATGGCTTAATTTTAAAAAATTAAACAGCTTTTCCAATGCCAAGTATAGGCAGACATAAGGAGTAACTAGAATTGTTTTATACTGATAAAGGGAATATAAACAGTGTAATCAGTTTAGAAAACCTGTCAATTTCTTCTAAGGTTAAAAATATATCTAGTCGAAGTCTCCACAATTTCACTCACAGGTATTTAGCCAAAAGCAATGATAATTTATTTCTAGATGGATACTTGTAGAAGAATACTCACACCAGGATTATCCATAATAATACAAACCCTGGAACACCCCAATTACCCATCAATTAGAAAATGTATAAACAAAGTGTAAGTATTCATACAATGGAATACTACTTGGCAATAAAAAGAAACATAACAAACCATTAACATATGCACCACATGGGAGCATATGAAAAATAGTTTGTTGGGTGAAAAAAGTCAATCACAAGCAAAATACAGTTTGTATCATTACATTTCAATGAAATGGTGTGAAGTTTTGTGAAACTATACAGAAATATGTTCTATTTAAATATTTTTTGGATAGAGCCAGCTCTAGGCAAAAGGTTTTTTTAAAAATCATCAGCATTATTTATAACCTTTATCACTAGCATATATTTTAGCATGTTTCCATGGATTATTCCTTTCTTTGGCCTCAACTATGTGGAATGCAATTGTACAGAGAATATTTTCAAATTTGCTGCAGTTGTCTTGGCATTAACTTTGCAATTTCCAGTATCAGTGCACTTTCCAATTATCCTGCAAAGTATTTTAGAAACCTATTGAAAAATATCTTCCAAAGTCTTCAGTGTTAGGGTTTTACTACAGTTCTACTACTACTCAAAACAAGAAGCAAACATCATAGAGCTCAGTAAAAATATAGCCTTACGCTTCACCTTATGCTTCACCATAGATCTACTACAATATAAACCATAACTTAACAAGATTTCCTGATGATTCTTGGCACATTGAAGGTTTTTGTGCATGTGTGAAGGCTCATGCCTATTGCCAATCTCATGGGTCAATAGATTAATATTAGGTGACTTCCACTTGGTTAGGCTATTGTTAGGACAGAACCAAACAGTATTTTATGCAAGCCCATATCCAGATGCAAATAAAAAATTCAAGTAGAAACATTATAACTACTTCACACTTCACAGGGTAGTGAAGAAAACATTTATTTTTTGAGAGAATAAACAGTTTAGAATTATTTATTGTTACAGTCAATTATACAAATCAACCTGCTAATTTATTTGCATTTATAGTGAAATTAGAGTACAAGTATATTATGCATTCATAATAAGATCACACTATATGCTTTAAAAAAGTTTGAGGTGGAGCTATCCTCTACACAAGGGTAATGCTTTAGCACCAACATCAGTGCTAACATTTATCACTGATATATAGAATACATATACACACATATGTATTATATATAATACGTATTAAGGTCTTTCTTAGATTATTCATTCCATTAGTTTAAGTACTTTAATACTTGGCAAATTGACTTACTTTGGCCATATCACAGAGCAAATTTAGGGCATTATCTTATTAACTATTTAAAGAAATGCATATATAGAATTAATATTTTCTTCCTAATTCTTTTAAGAATATTTACATGTAGGATCATTATCCACCGCTGTGAAATTTGTTTTCTTAACCAGTATCCCCTCTCAATTTCCTAAATGGTTCTTGATGGAAAAAGCAGAAAGAGGGGTGAACTCGGAGTAACAAGATTCCACATTTATTCCCACTCATTTGCTGTGTAGTACAATAATAGTTACTTAAACTTGGTTTTGATCCTTTTTATTCATCTGTAAAATAAAATAATTATTGAGAAAAAATTATAGGTTAATTTCATAGAAATGATAAGTTTATAATACAGTTTTATCTCTGCCTTTATTTTATTTAGAAACCCAAGATTTCATGGTACATTTTTATTTTGTGGGATGATGTGTAAGTGGAGGCAAGCAATGAATAAAAAAATTGCTTCGACTACTTATTTAAAATCATGTATAAAACTAGAAAAAAATATATTTCCCTATGTGCAATCTTAGGTAATTGTAGTACAACTTGTAAGATTTCAATTTTGCAGCTGTGTCTATTGAGATAACTTTAGACTGAAACTTGGAAAATAATTTTCTGTAGGGAAAGCTATCTATCACTAAAATTTTCAAGTTCCACTAAATCTGCTAGTATTGGATTTCTCAATTGTGTTACAGAAATAAAGAAAAGTTTTCCTGAGACCACATATTACAAAACTATCTCATCTTCCTTAGTACGTGCATGATGAAAATTGCTCAGTTTCAGTGTTGGAACGTCGGTCTATCTTTTTGCTTTAGTGGCTACATTGGACAGCTCCAGTAAAGGCAGAAGAGAGTTGGAGGTCAGGACAGGGAAATGGAGAAAAAAATAAGAACCAAGATATACCATGTAAAGGTACAAAATCCCAATGACGAATGTCATCATATTGTATAGCTAAAATGTACCAATAAACATAATGAATAAATTTTTTAAAAAAAGAAAAGCTGCCAAATGAGCTGAACCAGAACAGATGATTTAACGAATCTTCAGACAGGAGCAGCATGTAACTGATTACAGCGTTCAGTTCATTTTGTACTGCACTCTGACTTTAACAATTGCTCGGAGAGACAACCCAAACAGCATAGGGACTGGCTACAGACTCTGGCGTGTGCAGAAGCTTGGCACCCAAGGGATAATGAGGTCCTCTTTTGCTGAAAGAAGAGGAGCTTCAGATTGCTGAGAGGAGAATCTCTTGGAGTTTGGTGTTTATCAGAACCTTCATTCCTCATGGAAGGATCCTGATGTGGTTTCCCAGTACCTGAAGATCAAATCTAGACATCTCTCCCTACACCTTTTATAAAAGACCCATAGGTGCAGTTAGTATTCGGAGAGAATTTGTAGATTCTCCAAAGGACTTTGGGGTTTGAACAATGGTCATCTCAGCAGTGACCAGTGAGGAGTGGAGAAGCCTCTACCAAATCTCCCACCTTCTAAGCTATTATTATAGCACTCAACTTTTATCTCAAACAATAAATGATGCTAGATATCTGGAAAATAGTGAGTCAGAGTTTAAAGTGATATAGAAAAAATAATTAATATGCTACTTCAGTAGGAAAATGTACTTGGCTTTGATAGTAGCCTATTATGCAAAATATGATACTAATTCAAAATAATTAATTACAGAATTAAAGGATGTGTAGTATAAAGATTAACTACCCCTTTCAAGGAAAAGCCAGTTTTACATTAATAAGCACCCTCTGCTCCACACACATGGATAAAGGTTCATTAAAATTATTTGTGAACATTGTTACAAATGAATGCACTAATGAAAATTAATTTGTAAATCCAGACATATAATAGAGTTGAGAAAAGAATAATGGGTGTAATTATTAACTCTCACTGAGTTAGAAAAATAAAATTGACAGTTTTATTCTGAGGCAATAGTGTGGAAGAGAAATAATTTATTTTGTATTACAATAACAAGAGAATAAAAGTTTAATTACAAAAGTCCTTACAAAATTACTTTCAGGAAATTTGTAAAACAAATTGTAAAAGTAAAATTAAAGTTTGGTTTTATATTATAATAAATATATTTTAAAGAGAAATGATTATGCTTTATCAAAATTAACTAGAAAACAAACTGGAAACTATGTAAATTACAATAAATTCAAATCAGTCCAAAATAATCACTCTCACCATGTTTATGATGATATTCTGACCAACGGTAGCAGATAGGTATTGTAAGATATTTATGGACTAGATGTTTTAAAGTATAATTATATCTGAGAAATTATTTCTGATTTCATTTTTTCGAGGTCCCCTTTCATTGCCAGGGCAGGGAGTCTGGATGGTTGAGTATCAGAGTGTTCCATCTCGTTTCCCTTTGGGGTTGCTGTAGGTGATCTGGAAGTTTGGTTTTGAGGCTTGTTTAGTGTGTCTTCTCATTTTGACGGGAATGGGGGTGCTGCTGGCACCTGTGTGGGTCACCTACTCTGCTGGGAGCTGTGGTACAGTGGCCTGGAAGCCTCCTCCTCTGCACTGGGAGTGGTGGTATGGTTGCCCGGAAGGATCCTCCTCTTTCTAAAGTATAATTATATAACCAAATAATTCACTACTAACACAGGCACTAAAATATATAAATATTCATAAAGATTTTGAATAATGAATTAAATGATTCCAAAGGTATTATTTTCCCATTTGTTATTTTAGAATGTAAATCTTAAGCACTATTTTTCTTTCAGGTACTTTAGCAAGTATATTGCCTTTTTAATAATGACAAATTGTGGACCAAATTATTGGCTAAATTAAATAAAATAACCATATTAACATCATGCAAACTCAAGCAAGCTAATAAATATTGCTAAATCTTCTGAACAATTCTGATTTTAGATACATCATCTGAACAAAATAGGGGCAGGGGATCTTTCTAACGCTAGTAGTTATGATATGATTTCTGAGAAGTGTGGCACTTTGGGTGTTGCTCAAAGAGCTACTTAACAATGTGCAGACATCACCAAAGAGCACTGAGTCAACTTACACAATAGAGGTGACAATGAGAACCACATCAGATTGTTGAGGGATAGTAAATGAGGTAAATTGTGAAGTTTTGAAAACTACCCAGAGGTGTTTCTTAGATTGATGTGAAATCTCAAAATTAAGTTAAAATATTCTACTCTAGAATTATCAAGCTTATCACCTCACACATGAGGCCCCACATCTAACCCTCACTCCACAGCATGATACATCTGTGCCGGCCACCAACCAGATTAAACCTGTCTAAACAATGATTTACCATGTTTTGGTTTGCCATTCCATGTCTAGAAACATTGGTCAAATTCCTTAGTCCGATGTTTACAGAGTCATTTGCATTTTGACTACAGATAACTGCTCTGTGGTTTTATTTACTACTTCAGGAAGACAGGGACTCTCTACTTCAGTCATCCCAGGCCTTTTGTACTTTTCTGAAACCACATTAGACCTTCCTGCTCTATGACTCTACTGTCTGCCTCTGAAACCCTTCTGTGCCATCTTTGTCTACAAATGTCTTCATTTCAAGGCTCACCTAGTATGTCTAGAGAAGAAATAAGTTCAGATTTACACAAGAGAATCTATTTTATGTCCATTGTAGTGAAGACTGCATTAATAATATTTCTTCAATTATCAAAAATATTTCAGTGGGCAGTCATGTGATTGGTGACCCCAAATGATCTAAATACTTGAATAGAAAGAGACTCTTTCATGGTGTTAAGGCCAACCCATAATAGAAAGTCAACAAATGTTTAAGAATTAGTGAAGAAGAGATTAGAATAGAGGAAAGAATGATACAGAAAGAGTACTAACAATTATGAAGATTGTTCCAAATATAAGAGACTATAGTGAAATAAATCTATGGTTACAGCTAAAAGAAAAAACAATCTAGCAAATAAAAAATAGTCCACAAAAGGCTTGCTTATGAGAAGTATAAAACCTTACATAGTTCAAAGTCATTGTTTGCAATGTAATTTAATGTTATCATGCTTTTTTACCCATCCTTACTCATAGATTGGTACCATACTTTTAATATTCATAAAACGTCAAAGAGATTTAAATTAAAAAATACTATTTTGTGAAATAGATAAATAACAATAACAAGGATGGATAGTAGAGAGCAACGATTTGGAGGATATATCCTGAAAACCACTTGCCTGGACTAGAGGCTCTCCTTTCTTCTTTGTTTCCATTTTTTTTGGTACTGGGGATTGAACTCTGGACCTTGCACTTGCAAGGCAGGTGCTGGAACACTGAGCTTAATACTTGGTCCTCCTTTCCTCTTTGGAAGCTATATCATCTTGACAAATTTCCTAACCCCTTACTGTCTCAGTTCTTTCATTGTGAAATGTACATGACATGTAAGTAAATATCTCGTAGGGTTACCAGGAGATTTAAACAAGTCTAACAGTGCCTCAGAATTGGTAAGTCATGTATAAGTAATTGTAAACAATATAATGATATTTTATTTGAAGGACATATTTATGGGATGAAGATACTACACATGTTCTTGATGCTATTATCTGATTGATAATAAGATATTTTGTCAGCCATGGTCTTTTCTATGCTGACTTGTATTGACATCAAGCAATGAGACATTAAGCTATCTTTATTTAAGTTGGTTGTCGGACTTATGGGTAAAAGACAGCAAAAGAAACTTTAATCAGTCAAACAACTTATGTATGTATGTATATATGTATTTATTTATTTATTTTGGTATCAGGGATCAAACACGGGACCTTGCGCTTGTGAGGCAGGTGGCAGAACCACTGAGCTAAATCCCTGGCCTGAAACAACTTATTTTTTAAAATAAATTATATCATCTTCAATCTGCCATTTTCCTTAAATTGAAACTGTATACAATGGTTGTCCTTTGTATGTGGTTTTGTGACATTTATACTAATGGTTGGAGGAGTATCAACCATATTTGATCTGTATTGACATAAAACATATGCTTTCTGCATCACTGTTTTACATATCTATGAACAGTCTCAAGAAAAATCATTTTAAAGGTCTTGACCTATTGAATTTGAGACGGGACCAGTTTGGGAGCAAACATCTAAATGTCAAATGCTTTTTCAAAATGATAGGAAATATTTAAACATTGTTTTCTGTGGATTCACATTCAAACTTATGGCAGAAAAATGTCATTTCACAACTGAATAGATCTTGGTAAAATAAAAATAATAGCTAAAAACAATGGGTATATTAGGGAAATCAAAATTCAGATGTTAAAAATAAATAACACCAGAATGCACAATAGGGAATTTAAAAGTTACAAAGTAAAAACAGAATTGATCTATTTTGTGATATATTTATCTCACAGGTTCAAATTCAGTTCTGTACCTCCTGCTGGGATGACCCTGTGTTTCTGTTATCTCCTCCCTAAAACTGTGCTATTTCACTAATTTTTATTGTGTGGACTAGATACATTAGCATCCTAAGAGGTTAATAAATGTAATATCTGTTATTTAAAAGTTTTCCTATTCCCACATAGTATATTATTTTTGAATATTTTTAAAATAATTCTGTGTGGGTTTTACATAATTTAATCTACTCCAGCTTTGCTTCGTGGGTGATCTCATTTTAGGAATTTTTCAATGTAGTACAGTTTGTGAATCTCTTAAGACCTCTTCAGGAGGGGAAACTATCATATTTACCACAACACAGTCCTCAGCGTCTGGTTTCCTCACAGCATTAATACCAGACTTTTGGCTCTTTTCCAAACATAATATGCTCTGCTAGCTGTTTCTTTAATAGAACCTAAGGAAAATGAGATAAAACTCAGTTTTCCTCTGCAATGAAAACAATCCTCCACTCATCACTGAAAACTTATTAATAGTCTGATCAACAGGAACTCTAATGTGAGAAATGCTTTCTAAGATCTTTTATGGCTTGTTAATATCTCCTATCCAAAAACTAATATAATGCACTGTGATCCAGCTGATCTGCAATTTAGTTCCATTTCCTGTGGATAATATTAAGTTATAGGAGAGAGGGCAAATGATACTGTGATGTGTGTTTCATGTTGGCATCTTTGAGACAGAAGTAACTCATTCTGGCATGTTTATCTGTTATTGGCATTTATTGGGATCTTTGTCAAATCCCTAGTAGCTTGTCTAGTCTGCTTCTCCTACCATGTCACATTTTCATCCTAGTCCTCAAGGCTGGAGACTTTCGCTTTCTTTTTCATGGGGGGCAGTGAAGCAAGAGGAATTTTGAATGCTCTTCTGAACTCTATGTGGACAGCATGCTGGCCTGGTCTACTTATGCTTGGAAAATAATGTGCCATCATCTCTCTTCTATAGATAGCATTAGCCTTCTTGCAGGAGATTTCTGAATAAGGTTTGAAAACATCCTGCATGCTATTTGCAAAAGCACCTGCAACAGATTATCTTTGGGGCACCAAACATATCTTACCGAGTTTGGGGCACCAAACTCCATAGATTCTCTCATTTGCTACATTTTTCCGTAGAGCCTGAGCAACGAAATGTAATACAAGAAACTCCCATTCATGTCTAAACCTTATTTTTTTCCCTTTGACATTGTTTTCTCCAGCAGTTTCTGTCTCTTCCCAGTGTGGGGGCTCTCATCTTTCCATGGAAGATGAATCAGTTAGCTTTTGTCAAAATAACATTGCATAACGAACTACCCCCAACTCAATAGTAAACTGTAGTATTCTTGCATGATGCTAGGTTGGAAGAGGTTCAGTTTAACCCCAAGTTGTGAATTGTATCTAGATCAGCTCCACCTTGAGCCAGTGGCTGCACAAGATGTGTACTTATAGTGAAGAGCAGAAATGAAAGTGAGAAAACACACTTACATGAGCACAGACTTTGCCTAGCTCATGTCTTGCCACTAACATCCTATTGGTAAAGTAAGTCACAAGGCCATGCATCAAATTTCAGAGGCTGGGATGGATTTTCTACTACTACAGGAAATTAAGAATCAAGACTAATGACTCAAACCATCAGAGACAGGCAAAAATAAAATTTCACTTAGTAGACAATGTTTCTTTTTTTGTTAAAATACATTTTCTTTCTCTATTGTTTTTCCTAGAGTAGCAGAAACTGAAGGCTAGTCTCAAAAAGAAAAAGAGTCATTGAATAACTAAAGGTAGCTCAGGGGGAACAATTTAACCAAAATATAGAAACATAGTTATAGATTTCATCCTGCCTTTGAGTCTTCTTTGACTCTCTGGAGGTCTCTCCTCTTGTCCTCTCCTGTATTAGCAATATTTGAAATTTTGTATCATGCAGTCTTTCCCTCTTTCCAAACAAGTGAATATCTTTAAGATCAAACTCAGCCCAAAGATACTAAGTGTGAGGGGAGCAGAGGGGCAGCAAGAATTGCCTTCGAAGTGTAGGATTCACAGTGAGAAGTAGTTGAGATATTTTTCTTAGAATATTGTACCAAACACAGGTATCTGAATCTGTGCATTGGAAAGGACAGTCGTAAAATTTTCACTTCTATCTATCTAACTATCTATCTATCTATGAATGACTTTTTTCTAAAAAATACCAGGAACAGCTAGAAAGTGGAAGACTGGCTAGTTAACACTGTTAAGCTTTGTGTCTCATGGAGAAAGAATCCCCTTGAAGATTTTAGTTCCACTTTACACTGAAGGTTACAGTGTAAGTGCTATAGCTAAGGTGAAAGACTATTCTTGTGGTTGAAGTTGCTATTATGTCATATCTCTCAGAAGCCTTAGTAGGACATTTGTTATGAAGCACACATCTGCCTGATGTGAGATTGTAGATCTAGTAGGTACCTAAAACTCAACAATTAGCACCAAATGCTAATTGGACATCTACTCTAACAATCTGACCACTGCCTCAGTATCTTTCAGTCTATGAAAGCAGTTTCAGCAGATGTGCTTGACATTTAGTTTCCTTTCACCTTTCTATTATAATTTCTATAGGCACATTGCTGTTTCAGCTATATATTGCTGTTTTAAAAGAAATATACATATTACTATATTATTGCTATATATATTACTATATTTTTTTCTTTTAAAATAGCAATTTTTAAAATTTTTACCCTATTTTCAAAAATTTTAATTGCTATATAAAAACATAACAATTTTACATGGTTTGGGGATACCATGTGATGTTTCAAAACTTGTACACATTGTGCAATGTTTACATTGAAGTAAACATCTATATCACCTTAGAACATTTTTTATTTCTTTGTGCTAAAGACATTCAAATCATTTCTTCCAGTTTTTTGAAGTATACAGTATATTACCTTTATTTGTTGTCAACCTAGTGTACAGCAGCAGCCCACCAGACCTTGGTCCTATTAAAATGTAAATTAATATTCACTGATCAACGTTTCTTCACATCTCCCTGCCCCTTTTCTCCCCAGCTCCTGATCTCTGATGGTCTACTCTCAACTCCTACAAGATCTTGTTTAGAACTTTTGGGTCCATGTATGAGTGAGTAGTTGGCTTTCCGTGTTTGGTTTATTTCACTTAACACAATGTCTTTCAATTCTATCCATGTTGTCAGAAAAGACATATATCCATTCTATTTCGTTTCCAAGTAATACTCCAGTGTGTGCACATTCCATGTTTTCTTTATCCACTCATCAATTGATAGACACTTAGGTTAGTTCCACTTCTTGATTATTATGAATATTGTTTCAGTAAACAGAGTGCAGATGTGTCTTCAACATACAGATCTCAATTTCTTTGGATGTATGCCAGTAGTAGCACTGCTGGTTTGTATGGTAGTTTTATTTTTAATTTTTGAGGCAACGTCATAGTAATGTCCATAATGCCTATATTTACACTCCCACCAATAGTGTGCAAATGTGCTCTTTTCTTCAGAGCCTCACCAGAAGTTGCTGCCTTTTACTTTTTTAGTAAAAGCCATACTCACTGAAAAAATGCAGTCTTTCTTTTGCACTGTTTAACTTTCTGTTTTCTTGCCTACTGCCATTTTATTTATTTATTTATTTATTTATTTATTTATTTCCCCCATTGAGTTTATTGGTACATTTTCAGTATAAAATACAGTTACATTCATCACTGGGATCTTGTACCATTACATGAGTCTCTTGGTTCTTAATTTTTCCCCTTCCCTTGCCCTCCATTCACCCCCTCCACCCTTCCCTATTTGCAAAGACTTTGTTTCCATTTTTTTTCCTTTTCTCATATTTTTTCTTTTCCCTTCTTTCCTTTCCCCTGCCCCTGCCACTTCCCCTGCTCCTTTAGACCTTTTCTTCCTGTTACACAATATCAATTATACATTTTTAAATTACAATATGAAAATTTAGAGGACATTACCACAGATTTTACAGAATTTAAAAGGATATAGAAAGCATATTACAAAAATCTTTTTCGAAGTAAATTTGACAACTTCTAAGAAGCACTTTGGAAGACAAATTAATTAAACTGACTCTAGAGGAAATATAAAATTTGAATAGCACCTATTAAAGAAAGTATATTCCTAGCTTGAAAACCTACCTATATGACAACAGCAGGCTCATATATATTTTAACTGATGAATTATATCAAACAATTAAAGCAGAAAAAAGAAGGAATACTTCTCCCCTTATTTTAGGAACTCAACATTGTGCTAATCCTAAAACTGGATAAAGATAATAGAAGAAAAAAGTATGAACATAGATAAAAATTTGTTTAACAAAACAAACTATTAGAAGTCAGATCTGGCAGGATGTAGAAAGTGGTTTTGTTACAGGGATGGCACTGTTGGTTCAGCATTGGAAGATCCACCCCCAAAAGTCATCATTTTAACAGAGAAAAGGAAAAAGCCATATGATCCTGTTACTAGTTGGAGAAAAAGTATTGGACTAAATCCTACAGCTGTTCATGGTAAAAGCTATCAGGAGACTAGAAGTAGAAGAGAACCTTCTCAACAGATTAAAGACATGTACTCCATACTTTCAGTGAGAATGCCTTATATGAATGGAGAAGATACAATGCTTTCTTCTTAAGGTGGGGAACAAGGGCAGATAGATATCATTTATTAATAGAAAAACAAACTTCAGTATTTGGAAATTGAAGGGACATATTTGAAAAGTTTCATTGCAATGGTATTTCACATTATACTTCTTGAAAATCACTGAGAATTATAAAGAAATAAAGATATAGAGACTTCTTTAAGACTACAACCTATTTTTAGCATCTTGCTAGTGGATCCTGGACAGTTGAACAATATTGATCAAAAGACAATGAAATCTGCTTTCCATGTGATCTGAATGGTTCGGGTTTCCGCAATGAGTTAGTCTCAGTTTAGGGATATAAATAGTAATAGGCTTTCAAGGAATACTCAAATAGGTCTAAGGCACACTGTGAGCTTCAAGACCTAATGCAATGATTAACTTTGATGAATAAAAAGTTGTTTTGGCTAACTTTCCTGAAGGATTCAGTTTTATTTCACTTTGGAGTAAGATAATAAATCATTAAGTAAATGGGAAAATTCAAACTGCTTAACACAATACCTTAAATATGTCTTCTGCATATATCTTGCCTCAAAGAAATGTCCTCCATATTGTTAAAACAAACCGAGTCCTTGGAGTAAGTTATGAAGCAATTTTCCACACACATGCACAGCTTTGTGTTAGGGTTACACACCACATAGTATGTAGCAGAGTAGACAAATGGCCAGAGTTTTTCCTGAGCTCGTCAAACTCAACAGCTTGAGTGTTGAAAAATTTGTAGTTAGGAAATGCTCTCTATTCCCGGCATTTTTGGTAAAGAGAAGAGTCTTTTATCATTAAAAAAAAACCTAGTGTAAGAGATTTGGATATCAACACCAGAAGTCCTGATGATCAGAGAGTACTTGTGCCTTTTCTTCCTGTGATGAAAACCATGATGGATGGATCACATGAACAGTAATCCAATGGGGGTGACCAGGACCTGAACAGAAGTCACATTCAGATAACATGGTCACATGATAGCATAGATTAATTTTGTGTGGTTTAGCAATGTTTTCAGGTATTACTAATGTCCAGAACCCTAATTTTTATGCAGACAAATCATAGTTATTTTGACTTCAGGATTTTGTTGGGTTTAGACTTACAAATTTAACAACTTTTAACAGAGGGATAGCTGTGACAAATTTAAGTCATGGAATTCCTGAAAGAAGCCTGAGACATTTGAAATGTAAACGCTGGTAAAAGTATCACCTTATTGAAAGCTAAAAAAGGTTGGAAAGATTTATGTATATATATTTTGAAGATCATAAGATTTTGCAAACAGATAAAATCTGTCACATTTGTTTTGCTAATGAAAAATTGCAATAATAATTTAATTTTTCTTTTTGTATGGAGGATAACAACAAGGGAGGCAGCTGTCACTGCACAAAAAAATGTTTTCGTTTTTCTTCATAAAACTTATTTTCGTCATGATTACATTCATTCAGGAGTATAGTTCCAATGGAGTTTATAGTTTTTTGTTAATCATTTTATGGACTGGACATTAGAATTTTTCAAGTTGTAAAAAGAAGAAATCACCTTTGTATGGCCAGCTAAATGTAAATTCATACCAAGGATACAGAAGGCACAAGAGAAAACAGTAAAAACTTATAGTACATAATCAGGGTTATTGAAAAAAATTCTTAACAGACCTAAGAAGAACGAGAAGACATAAATTACCAAATAAGAAAGAGAAGATAAAATATCAGTACTGAATTCACATTTTAAAAGATAATAATAAGAATTTTATGCAAATACACTCAACAATTTAGATGCAATAGATCAATTTTTTGAAGATCCAAAATAACAAATAAATGGTCTGAATAATTATCCATCTCATAGAAAGACTCTCAAATATGAGAGAGATTTATATATAAAAGCCTTTTTAAGAAGTTTAGGCTCATGTGGTCTCATAGGCTATTTTTATGAAACATATATGCAGAAATAATGCTAATTCTATGTAGCCTATTACAGAAAATAGAGAATTAAATGCTTCATAACTCATTTTGGGGGAAGAGAATTATGCTGAAACTAAAAGGAGAATATGATATCACAGGAAAACTGTAGGCAATCTTTAAAAAAAAAAAAAAGGATTTTGACCCATTTTCTTTTTTTTTTTTTGGTACCGGGGATCGAACTCGGGTCTTGCGCTTGTGCAGCAGGCGGCAAAACCACTGAGCTAAATCCCGGGCCCGTTTTCTCTCTCTCTGTATCTCTCTCTCTTCTTTCTTTTTCTTTCTTTCTTTCTTTCTTTCTTTCTTTCTTTCTTTCTTTCTTTCTTTCTTTCTTTCTTTCTCTCTCCCATTTTCCCCTTTGCCTTTATTCCTTTCCCTTTTCCCCTTCCCATTTGAACATTTTCTTCCTATTTCACAGTATCTATTATACATTTTGACCCTTATTAACACTTTTGGTTTCTCACACCAGAGACACAATGCAATATTTATACATGTGTGTCCAATTTATTTCACTTAAGAGCATGTTCTCAAGGTGCATTCATTTACCTAGAAAAGCTTAGGATAAAAATACTGTAACCTAAATATTTATATTTTACTAAATCTAGACATAGCTGTTTCTGTTAAAATTAAGGACATCAACTAACAATCAAAAGGACAAAACTTTAGATACCTGTTTGAGTGTTTCTATACAATTTTTCTTATTTTGGTACATGGAACTGGACTTTTTCATGCATAGAAAACCAACAATTTAGGGCCAAACACTTGAAAAGATTAAATTTAAAATTGTAAGAAAAATGTTAATTTCTGTGTTCTAAAGTCTTAAAAATTTTAGTCCGCAAAAGGAGTGAAAATATGACCATTTGATAAGGTTGGGCTCCTGGCAAAAGAGGACGACACTGAGATTGGGATGAAAAGTTCTGTCCTTCCTGGCCCTTGCGCACTTCATTGTGAGGCCCAGTGAAATGATTAACCCCAGGATCTGGGAGATGATCAGCCTGGAATTTAAGTCCATGCAAAAGCCTAGCTTCATCTGGATCCCAGGGTCTCACTCTCAGGACTAGCAAATACTCTCAGCTAGCAACTTCTATAGCCCCTGACTTCCTGAACCCATCAAATTATATTTCTTAATGATTACTTCACACTCTTTGTCTGTCACATCCCTCACCCACAAGTGCCAAAGTGTTATTAGCACAACTCAAGAGCTAAATCACGGAAGGAGCTATATGCCCATCAACAGACAAATGGATAAAGAGAATGTGATATATATGCATAATGGAGTATTACTAAGCCATAAAGAAGGATAAATTTGAGTCACCTGAATAAGTGGATCGATATTGAGAACATAATACTAACTGAAATAAGTCAACACAGATGGTCAAATATCACGTATTTTTCTATGTGATACTCAAAATATAAGTGAATTGCAAAATGAAAGAGACATGTTAAGAAGCAGAGAGAGGGAGAGAGAGAGAGAGATTCTCTAGAGATGGGTAGGAGCTCTGGAGAGGAAGGGGAGGGGAGGGAATGTAAATAGGGGGAATACAAATGATCAAAACTTGATGTGTGTATGTTCCAAGCTGAATGTAATCATTATGTACTGAAAAATTTTAAAAAGAAATCTGCGATCGAACATTTTTAATTCTATGGGGTGATAGTATGCATGTGTAAACTTTGTAAATCCAGAGCTGTCCCTGTAATTATAATTCACTAAATAGATGCATGCTGAAGATAACACAAGGACTACTTTTTGAAGAATTCAAACACATGCATGCTTTAAATAACAAAACTGTTTACGTTCTAGAATTCCTAGACTCCTTTCTTGAATACCACTTGTTTGATGTTGCAAGTGTCTTAATGTTTTTCGGCAAAAGGGGTATTCATTCAAATTTAACATAAGTACTTTCTTCCGGCTTCTAAACCAGACTCTGGGTTTACTGCCACAATTCACATGCAAGGTGATAGCAAAATAATTTTACTAAGAGAATGAAAACTTTGGATGCACAAATAAAATTTGCAGCACAAGTCACAGAAGTGAGTTCTTAGAAGTCAAATTCCCTCACTATGGATATCTTGGCAGAAGTTATAAATAATCATGGGACTTCCATAAACACCAAAATTTTTGAGGCAGGCAGGGAACCACTGAGCTAAATCCTCAGCCCTATGATTATTTGCAAACACTGAAATTTTTGATGGTCTCGATTTTTAGAGATTGGATTTAACAATGTGAAATAATTAGTGATTTCAGCATTTGGAACCTCCATCTGAACAAATGTCATTGTTATCCTTTAAGAAATTAAGGTATGATTTAGAATTTTATACTGGAAATAAGATGCTTTAGCATAGGCTTCTAATCAATTTCCCGCCTTCATTGTAAAAGTTTTATTAACAAAGTGCAGAAAGAATAGATTTTGGGAACAATAGACATTCTCCGCTCCACAATTCATCTGTCCTCATCTTGGTTTTCTGGATATTGTTCACAATTATTAGTTGCTGATAGTATTTCACTCTTACTTGTTTCATTATAGGTTTACATGAATCTACACACTCATTTGCTGTCATTAACAGAATATCATGAGAGAACAAAGATATTCATGCTTTTAGTTTATCAGTAAAAAATCCTATAAAATTCATAAAACATATAATAAGTTAAGTAAATAATAGCCTTAAGTAAATAATAGCCCATATGGTCAGTGGCTATCAACAACATATTGCAATAAAATTTTGGTGTAAAACACAGCATAAAATATACAATTTTAATCATTTTAAAGTATACAATTCAGTGGAACTTAGTACATTTTCAATATTATGCAATTCTTCCCACTATCTAGTTCCAGAAAAGCTTCATCACTTTTAAAGGAAATCTCATCTTTTGCCAGTGTGAAGGAGACCAAGAGATGAAGGGAGGGAGGAAAGAGGAGAGAGGAAGGGAAAATGAAAAGAATTAGATGTGTTATGTATATGTACCAACTCCATAAAAGAAAGGTAATCATTCTGTACTGCAAACATGTATTAATAAAATATAAATAAAAATAAAGAAACCTCATATGTATTTACTACTCATTACCCATTCCTCTCTACCTGTAGCCAGTGATACACAGTAACCTGCTTTCCATCTCTATGGATTTATCTATTTTGTGTATTTCAAATAAATAAAATCATATTCTGTGTTTATTTGCATCTGATTTCTTTACTTATCACATTTTCAAGATTCAGCCATGGTATAGCATGAACCAGTACTTCCTTTATACTTTTTATTGCTAAATATGGATAGTGTACCATATTTAGTTTACATAGTTATCAGCTGATGGACATTTGGCTTGTTTCTGCGTTTTGACTAATGTACACACTCACGTATAGGGTTTTGTTTAAACACTTATTTTTAGTCTTTGTGGTTATATACCTAGCAGTGGAAATGCTGCATCATATGGTAATTCTATGTCCAATTTGTTAAAGATCCATCGACCTGTTTTCCATGCCACTTCACTATTTATATTGAAACCATCAAATATGAGTGTTTTATTTCTCCACATTTTTTTCATTTTCCACTTTTTAATGATTCTAACCACTTACTAATTGCAAGGTAGTATCATGGTTTTTATTTGAAACATGTATTTTAACATTATTTTCATATATTTGGGGAGGAAAAATACTATAAGGTGCATTTTGTCAACATTGAATTCCTTTTATTATGCATAAAAGAGATAATAGATAAATTAGAAATTAGGCTATGGAAGAAATAGTTTGGTTTTAAAGTTATAGCAGGTTATAAAAAGAATGTGGTGACTTGAACCAAATTCAATCTAATATATAGACTCTTATGCATTATTCTCTGGCAACTGCCTTTTATTAAAATAATATTCTCCTGAGCCTTGTTAATGAATAATGTAATTTATCACTGTAAAAATGTCTGAGATGAAATCAGAGTTTTCAAATTTTGATATCAAGTACTCTTTTTTCATTTTGCCTGCTAATAAAAGGGGCAGATACACTTTTATAAGTAGTTCTTTCTTTTTTCTACCCTTTGTATTTTAGCAATGAATAACGCTATTTGGAAAACTTAACAGTTTGCATTCTTTTCTGAAGAGAGCTAAGGCTGATCTTAGTAAAATAGGGATACATATTAGTATTTTCCATATCAGAAAGGAAAACAGAAACAAATACACTAATTCCTATAAGGAAATTATAAACAGTGCTAAGCAAAGTTGTGTGTGAAATTCAGGTCCTGTCTACATTGAAATGGTGACAGTGCAGAGTGAGCATGCTTCATTGAAGAACACAGTTTAAACCTCAGAGTGGGAGGCCCCAGGAGCTTGTCTTGAAAGACCTGGATTGACACACTTGGATAGGTTTTGTGGCTCTTCATTGTTAATGTTTCTTGTTCATGGAAACTTAATGAGTAAAAAAAGTCCGTTAATGAGCAGATCTATTCAGGGTTTTAACAGTTTCAGGGAGAAGTTATCTTATACAAGCCAAGGTCCAGTTTTGCTCTGCCTGGTAAATGTGGGAAAAAGTGAATATGTCAAATAGCTCAAGAGACGCTTTTTATTTGACAATACTTCTGGAGCCCATAAAGATAATTTCGCATTTTTACTCTGTCTGAGAATAGGATACAATTTAAAAGTGCTCTGAGACTGAGTTATTCAATATGAAACACTTATCAGCACTTCCCTTTCTAATATTTGTTTGCCTGATTAATACATTCCACTTATGCAGTAATGGGAGATTTAAAAGGATTGGGTTTTGAATTATCTTTGATTTTATAATAGGTACTTTTGTTAAAATACAAAAATAAGCAAACAGACAAGCAATAAACTATCAAAGATAAGCAATTCACAGTAAATGGCAAACAGCCAGCAAACGAGAAAGGAGGCTTTATTAAAATGGATAAGAAAAATGTGAATGAGTAAAATGTGACAACACATAGATATAAATTGTTTATTATATATAATAATATTTGAAATGTAGATTTATTTATATATTTTATCTTTAGCTTCATGGAAAGATATAATGAGAAATCATATGCTCCTTTTTCATTGCTCTACACATAAATGATGAAAATTGTTTGGTATCTTTTTCATGTAAAAGCCTTTGCTTTAAATTGCTTTCAAAATACAAGATAATATAAAAGTAAAACATGTTGGGAGGCACGGAGTTTAAGCGGGGCATACTAAAGATTTCTCCAAATGTTGGAGCGCATATTTAGCAAGCTGCCACGTGGCTGAGCCGCCTCCCTCAGGCGCTGCCAGGGAGGGGACCTGGCGCTGTGAGTCCGAAATGCGAAATGCGCCTGCCTCGGCGTCCAGCCCCGCCTTGCTGACCTCTTCACTGTGTGCCTGTGCAGTGTGCAGTGGTCTTTCCACTTTTGATCTCTTCCAAACGCACGGAATTTGAGCAATTATTCTCATGATCTCAGTATTTAACTAGGTAGCGACCTGATATGTGTGCGTGCCCGCAGCACAGAAAGGAAACTCAGCTGCCTCTCTGAGACCTGTGACATATTCTTGCTGTTAGGGGCCAAGAGGAGCGGCGGTGAAGCAACTGGGTGGACTAAGGGGAAATCGCTAAAGACAGAGCCTTTCTTCTGAAAGGAGTAGCCAGAAACAGCCAGATCCTCGGTCAGTTTTCACTCAGCCAATTCACCACAGCACAGATCCCCTTTTCTGAGTTTATGTAAGAATGAATAAGGCTGATAAAGAAAATTGAGTCCTGTATAAAGCTGAATGAGTCTCCATGTGTTTTCTGAATTGTTCATCAGAAAAGATAAAACCGAAACATTGATTCTCAAGGACAATGGCAACTGTGAAGAAAATGTCCTTAAACTTATGGTGACTATAACTAAATATGCAATGCAAACGAGATATTCTGCTCCAGGTTCTCTATCATTGCAGGGAGATGATGTCCTGTATGAATAGATTTTCTTGCAATTTTCCTGTTTTTAATGAGAGAAGAAAAAGAAGACACTTAAAGGAGTTGTTATGTACATCGCTAGGAGTCTGAAATCCATGGCAAATATTTACCTCTCTCTGTCATTTGGATATTTTAATCACCTATCTTAATATAAATTTCGTAACAGAACTGGGTCATTTGTAAGATGCAAAATATTAAAGTTAAGGCTCAGAATGGAACTATTAAGGACTGGAGGCCTGCCAAGGGTCCTTGAAAATGCTCAAGGGCGGCATACTGACAGCTCCCACTTGCAACAGACGTCCCGGGAAAACATAAAGTCACTGTGACCCCCACATATAGAAATTAGCCACCCCAGAGAGTGGAACGGGACAAGAATGGGTCCTGTCATTCTTCTTTATTTCACAAACAACTAGTAAAAGAAGAAGCCCAGTCGCTATTTCCTAAAAACTTTCAAATGGTGTAAGACCGATTCATCTTGGTTAGTGCTTCATTGTTAGGTCTCTATTAATCATCAATGTTGTTTTATGCAAGTTTTGCCATCATAGAAGAGAGATAAGTCATCTGTTTGTTTGATAATAGTATGCAATGGAAGTATATTTCGGTTTGTTTTGCTGCAGAGAATACTATCCAAAACATAGTTGCTTAAAGCAACACGTTTAGCTCAGTGATTTCAGCAGGGCTGGCTAGTGGTGCTGACCTGCACCAGGCTTACTCTTCTCAGTGGCTAAGATCGTTCATATGTCTGTAGTTAGTTACTAGGTTAGATACAGGCTGGCTGGTCAGAAATGGTTACATACTGCACAGTGTGGTTTGGCAGGGAAATAATGTGTGATGTTTTTTCCCCTTCCCAACCAAAAATATATTTTTAAATCATAACTTTAACTAATAGTTTCAATATTTTTGACCTGCCTTATGTTCTAGTATCTGATCAACTGACTTCTAGATCTTTCAGACCTCTTGGAGACAAGTGATATTTAATATGTGATATTTAATGTGGATAATCTTTTAATTCTGTTAGTGGTGTCTACTGTTTCCTAGCTCACTGCCTGTTTTGGGGAAGGAGATCTGATTTACCCAATCATGCTCATTTGTGTACGTATTGTTTCTTTCTCTTTTCATAGTATAATGGCCATCCAGGGTAGTTGTGATTCAGATCATACATTTCACAGAGCCTGAATATCTACTGAATGGTCTTTATTTTTATTTCTTTCCTGCATAATGATGAATACACATATTTAAGGCATTTAATGTGCTGTTATTATGAACAGTAATGATGTAATAATAATTGGATAGTACTTTCTTTGTGCTGGGTACTATTCTAAGTTCACTTATTTTAATCAATTTAATCTTCATGAAAATTTTATGATGTATAAGTTATCACTACTTTATAAATACAGAACCTGAGATACAGAAAAGTTAAAACATTTTCTCATACTGAACTTACAATATGACTAAATTTCATGCTTAGAAGACACAATCTGTCTCCTACTACATTTCTGTTCCTACTTTATGTGATGCCAATAATTTTAATAGTCCCCACCATATTAACTTTCTTTCAGTTCCCTAAACATGCTGAGCTCCTAACTTCTTTATGATATTTACATAAGGAATTTTCTCTTTATGGAAAAATCTTCATAGTGTTATATTTGTTCTCATTATTTATATTGTAGCTCAAATGTCAGTTTCCAAAAGTAGTTTTCCCAACAACTTACCCAAAGTAATTTTTCACCCATCTTGTCACTCTCAAAATATATTATTACTTTTCATCACAGCATTTATCAAACTTGCCATTTTACTTTTATTGGTTTGTGAAACTCTTATTATTTTAATCTGTACTTCCCAAATTTATGAGGGCAGAAAACATGTTTGCTTTATTCATCCCTTCAAACAAAATACCTGGCACATGTAGATGTCCTAAATTCATCTACCAGCTCTTTTTCTACTGAAATTGTCACATCAATTATTTTCAGATTGAAAATATAACCACAGTCAGACATTTTCCAAAATCTCTGGTAGTTTTTCAAACTAGAAAGATTTAATGGTTTCCTTTTGTGTTGAAGATCAAGTCCAAAGTCCCTAGTGTATCATTTCTGATGGTACAAACTTCAGGTTTTGTGAGACACTAAACTGTGCATGCACTTGCTTTTTAACAATTTATTTCTTAACACTATTCTCATCACTTAGTTGGTATAATTTTATTATTAGTATTAGCCACATCGTATCATTATAGGTGAGTGAGTTGGAACAATAGAGATGCGCCACACTCTGAGTCAGATTTGAATCAGTTTATTTAAAGCCAGTGTTCAAGAGAGGCTAGTGCCTGGAAAGATCTCTTAGCGCCAAGAAGAGGTTTAATTTCTCCTTTTAAATCATGCTTTCAGTTGGGGAGTGCTCAGGGGGAGAGCAAGCAGAATCTTACAGAAGCAGAACCATGCCAGATTAGTGGGGGGCAAAAGGAAGTTTCACACATTAGGTGAGCTACGAAAAACCATTCGCAACTGCAGCAAGTGTTCGGCCAAACAGGATGTGGGTTTTGGGTGCTTTGTCCGCACAATGGTAGTAAGGCTCAAGATGGAGTCAGGGTGGTTATCACAATACCTCAAGTCTCTGTTGTAAATAACTATATGTACAATTAGGGCCACTATTTGTCAAATCTACATTAAACTTATTTCTACGTATAATTCATTAAGTATAGGTGCATTTTACATAATATACTCTAGGAATTAAAATTATTTTCATATATTAATTATGCACTTTATTGCAAAGTTTGGCACATAGCCTTGAGTTTGCTCTGTGTGTTTTAAACACAGTTGATAAATTAGTTGAAAACATGGGTAGATGCGTTTCTAGAAAGAAAAATAAAGTGTGTGGATCATGTCCAGTATTTGACTTGCTCAACATCTAAGAACTGCTAATGCCCCTTTTGGAATAAGTGGGTAAAATTTTGAAGAAGTTCCAACGAGTCCTGCACTATTGCTTCACATTCTTTCCATGTCATAAATCCAAGGAATTAACTAGATCACTTGTAACTATTTTTAAACCTGCACACTTATGGTTAATTCTTGAAGTATATTGATTAAAATTTGAAAGTAAAAGCAAAACTTCTTCAGATAAATAATAAAATCGCAATCACAGCGTCAGTAAAATAGACACAAATGTTTTGAGATGAAATGTGTCAGGAGCCCTGAGCACAGGTCTGTCATTAGGGAATATCTAAGTTCTTATTCTGCTTTCAGCTTTGTCCTGCTTACAAAATGCATGACAAATTTGGAAAGTGGAGTTGGATTGCCATCATTCCACTTCCTTTCTAGTGTAAAGGGTTCCCATATTTTAGGAGTATTGCAAAAGTGCCCAACTTCTTTGGCACTACAGACGGTTTAGTGCAAGACAATTTTTCTACTTACAGAGATGGGAGGGGCTGTTTAGGGATGAATCAAAGGAGCACATAACCTAGATCCCTCTTCTGTGCGGTTCACAGTAGGGTTTGTGCTCCTATGAGAATCTGATACTGCCGCTAATCTGGCAGGAGGAGGAGCCTGGTGGTAATGTGAACAATGAAGAGCTTCTGTAAATACAGTGGAAGCTTTGTTCACTTGCTCACTGCTCACCTCTTGCTGTGTGGCCCAGCTCCTAAGAGGTCACAGACCAGTACCAATTTGTGGCCTGGGGAGTGGGGACTCAGGATCTCCTGAATATCATGCAGATACAAATCAGTCATCATATGATTTCCGAGTACCTACCTGTTAAACTTTGGGGAAACAACATTTAGGTGACTGGTTGCATTTTCGACTCATCATCAGATATGTATTGCCTGTCTGATGAGGATAATTTCAGGATCTTGAAATGAATAAATGAATACAATGGAGATAGTTAAATTTAAGGTTTCCATCTTAAGTGTTATGAATGCATATAAAGTCATTTTCTGATTTACTCGGGTAAGAAATCTCATTTTAGCTTCAAGAGTTGTAAAAAAAAAAAAGTCTTCAGTTTCTTTAAGTACTAAGAAGAGCACCAATGACTGATAAGCAAGAATTTCCATGTGAAAATTAACACATGCAATTTAAAAAATGATCTTACCTTAAAAGTTTGGCCAATTCATAAACAAGTGAATAAGCAGATATAATAGTGATTAGTGAAAGTCTAAAGTTTTGAGGCAAAATGAAGTTGAAAATTTGACACAATCGTAATTACAGATGGGAAACTAAAAAGTCAAGTTGATAGCAATTTTCACAGCAAAATCAATTACTGTTTCAATTTTTTTTTTTAATTTCAAGAGTTTAATTATGGAAGCTGAGCCACACTGAGACAAAATAATGAACATCTTACTAAATTTCAGTGTTGAAAATTTCTGAAGTATTTTCTGGAAAACCAAAGACACAAAACCTACTTTTGCTGACTGGTGCTGCCTCTGGGCAGAAGGGGCAGAACTTTTCAAAGCCTGATTCTGCATGTTGTCTGAATTTGGAATAAATTGCGGCCAGTTCATCAATTTCTACTATCAGTTTGAATGCTTTTGAGTCATAATGTATACATTATATGAAAAAATACTTCACATATTTTGGACTGGTAATTGGTAGATTAACTTGGGATGTGAATGGAGAGAAAACATTAAATGGTATATTTTTACAGTGTAAATTTATACACGAAAGATGAAAGCAGACTAGAATAGAAATAATAATAATAATTATAAACTAGAGTTGCATTTTCTATTTTCTTTGCTCTTTAATTTACAAACCTAACAATATCCTTTTGCCAAAACTGACTGTTAGATGTGCCAATAGCATATCTCTCTCTCTCTCTCTCTCACACACACACACACACACACACACACACACACACACTGCTCTACTTAGAGGAAACAATGACTTGGAACAATCTTACCTGGAAAAGACATCCAGGTTTCCAATTTTTTAAAAAAAATTTATTTTATTGATATATTTTAGGTATACGA
>NW_004624899.1:1449824-1489730 GCF_000247695.1 Heterocephalus glaber | reverse complement strand
TCTATTACACCTTTTAGTCCTTATTTACACTTTCAGTTTCTCACACCAGAGAAACTATTTGGTATTTACACATGTGTGTCCTATTTATTTCATTTGAGGGTATCGCCTCAATGTGCATCCATTTAGCTATAAATGTCTCTAATTTATCATTTTTTATGCCTGAGTAGTATTCCATTTTATAAAAAACCCACATTTTCTCTATCCAGTCTCCAGTTGATAGGCACTTGAGCTGCTTCCAAGTTTTAGCTATTACAAATTGTGCTGCTGTGAACATGGGTGCACACATATCACTGGGTTATGATTCTTTCAATTCTTTGGGGAAGATCCCCAGCATGGGAATAGCTGGGTCAAAAGGGACTGCCAGCCCTAGTTCTTTGAGGTATCTCCATACTGATTTCCACAGTGGTTGGACCAGTCTACACTCCCATCAGCAGTGAAGCAGTGTTCCTCTTTCCCCACAGCCACACCAGCATTTGTTGTTCATTGATTTCATAATAGCAGCCATTCCTTCTGGAGTGAGGTAGAATCTCAGTGTTGTTTTCATTTGCATTTCTCGAATGACCAGGGATGTTGAACATTTTTTCATATGTTTATTTGCCATGTCTACTGCTTTGTCTGAGAAATGTCTGTTTATTTCAGATGCCCATTTTTCGATTGGGTCTTTAAATTTGGGAGATCCGATTTTTTCAAGTTTTTTATAGATTCTAGATAGTAGACCTTGTCTGACGAACAGGTGAAAATTTTTTTCCAACATTGTGGGTTGTCTCTTCACACTGCTGGTGGTTTCTCTTGCTGTGCAGAAGCTTTTTAGTATGAAGAGATCCCACTTGTTGATTGTGCTAGTTCACGGGCAACTGAGGTTTTGTTCATAACTCTTTTCCTACACCAGTGTCTTCAAGAGTTCTACCTAAGCTCTGTTTCAGGTGATTCAGCATTTCTATTTTAATATTTAGATCTTTAATCCATTTTGATTATATGTTAGTGCATGGTGAGAGATATAGATCTAGTTTTAAACTTTGGCAAGTTGAAACCCAATTTTTCCAGCACCATTTATTAAGGAGGCTATTTTTCCTCCAGTGAGGGTGTTTGGCTCCTTTGTTGCAGATGAGGTGGCTGAGTTGTGTCTGGAGTTGTTTCTACATCTTCCAATCTGCTCCACTGGTCCTCAGGTCTGTTCCTTTGCCAGTACTATGCTGTTTTTATCACAGTAGTTTTGTAGTATAGTTTCAAGTTAGGGATTGTGATACGCCCTGCCATGTCTCTGTAGGCTAGAATTTCTTTTGCTATTCTGGATCCCTTCTTGTTCCAAATGAATTTTTGGATTGCTTTCTCAAGGTCCGTGAAGTATGCTGCTGAGATTTCAATTGGATTGCATTGAATATATATAGCAGTTTTGGAAGTATGGCCATTTTCACTATGTTGATCCTTCCTACCCAGGAGCAGGGGATGTCTTTCCATTTTCTGATATCCCCTTCAATCTCTCTTTTCAGAGTGGTATAGTTTTCAGAGAAGAGGCCTTTGATTTCTTTTGTTAGGTTGATTCCTAGGTATTTCAGTTTTCGGATGCTATTGTGAAAGGAATTGTTTGCCCTATTTTTCTCTCCGTGAGTCTGTTGTTCATGTAAAGGAAAGCTATTGATTTTTGTGTTGACCTTGTATCCAACTACTTTACTGAATTTGCTTATTAAGTCTAGAAGACTTTTGGTGGAGTTCTTATGGTCTTCTATACAGAGTATCATGTCATCTGCAAATAATGACAATTTGACTGCTTCATTTCCTATCTTTATTTCTTTTATTTCTTTCTCTTGTCTAATTGACATAGCTAATGTTTCCAAAACTATATTGAACAGGAGTAGTGATAGTGGACATCCTTGTCCTGTTCCTGATTTGAGTGTGAAGGATTTCAGTTTTTGACCATTTAGTATGATATTGGCTGTTGGTTTTTCATAGATGGCTTTTATCAGCTTGAGTTAGAGACCATCTATTGCAATTTTTTGTAGGGTTTGATCATAAATACGTGTTGCATTTTGTCGAATGCTTTTTCTGCATCAATTGAGATGATCATATGTTTTTTTTTCCTTGCCTCTATTGATATAGTGTATTACAATTATTGATTTGTGGATGCTGAACCATTCCTGCATCCCTGGGATGAATCCCACTTGATCAGGGTGTATGATCTTCTTGATGACCTCCTGCATTCTATTTGCCAGCATCTTATTAAGGATTTTTACATCTATGTTCATTAGTGAGATTGGCCTGTAGTTCTCTTTTTGGGTTGGGTCTTTCTCTGCTTTGGGGATCAAGGTGATGCTTGCTTCCAGGAATGAATTTGGGAAGATTGCTTTCCTTTCAATTTCATTGAAAAGTTTAAATAGTAGTGGCAGTAGTTCCTCTCTAAATGTCTTATAGAATTCAGCAGTGAAGTTATCAGGACCTGGGCTTTTTTTTTTGCATTGTCTAGCAGCTGCTGGATTGATTTCTCATGTTCCTTACAATTTTAAAGCAATTTTTCTTTTCCTTCTTACTAATTGCAATCTTATCTTCTATATGTGAAATTCTATCCTCACATTGGTTCATTCTGCTGCACAGACTTTAGATGGAGTTTTTAATCTCTTGGAAATCTGTTTGTATCTCTTTTATGGATTCCATTTGTTTCCTATGTTGGGATTCTATCATGTTCCTCAGATCCTCCATTTTTTTATCTGTGTCCTCTCTAGATTTATTAATCATGTCTTGCACCATGAGCAAAATCTTTGCTGTTATCTGAGTAATTATTTCTGATTTCATTTTTCCCAGATCCTCTTTTGTTGCCAGTTCAGAGTCCAGGTGGTTGAGCATCAGATTGTTCCATCTCGTTTCCCTTTGGGGTTGCTATAGGTTATCTGGAAGTCTGTTTTTGAGGTTTGTTTATGTGTCTTCTCATTTCCACAGTGGTGGTGGTGGGGTGCTGTGCTTCTGGCAACCACACAGCTCACCTTCTGTGCCCTAGGAGCTTGGGATGGCAGCAGGGGAGCTTCCTTCTGGGTTCTGGGACTGACTCAGCTTCTCTGCCCTAGGAGCCTGGGATGGAGGCGGGGAGCTTCCTTCCAGGTCCTGGGACTGATTGAGATTCTCTGACCTGGGCTTTTTTTGTTGGTAAGTTTTTAATTATGTTTTCAGTTTCATTGATTGATATTGGGTTGTTCAGAATTTTTAGGTCTTAGGCCAGGGATTTAGCTCAGTGGTTCCGCTGCTTGCCTCATAAGTGCAAGGACCTGAGTTCGATCCCCGGTACCAAAAAAAAAATTTTTTTTTAGGTCTTCTTCATTCACCTTTGGTAATTCATATGTATCTAGGGATCTGTCCATTTCTTCTGTGTTTTCCATCTTATTGGCATATAGGTTCTGGAAGTAGGTATTGATGATCCTCTGGATTTCTGCTGGGTCTGTTGCAATTTCATCCTAATTGCATGGATTTAGGTCTTTTCTTTCCTTTTTCTCATAAGATTGGCTAAGGGTTTGTCCATTTTGTTTATTCTTTTGAAGAACTAACTCTTGGCTTCATTGATTTTTTTGTATCATTCTCTTAGTCTCCATTGAATTGATTTCTGCTCTAATCTTTATAATTTCCCCCCATGTATGACCTTCAGATTTGTCCTGCTCTTCTTATTCTAGAAGCTTGAGGTTCAGCATCAGGTTGTGTAATTGGGCTCACTCTGTTTTCCTACTATGAGTATTCACTGCTATGAATTTTCCTCCTAAGACTGCTTTCATTGTGTCCCATAGATTCAGATATGTTGTATTGTCATTGTCATTTAATGGTAGAACTATCTGATTTCTTCTTTAATTTCCTCTGTGACCCATTGGTTATTCAGAAGTATGTTGTTCAATTTCCATATGTTTATGAAATTTTTGTGGTTTCTTTTACTATTAATCTCCAATTTCATCACACTATGGTCTGATAATATACAGGACATAATTTCAGTTTCTTTATACTTACTTAAACATGTTCTATGAGCAAGTATGTGGTCTGTTTTGGAGAACGACCCATGTGTACCTGAAAAGAATGAGTATTCTGATTTTGTGGGGTGGAACACTCTGTAAACATCTGTTAAGTTCATTTGTTCAATAGTTTGATTGAATTCTAGTATTTCATTACTTATTTTTTGTCTAGTTGATCTATCTATTTGTGACAGTGGGGTACTGAGGTCCCCCACTATTATTGTATTAGTGCATATATGACTTTTCATGTGTGTTAGTATTTTTTAAATATATTTGGGTGCACTAGTGTTTGGTGCATAGATATTTATGATTGTCATCTCTCCCCGTTGGATTGTTCCCTTTACAAGGATGTAGTGTCCTTCTTTGTCTCTCTTAATCAGTTGTTTTGAAATTCACTTGATCTGGAAAGAGGATAGATGCTCCTGCTTTTTGGGGGGTCCCTGTCTGTTTGCATATGTTTTATGGATTCCATTTGTTTCCTATGTTGGGATTCCATCATGTTCCTTGGCTCCTCTCTAGATTTATTAATCATGTCTTGCACTATAAGCACAGTCTCTGCTGTTATCTGAGAAATTATTTCTGATTTCATTTTTTCCAGATCCTCTTTTGTTGCCAATTCCACATGTCCAGGTGGTTGAGTATCAGAGTATTCCATCTCATTTCCCTTTGGGGTCATTGTAGGTGATCTGGACCTCTGGTTTTGAGACCTGTTTACATGTGTCTTCTCACTTTGGTGTGTGTGTGTGTGTGTGTGTGTGTGTGTGCTGCTGGTGCCCATGTGGCTCACCTCCTCTGCACTGGGAGTGGTGGAGGTAAGGCAGCCCAGAAGCCTCCTCTGTCCAGTTTTCCAATTTTGTAAATCTGACTCTGAACAAAGCTTGACTCCTGAATTTGAAGGTAACTGTGAAATCTGTGGAAATATATAGGACACATTGATGAACAAGATTTAATATAAGTACAAACTGAAGCTTGAGGTTGACTTTTTCTCAACTGCTACAATAAAGGAGACATTTACTCTGGGAAGAGATCACTTTCGTGTATTTTTTTTCCCCTGGCATCTTAATGTAAGACATTTTTCAAATTTTTGTGGATTCTTCAAAAACTCTAATTAACAAAAGAATAGAAAAATAAACTTTCTTTGTGGAAGAAATAAGTAGGATACATGAAGGTCTGTGTATTTCAGCTTGGAAACTCAACCCAACAATATTTGGAAGAGAATATTAAAACTTTCTTGTTTCTTGACTTATACTGTACAATTAAATGACTAAGCAAAGAACCTTAGTCATTCTCCCAGAACAGCATGCTAATTTAGGGGACCAGATGAAAACTTTGAATCACTCTTTCATTGTTGGGATAGACAATCTTACAAGGACCCAAGCCTAGTAATTTAGATGCATAGTGGTAAATAAATGATGGCTTCTTCACTCTTGTTGGCCAAAACTCATTTATATATTTATTTTTCTATCTTTATGCTTGGTATTTAAATACTATGTTACTGTATTTACATCAATGGCTTTGTGAATAAACAGTTATCAACAATGGCTTGTTTGAAAGAGTGGGAAAAAAAGTAAAAATGTTGAGGAAGCAATTTCTGACAACAGCTAGGGTCATAAAAAAACCTAATTGCAGACATAGAAAATATTTTTTGACGAGTGATTATAATTTTGTCTTACATGAATTATTTCTGTAGCTCTTTTTCAGAAACTTACGTATAGTCATCTGTCTATATCATGATAGTTATTTATCACATTTCATTGGGTGAATTAAAAATTCACAAATCAGGGAGCTAGTTGTACATCTGAATTGGTATTTCCCCCACATGTGCTTTGTGCGAAAGGTAGAATCATAATGAAAACCACTTCAAGAGAGGGAGCCAGATTCTTTAAAGGTGAAGCCATCCTCTCATGCCATTTTAACTGTAATGATTCTTGTCTAAATGTCCTGAAAATTTGATTCCAAGATTTTGATAGATTCATGTCTTGATATCTACAACTGATGTTCATCTTTCTGGAACTCCTTCTTACTTTGAATTACTGTTGTATTTGTCATATTTTATACTTGATATGTTTGTTTCCATCATTCATGATTGTCAAGTAAGCAAATCTTTTAATTAACATTATAATGTTGTGATTTGTTCCTTGAGTGGTCAAGTTAACATGTTTTGACTGTTGAAATTTTTATTACAGGAGATTTATTTCACTATTTTTAAAATTAGTCTTAAATTCATGCCACTGGACTAACTTGTAAGGATGCCATTTACTAAATAAACTAAGCCAAAGTCATATGTTTATTTTCATTTTTTAGACTTCTATTTAAGTGACCTATGGCTTTTTTGGTTACAAAAAGGACGTAAATATCTTCAGTATTTGCTTTATTAGTTCACCAAGGGCAAAACAAAGCAAAACACAAACACAAACAGGTGTTAGACCCAGGTGTATCATTGATAATATGTTACTCTTTTCCAGTAGAAAGTTCTCAGTATGCTTTTTGTCTGATTAACTCCACTGAAATTCAAAAGTAAGGCCCTGTTAGGAGAGGAAAATCATAATTTAATGTATAATTAAATATTTCCTCTATTCACTTCCATTACCTGTTCAAATGTTCACGAGGCCTTCTTTGTATGTGCCTGTGTGTATATGAGTCTCTCTCTGTGTGTGTGTGTGCATGTGTGTCTTGACTTCATTTTCAGCCTATAATAAGATGACTGGTAGTGTTACATACTTCACATTCACATTTCATGGTATCTACAGGAAATCAATGTCTTTCTCTCAAATGAAACAACTTTTTTAAACTGCAAGGCACTAGTGAATTTCCATTTGTGTTGTATTAGTCTGAAGGGGATTACACTTTTATTCTTTGGAGTACGAGATAATTTACTTAAGCTTCAGCAAGTTATTGACAAAGAAACTGGAATGATCATCATTGGCCTAAACTATAAACTAAAGTAAAGCCTCAACCCAAATAATGAGAAAAACCCGTGTTTACCAAGTTACTTGCAATTTAAAAGTAGTAAAGAGTAGCAATGAAGGATACAATATGTTCCAAACAGTGCCATACAGATTTTGCATTTATGATACATATTTCAGCAATCTCATGATGTTGACTATTGTTATGACTCCATTTTACTAAATATAAGAATAAGACACAAGAATGTCAAACAATTTAACAAGGTCATACAGTTTTCCAAGGTCATGATACACACTCGCAACTTCCTGCGGCTTCAGAGGCCATCTTCCTCACTCTGCGATGCTATGTCTGTTACTCATGGAAACTGAAGGAAGATCGCATGCAGAACACAATGAATGAGAGTTAATTCCTGGGCCTTGTCATTTCTTGTACATCCATTTGAGTGGATGAGTTCCTGGCAAAGAGAGAAGTACGTATATCACACGGGGAGGAGGGTTGTCAACTTGTGCCCAAAGAGAATATATCAACTTCAGAGAATTCTTCAGAATTTATTTCGAAGGAAATGTTTCAAATTTAAGAATTTTCCTTTTATTTTCATGAAATTTTATGAGGTAGTTCATTTTTAAAATAAATGAAATAAAATATCAATTTAAAGTATTATAAAACATTTTATAGTATAAAAACTATAGAATAATCACATATTCCAAGCAAAAACTATAGAATAACCATGTATTAACATTAACAAATAAAATGATAATAGGGGAAAGATTTTATGTGATTTTAAAACTCTATAGTTCTGTTAAATGATACTGCTATATAAGCATTGTGAGAAGAAAGTAGAATACTGTTAAGATAAAATTATTTCTATGCCTACCAAAAACTCAGTCAAACCTTGTGTGAAACCTCACCTTTCACAGTCAAATAAACATACAATAAATATACGAGTGAGACTATGCTCTTTTCCATACACATAGTTGACTTTTTAGTGTAGTAATTAAGAATTCATCCATAATATCACAAAGTTGTGCATTAATGATGATTATGACCTCTTTTGTTTAATAATTGTTCTCTCCACTGTGTAAGGGGGAGGTGAATGTTTGGAGTCTCTAACACTTCTCACTTCCCCTTGGCTTGTCAATGGTGCCTGTCACAGTCCTAAAGATGTGCCACATAGACCTTTTCAAGGTAGAGCCTGCTGTGAAGAGTAAAGTAGGTGAGAATGTTCAACTTTAGTCACCTTCACAATCTACTTGAGCTCTCAAACTGAAGTCATGGCTTCTCCTGAAATCATATAGGCAATGTAAGCCTGAGTGGGACAGAGCATGGGGGGAGCCTGAGGAACTGCCCACTTCTGCAGGACCTTTGTCTTAGAGTTTCACACTGGGCTGGTAAGATTTTCCCAGCCTGGCACTGTAGTCAGGCAACTTCCTATCCAGCCCTCCTTTCTGTGAATCCTTTCACAGATTTGAAGGATTTCTTGCTACGCCTGGTCCGCCTCTCTTACCTATCACAGGCACTGTGCCAATGAAACAGTTGTACTTTTAAATTTGGTACTAGAGTCCTGGAGAATACAACTGATATATTATCAAATACAAGATTTTAATTGGATTTACTATTTTTTTAATAAGTCCTCACAAGAGGCCAATAAAATCCTTGTTAGTGAGAAAATGTATTACTAAAACATATATTTTTGGCACATTGAAAATATTATCCATTAATTCAGATCTGTTACAGAGCTTACTATATTTCACATTGTTTTAGGCATTTGGATTATAATAGTGAACATGAGCAATACAATTAAACATAAATTACTAGAAAAAAGGTATATTTGTCTGTCAATGTGTCAAAGTTTGGCTATTTACCAAAAATGTATTCAATAATCACACCACATTCCAAAATAAGTATTCAGTTTCTCAGCCCTTAACCATAAAATAAAAATAGCACACAAAGTTATAAAAATAAAATTAGAAACACACTAGAAGAAAGCAGGTGGAAATGTGCACCTGTTCTTGATGTGGAATGGGGGTTCTTCTAATTATAAAAACAAATTCCTCACAAAATGCCATTATTAACCTATGAAAAGTTTCTGTACTTCAAAAACAGTGCCATGATTTCTAACTCAAATGGAAGATGCCATGTTAAAATCTTCTAATATGGAATGGTAAATTTTTGCTATTAAAGCATCGGAGACATGCTAGATAATTGAAACTCACAAGAACAGAGACTTATACCAGATGAACAAATGATTAACTGTGTTGGAATTAAGAAAAACCTAATTTCACATCTTGCAAAGAAACCAGCTAAACAAAGTACTAAGCTGAGCTAAAGAGTCCCTGGAAACATTTGGCTCTTCACATCACTCCTCTCTCTGCTGAGTGAGGGGAAACACTGTGGAGTAAGCAGGGTTCCTTCTTTTCTCGAGGGTCTCTCATTCTCTACTTCCACTCCCAGCCTATCTGGGAATCTTTACCTTTTTTTGGATGCTATTGATGCCTTTGCTCATCTAATGCAGCCTACAGACTATATCTCACAATACTGATTTTTATATTCCTAAAATAAAAGACTGGTGATTTCAAATGAAACCAATGACTTTGAAATGTATCTATTAAACTTTTAAGAATGTGCTCGCTTTGGCAGCACATATACTAAAAACTTTTAAGAAAAACGTGCTATAAAAATAATGTGTAATCTTACTAATACTACAAATAAAAATATGAGCAGCAAGCTTTTTCTGGCTGTAATTTCAGTGTTCAGGGTGAATTTTACTTTAAAATCTTTGTAGTATCTCTGATTTCTATAAATGACAAGTTCACAGTTGTGTTTTTCTCATTTACCATTAAAGCAAGTGCTAAATTTTATTTAGAGTTTAGTAAAAGTAAATATGCAGTTTATTCCCAAACAAAACCACAGACACTGAGAATTTTTTTCTGAAAATATAGAAATTTAAAAATTTCAAAATTTAAAAATGATTTAGAAAAGAACTAGGAGTGAGCTGGCAACAGTACGGTGTTTTCTGCAACGCATAGCTTGCAGAAGTAAATCACAAGAAAAAATTAAATTAGGGAAATATTTGATAGTAAATCATATTTGCGAATTATATTATCTGTATAATTGCTCATCTCCAAATTTCAGAGAGCTGAGAAATATGTTACAGTGGGGAGATTTCAATACAATATAGAAGAGGGATCCTCAGTGAACACATGATAGCAAAATTAAACCAGTCATGGAACAACATTTGTGCAACAATATTAAAATGCAAGGGCAAAGAGAATTCTCTTTACCCATAACACACGCGCACACACACACACATACACATGTGTGGGCACAAACACACACAACTTACCAAGGGACTAAAATGAAGCCACCTTCCAACTCTGTTTACAAATTAAGAGAACAGAATAGAGTACAATCAAAGGAATTTAGAGAAAGTTGTCACAGAGCACACCAATATTTTGGCAAGTTTTCTTTTATGACTAAAATAAGCAGAAAAGCGTAAAAGGTATGAATTTATAATTCATAAACTAAACATTATGATAAAGTTAATATCAGAACCAAAAATTCATGTTAAAACTGGACAACACTGCTTCTAGTTAAACAAGAGGCAACAACAAATATTTTAAACATCAGCATAAATGCTTGAACTTCATATTCTTTTATACTACATTGTTAAAGTATCAGTGATAATCTAGTTCTAAAATGCCAAATTAAATAAGCTGAACTAAACTAACCTAATTAAATTAACAAGACTGTTTTCAGTAAGAATTGAGAGGAGGAAAAAGAGGAGAAAGTAAATGTCTGTTCAATTTCTAATCACAATAGCTAAGAAGAGGAATCCAAAATACTATTGGTTGGGAATTTGAAATGGATCCAATCAAAATCCCTCGAAACAAAAGCATTAAAGAACAAGAAATAGCTTGTCGAATCAGGAGGCCCTATATTAACATGTCATTAGCAATAGGGTACCACTTGTAAAACTTAATTTAAATTTTTTAAATTTTAATTTTAACTGACACATAAACTACACGTTTGGGTTACTTTGTGATGTTTTGATATGTGTATACATGATGTTATGTTTGAATCAACTTATACCTGCCCATATCCTCAAATAGTTATCATTTTTGTTGTGAAAGCAGTCACAATTCTTTTTTATAGCTTTAAAAGAAATTATACAGTATAAAAGCAATAACAGAATATTGATTATTTGTATGTGATGAAAATGTAGTTATTTATTTATACATTACAACAGCCAAAGAAAAATATATAGAACAAATCATACTAAAATTGAGAGAAGGATAAGCTTATTCTATTTTTCTCCTTCCAAACTCATTGAAAACCAAAAAGGAATGTAAAGTAGGGGATATATATCATTGGTGAGATAAAAGAAAGCCAGAATCTCAGACCCCAAGCCATGATGTGCTCTTCCCAACACCAAAGCCTGGGCTCCAGTGAGAAACATGCTGAAAGCTGATATTGGCTGCTTTTAAACTTCAGCCAAGTACATTATTTCCCAAAAAGTAGTATCACTGGAATGAAAGGCAACACAATTGCACTGTCTTTAAAAACAATTAAATCAATTTGGTCTCAGATTTTCTGTGGGCTGTCCAAAAAATTATGAGTTCCCGATGGCTAGGTAAGGAGGGAAGCTAAGTGAAAAATCAAAATGATAATGATTTTTTTCTTTAGGATCTGATTTCCTGGATCAGAGACTGTAGAAAGTGAAGTAAAGGAGGAGAGTGGGTATCCAGACCCCAAAACAGAAAGACTAATACTGAATGAGAATTGCTATGAGACCTAAGGCCCTCAAAGACCAAAGTAGAGGGTAATTGTCTTTAGGATAGACTTGTGGTAACATTTCAAATGAGAGAAAAAGGGAAAAGAGAAAGAGGTTGTGAGGTAGGAGGTAAAGAAAAGATAAGAAAACATCAGGCAGCCATGGAGCAAGAATCCAGAAATCAGACAGATGATGAATAACTATGTCAAAACATCAGAAACCAACAGATAAAAGTCATCTGGCTCCCAAGACCCAGGCCTGCACAAAAACAACAGTTCATGACCCTGGCCTGTGTGGAATCTTATTTGCATTGCAGTTTTGATTGCCCCCAACTAGGGCTTTGGACACATTGACTCTTCCTTTAAAAACATAGTACGTTCAAGAACTTCTCCTCCAGATAGGGGGGCTGATTCATGTACCCTGTTGGATTATGACCCTTGTTTATCCAATTTCGGTTTTTCCAGTATCCCAGGCCCTTCAGAGAACCAGTGTCTGCTCCTATAGGGGCTGTAAGCTTTTCTTACTGGCTCACTCCTACCCCAGGGAGTTTACTTTTGCTTCTTTGACTTTTTATAATCTTACTCTTGTTACTCCTTCTAAGTGTCCTGCCCAGTTTTTTGTTCAGGTTACCAAGAATCCAGAACCAACTCCTCTGAGACCCGCCATCCCATCATATTTGTGTACTCTGGAAAATAAGCTCACTCGGTTCCTTTATAGCCTCAAAAAGTTAAAAAATGAGAGGTAAGGTGTCTGAAAGCAGAAAATCATAACTAACACAAATGAAAAGTTTGAGAACAAAGCACAAGAGAAAAATGAAAATGAATTAAAAGTATTAAAGGTACCATGAAAGAAAAACATGCCTGGAAGGGATGTCAGAAGTACAAGCCTGAGTTTGAGCCAAAACACATAACAAAAGGAAAATACCAACAAGTTAAAGCACAATAAACATTAAAAATATGCTAATAAAGGACATGTGGGCCACACATGATTGGTGGTCCGGAAGAGAAAAGAATTAATAGAATGCAAATTATATTCAAATATGTAATAGAAGAAAACTTTAAATGAAAAAATACTGGCATCTGTGGGTTTATGAAACTTGCTATTTACTGGAGAAAAGTAGTAGACACTACTTGGGGGCTTAATTCACCTATAATTGGTGTTGAGATGGAGCACTCTCCTACTGCCAAGGGAAATGCATTCTATCCAGCAAGACAGCCACAGAACTTTGACAGAAAGAAAATAGAAATTTCTTGTTGAGTTTTACCTAAGCAAATTTTCTTCAAGCATAACAGCAACAGATAGATGATCACATGTGTCAAAGAACTTCAATACATTCAGTACCTTACACACACACACACACACACACACACACACACACATCGATTTCATGGCAATCCAGTTATAGGTAAGTCAATATAAAGAGCGCGGAGCTATAGAAATTACATTGAGGTGGTAGAAAAAGAAACTGTAGGGAGTACTAAGTGCTGAGTCCTTTCAGATAGAAAGCTGAAACCAGCTAACAATTGCTGGTTTAATACAGAAGTGTGAATGTAACTATACTAGTAACACAAGCCAAAAAGTTAAGAGAAATAAAATACACATAAGTGTTTATGATATGATCTTTACTAACAAGGAGTAAATAAAAACTGTGCCAATGGAAATATTATTTCAAAAAATCCAGAAATGTCATTAATTCTACACCCTATGTCACAAATATATGGGAATTTCACATTTTGAATATTATCTGTGAGTTTCACAATTTTCAAAATAAGATGTAAAATAGTGTTAAAATCATTTTTCTCTTAAGTAAAAATTCAATAGCTTCAATTTTTCATTATCATTTTATCTTTATAGAGGAGTTTCATAAAAAACATCAGTTTTGGTATAGGATTAATTGTCTGAATTTTAGCAATTCTACCAGTTTTATGCCAATTTAAAAATTACATTTAATTAAAATGAAATAAAAGAATTGTATTGAGACTATAACACATCTCTAAAATAAGTCTGCATTTCTTTTTTCTCTAGAGAGTTATTTAAAATCATGTTGATCTTGTTATTGGAAAGAATGGATTTAGGTGATTTATAAAACTAACCACACATTCTTGGAAAGCATATTTTTAAAAATTATTGAATATGTAAATTAATGTATAGAGAGAGATGGAAAAGTTATAAGAAACATAATTGTAGTGGAAACATACAATTTTAGACTTTGAAAAACATGTATATGATTTGGAATATTCTTTATTAAGATTGGTATAGATTCAACAACTGTAGAACATTTTCCCTTTAACTAGCTAAAAAAACCCCCACTTGCAAATCATACCATTTGTTTAAAAATAAAGTTATTACAAATATTACAAATTTGATATGACAATAAAAATTTAAGGAAAATTATCATAAACATGGCAAGAAATGCTTCTTTAATATATAAAAAGTTCATCATACTATAAAGAAATTATGCATTTGCTGACAAAGACCCTAGAGTATGAAAAGAAAGTATTAGGAGTAAAATGGAAATATCATTAAACATTTCATAGAAGCTATTGTGTCTAAGAAACTAAAGATGAAAATAATGACATAGCACCTTTTGTTTTAAAGTTTGGGTTATTTTCAAATTGAGAATTAACAAATTTTATGAGTGAGGTTAGAAAGACAATCTTTATAGTTTTCTTATGAGTTTGAAAATTGGAATGATGGTAAGGGAACATTTTTTCCAGTATAGTCAATTCTTTAAAAACTAACTTTTCTTATAGTGTGTTCCAAAAATTTGACTTCTAGGAATTTCTTTTAAGGAACAAGACATTGTAAAAATGGGAATGAAGCTTTTAGTAGCATGGTATGACACAATGCTAGGTGGTCTTCCACGAGAGGTTGAATGAATTAAAATCTTATTTTTGCCATTTACTATCTCTGGGATCTTAACCTCTCCTATTTCTGTAAGGAGTAAATGAATTTACATAAACACGTGATTGGAACAATGCTGGGGTAACTGATGTTAATTACTTTTGTTGCATCCAAATATCTCATTGTAGTGGCATTGATAACATGAAGTCAACCTAAATATAAAAATACTGGGATGGTTAACTACATTATGATCCATATAGAATTATGAAATTCCATAACTTCTTTCTTGATGTGAAGAAATGTTCATCAGTATATAATAGGAAAGGATTTATTTAGGCAGATTATAAAAGTTACCCAAAGTAAGTCTTCAAGTTGTCCTATGTCTAAATAAATATTTCAACATCTTCATAGAATCTAGTAATTTATGTATAATTTTTTCTTCCTATTTGTCATATTTTACAAATTTACACACCCATCAAATCAGTATGGTGAGCATGTATTTAATAATCAGATATTAATAGTTAAAACTAAAGTCATGCATTAAATAGCTTATAAATGCTTGAAAATTTAAAATGTGTTTTTCCTGAGGTTGTGGCTCTGAAAGAATTAATTTTCTAAATTTCAAAATTTATACCTTAATCAAAGAGTAAAAAAATGATGAAATATTTTCACTGGCAAATAGATAATAGATTTATTTCTTCTTAAATTGAAAAAATTGAAGTTTATTAGCAGATTGCATTTGAAATTTTGATGTATATAAAGCAAAATTCTCTCTCTGTTATTTCTTGAAGGGTTGTTACCTTCTTTACCCATGCTCAGCACATACTTGAAGAAGGAAAATCACAAACTGTGCAGAAATTAACTGTTCAACTCAATACCTGAGAATAAAGAATCAGAAAGAAAGACTAGAAACAATCTGCGATTTCTAGCTAGAACTATATAACAAAAGAGAAAAAGGGCAAGGAGGGGGTTTAGCAATGTAGCTCAGTACTGCTGCCCGTCTGGGTTCCATCCTCACTACCAAAAAAGAAAAGAAAAGGAAAAAAAGGAAAGGAAAAATAAAATCAAAAGCACAGTACTTGGATATAGTTTTCCCATGTACAATTACCTTATAGTCACACAAGATTAATTTGAGTTTCCATAAGAAATACAATTTTCTACATTTAAATAAATTTTAGTACATACTTACTGGTGTTGCATAATATGGAATCCCTGTAAATTTTGTGTCATAATCTTGGGAAAGTGTTCAATTGAAATTAGTTTTTATTTTTATTTTATGTTCTCGTATTATCCTTGGTCAGTCACTGAAGTCTTTCAAAACATCCCGACTTTGCCATTATAAGTGAGCCATAAATTTTAAACTGCTACTGAGTTGATACACAGAGACAAGTCTCAGAGTTTAAGCAGCAGGAGCTCCGGGAACCTTGACCTCCAGCCTACAGGAGGTGCCCTAAGGGCCAGAGAGGCCAGATGCTAACTATGAGCTATTGATATCCAAGACGCATTTGGGTAGTAAGTTAGAATTCCAAGAATGACTACACTACAGAACTCTGCTAAGAGAAAAGTCAACATGAGTTTCAATTCACTGTGACTTTGGGCCATTGAGCCTCAGGAGAAAGCATTTATAGTGATGTAGTTGCCATTAATGGACATCTCAAGGTGCCTGCTTAAATTGATCAAGATTCCCAAAATGTTTCCTCCCATGGTATTTGAATATTTTAAAAAATTGTGAAATCAGGATGAGTTCTACAAATAGGACCACAACAAAAATTGCATTAGTCTATATTTATAGGTAATTAGCCTATCTGTGTATATTGTTAAATAGTCTATTTTATGAGTAAGTAGTACATATTTAGACACAATTAGTATTTATATGTATTATATAATTAGCATGTATTTATTCACTTAAAAAGAGGGTTGCCATAGCCAACCTGCCTTTCTCTTTCTCTTAACACTGAAATTGTAAGGTGCTCTCTTAGTAAAGTTTTATTACGTTAATATTCATAATGAAGATTGCACGGAAAGAAAAATAGAAGAAAAATCTTAAAGTGCATGTGTATTAGTGGTGATTAAACATGATAATCGAAGATAGGGGTTTCACAGGTAATGTTAGAAATTATATTTTATGAAAATTGTATTATTTTTTTTCTTTAGAAAATGAAAACATAGGTAAGTATTTCTATCATTTGGAAAAATACTTTTGTTACTGAACAGTATATATTTGACCTGAACACAACAGTAGATGTAACAGTGCTAATCCTGTTTACAATAGGAATATATTCACAAGGGTTTCTGTAATATATCCAGAATAAAAATTACAGAACAGAAATAAACTGCTGCTGAGAATGTGCTGAGTTCTTTAGCAATTTTTTTTAAACTCTGGGTGGGAAAATCTAGACTTGAAAATTAAAAAGCAAAGAATATAACAAGGACTTAAAATTCATCATATTGAACAAATCATATTGCATGTCATATTTAAGACCATCTTGAGATAATTGAGTCATTTAAATTTGAAATAATTTAGGAAATATATTTATTTTCAAAGATGCAAAGGGAAAACATTTTTTTTTGGTACCAGGGATCGAACTCAGTACCTTGAGCTTGTGAGGCAGGTGGTGGAACCACTGAGCTAAATCCCCAGCCCACAAAGGGAAAACTTTTGTATCCCGAGTACTACTTGTTCCATGTGATAGCTTAATTTTCTTCTAAACTGACAGCCAATGGGTGCTTGCTAACATGTTGCAATATTAATATTATCCTTAGCTCAGTTGGTATAAACATGCAATGCAAATTTTATTATAAATTTTTATAGTTGTAGCCTTTATTATTTTTTATTAAAAATTATAACCCAAAACTTTTGTGCCTTTCAAACAGAATGCTCAGAAATATTTTTTACAAATACAGATACTGCTTTACTAATAATCTATAAAAGTTACTTTAAAAAAATTAATTTTAGCAATATTATTTCTGGTTATCATTAGCCTATTCTTTGATTTATCCAGTACCTAACTATATAAATTAACAAGTCTTTCTTGTTTAAGAATCTTAGCAGTCATTTGAAATATTTTTATATGTTAAGTTACACTGATGTTGAAACTAGATTTGCTTTTCAGAAGTCTGCTTTTGAGCAAAGTAATTCTCAGCCATTTTGCACATTCTGTAAACTTCTAGATTACTAAAGAAAGTTTCTCACTCATGAATCTGAGTCCAGCTGTTTTTCATTTCCATGTTTCATGTGCAAACTTGCCTATAAGGCATTAAAATAGAATTATATGACTCATAGGGAAATATTTTTCTCATATTCTGATGATTGTTCTAAAATAATCATTGAATAGGGCCAACTTAGTTTCTGGGAGGAGGGAAAATTCATAAAGTGATACGGCCCATATGGGCTTTCAGTGGAGCACAATTTTATGAAAACAAGGCTTTCAAATGTATATAAAACTTCAGGATCCTTCAGAACAATCCTACACTCAAGGAACTCAAGGATATTCCTTGAGAGACTCTATGCCAGTCTGGAGATTGGCGGCTTATCCTTTGTTTCACTATTTCTGAAAAATTTAAAACTGCTATTTACTTCCATCACTTATGTGTGAATATAACTTACTGTTGTAGTATCTTCATGGAAAAGAGGCTAGGTAGCTGTCTTGAGGATCAACCTCAGCTGTAAAAAAAAGTATTGGTATATGTTTGTAGTCTATAATGTTTACATTCCTTGTGTGGAGCTGATTGATACATGTACATGACATATCTTAATTCCTTTTTTCATTCGCTATGCCTCTCCTTTCTCCCCCTTCCCTTCATCTGTCAATCCCCTTCCCACTTGAGAAAGATCTGTCTCCTTACTTCCTATCATCTATCTTCTATTTGGCTCTTTATTTATATAATGACTTTCTCATACAAGGGAAATCATGCAATATTTAAGCTTTTGAAGCTCATTTATTTCGTTTAACATTATGGTCTGTAGGTACAACCACATTTCTATAAATGATTCAAGCTTATCTTTCTCATGGCAAAGTGATACTCCACTGTGTGTAGATATCACCTTTTCTTTATCCATTCATCTGCTGAGGGACATAGAGGCTGCTTCCAAGATTTGAAGACAAAGACACATACTTCAGGAGCAGCTTCATTCAGTGGCTGGCCACAGGGCAGAGAGTAAGGCCTGGAAATCTCAGCACAATGTGAGACTTTTCTACTTAGTAATCTCCTCTAGAGCTCCTCTGTGGGTCTTTGGGTCATCGTACTTTTCTTTTTCTTCCCTCCATAAGTGCAGTAAATCCTGAAACTTCTCTTCCATGTCCATTCCCACTTCTTTGACCATGGGATTACTTCTCAATAAATTTCTAGAACTTCTACCTCCATCTCAACTTCTGACCAGATATTATTTTATGCTCCATACTTTGTAAAAAACATGTATTTCTGAATCTTGTTTGAAGATGAAAGAGGGAAGAAATTTTGAATCAGAGCCAGAATATGTGAGTTTAGGTGTTGTTTCTTAAGTTTTCTAATTTTATGATAGACTAAAATCACTTAACCTCTTTAATGGTTAGTAACCTCATCAGCAAAACAAGGCTTTTAATATCTATATGCTCAAAATATTATTTGGGGCTGAAATAAGAGTATACATTTGCTGGACTTTGGAGAGAAGCTTAATGCATGAGTTTGTCAAATTAACTGAATCACCATCAAACTCTAACTTTCTGCTTTTAGATTGCACTTTCTTCCCATTCTCCATTGATAAGATTGTCCTTAAAGTGATAGACAAATTGATGAGTTGTTGACTTTCAGACCCATAGGAACAGCATGAAAGAAAACATCATTGATTGACTTGAAAAGGGACTATTATTCTATTTATGCAGTCTTCTAATTCACAATGGACACATTCCTAAGTCATCCTTTGCACAAAAATGTCTAAGCAGTTCTGAATACTGAGAAATCACACACAACAACATGACATTTTTGCACTCAGATTTTTCAAAACCTAGTGAGCCAATATTTGAAGAACGCAAACAATCAGTGCAAACACTTGAGAAAGAGGGGTAAGTATATAGAAGCAAAAGTTGGTAAATATTCCCCGCAGGCATCAGGCACAATTTTGTGTAGTAGGTGATTCTTAATTTTAATGTGGAAAGATAAATGGACATTTACTGATCCATCAAAGGTGAGGGTGGAAAATGGATTTTAGGCAGAGGAATCAGTATTTGTAAAAGCTTGAGGTGCAAAAGAGCAAGGTTCTTTCAGGAAGCTACTGTGGCACTTAGGGTGGAGTTGCAACTTGCTTGGTTTTGGAAACTCCCTAGGGGATTCTTCTGGGTGGGTATGGCTGAGTAGACCACAGATGCATGTCCTTAGGGTCTATATCTGATGCCTTCCTCTCAGGCAGTTGCCTTCCAAGGTCTGCTTCCTGGCCACCATGAATGAAACGGCTTCCCTCTATCTTGCCCTTCCACCATTATGTTCCTGCCTTGGAGCCAGCGGACCTTGGACTGAAAACCTCTGAAATTGTGAGCAAATTAAATATCTCCTCAGAAAAGGGACTAATATCTAGAATATATGAAGAATTAAAAAAAATCACACCACCTATAATAAGTGACCTAATTAAGAAATGGGCAAGTGAAATGAACAGACACTTCTCAGAAGAAGTAAAAATGGTGAAGAAACATGAAAAATGCTCAAGGTTCAATGTTCTGGCCATTAGAGAAATGTAAATTAAAACAACACTAAGATTCTGTCACACCAGAAAGAATGGCAATCATCAAAAAGTCAAAGTATAACAAATGCTGGCATGGTTGCAGTGAAAAAAGACTCCTCCCACATTGTAGGTGTGAATGTGAACTCATACAACTGTTGTGGAAATAAGTATGGAGATTTTTCAAAGACATAAAATTATAAATTTTATATGACCCAGGTATTTCCCCTTCTAGATATCTTTCCCCCAAAGCTAAAGACATCATACTACAGTGATACATGCATACCAATGTTTATAGCAGCATGATTTATAATAGCTAAATCCTAGAAGTAGCCTGTATACCAATCAACAGACAAATGAATAAAAAAGTGGTATCTATAAAAATGAAATACTACTCAGCTATAAAGAAGGATAAATTTAAGAAATTTGTAGGAAAATGGATACACCTGGAAAATATGTTAAGTAAAATAAATCAGACACATGAGCTTAAATACCATATGATCTCTCCTTTGGGTGTGGCAGAGTACAGACAATGAGCATAATAAAGAATGGACAGATGGAAACATGGGGATAGATCTCTTGCAAATGGGAAGGGGACCAGGAGACTGGGGGTGAGAAGAGGGGGAGAAGTGATGGGGAATTAGGAAGAATTAAGATATACCATGTACAGGAACCTAACAGCCTCAAAGAGTGTAAACATTATTTATCATAAACATAAGCATAGTAATAGGAAGAATAAAAATAAGAAGGGGGATTTAGAGGCAGAGAAAGGTAGGTGCGAAGGGGATTTAAAAAAACAAGCTGTATTATCTACGTGTACCTACTCCCCAAGATGAATGTAAACTTTGTGCACTGCAAATATGTACTGGTAAAGTATATTAATGGAATAATAATAATAAATTGGGATCAAGATAAAACATGAGATGGGGGAAGAGAGGAAGGGAAGAGAACGGACAAAAGGATCAGGTGTGTTCTGTACATGTACCAACTCCCCACAAGGATGTAACTGTTAGGTACTGAAAACATCTACCAATTAAAATAAAATTATATAAAAATCTCTCCTTTAAGCTGTGGGTGTTAGTTTTGTGTCTCAGCAAGGAAAAAGCCGAGTAATGTTGGCATTTTTTGATGTTAGTAATGCAGTTTGTGTGTTTGTGTAGAGCAGAGACATGAATACCTGAAAGAAGTGGGAGTAGAAAAAGCAATTGGGTCATGAGTGATCTTGTGTGTTGTGCTACAGGTTTTTAACCTAGTGGAGTGAGAATTAGAGAATGAGCAGGCCTGGAAGGGCACCCTGGCCATCTAAGCACTTTGGGAGGCTGAGGCAGGAGGATCACAAATTCAGCTGAGTTTGAGTAACTTAGTGACTTGGAGAGATCCTGTCTCTATGGTAAGCCTTGAAGTTCACCACCAGTAATGCCCAGAAGAAAGAAAGAAAGGAAGAAAAGAAGGAAGGAAGGAAGGAAGGAAGGAAGAAAGAAAAGAAGGGGGGAGGAAAGGAAAGAAAGGACAGTGTGTTTAGAAAGAAGAGATAATGAGAAAATTTCACTTTGAAGGCAGTGTACACGTTGGACAGAAGAGCAGGATGACGAGACTGTGGTTCTCTGAACTGTGGTTCCATAGTTAAACTGTGGTAGTTGATATAGTTCTGGGGAAAATAAATTAATTAATTAAGATGTTTAAAAATGTGGTGAAGGGATTGACAAGCACTGACTGACTGAGTGTGGGATATCAGAGTGCTACAGCATAAAGAGAAAGTCCAAGATGGACTCTTATTTTAGAGCAGGTGATTAGCTGTGACGAGGCAGGCAAGTGGAGACAGCTTTTTTAATATATACAGTTTTAGGAGTATGGGTTAGATAAGGATCCTGTCTGTAACAAGTCTCACTTGTTCTTGAGATCATCTGAGATGTGCAGTAGAATTTATATCTCTAATGCCCAGGAAGTTTTCTGAGCTTTAGCCTAGGTTGAAGAGATTTTGGAATCCGCAATGTGAAAGGGCTAATTGCAGCCATGAGTCTTTTGATTTGTCTAGGAGGAGAGGGTGAGAAATAAAAGAGAACTAAATGTCACCATACAAGGAAGTTAAAGGAACAAAATCAAGATCCATTTGTAACACAGAAGCTCCACTTTTTCACCCACCAGGACTAATTTGGGAGTTTGCTCAATGTGAAAATCTCATTATGTTTGTAGAAGAATATATCTTTATTACTTAATACATTTTCTTGAAACATTTTCTCCCACCATGAATTTTGTGGTAAAAATAAGTTTAAAAAATCAGATCATAAGGTCTAGCAGTAAACTTCTGTAGATGATAGTCTCTCCTGAAGCTGTGGGGGGAAGCTTGTCTGCTTCAATCTTCAGGATGGCGAGCAACATGGCGAGCATGGCTAACAACAGCTTTGTCACTGACATGCTCAGGGAGTTTCCCTGTGGCACCCAGCCTGTGTCTCCAGCCCTAGAAGACAGACCACTTCACTTCATTCTTCATTTTTCAATAAAAATTAAAATAAGAAATACATAATCATTTTTTCTATTTCAAGGACTGTGATAGACGACCCAACTCCATCTTGTGGCTCAATCCATTTTGTACCTGTGCTGGAACAAAGGGCTTGCACATGAACAAAGCAACCAAACCCTCAAAACCTGCTTGGCAGTAAACTTGCTGCAGTTTTGTAGCTCACCTAGTGTATGAAACTTCCTTGCACCCCCCCCCCCACTAACCTGGCATGGTTCTGCTTCTGTAAGATTCTGCTTGCTTTCCCATGAGCCCTCCCCAACTGAAAACATGATTTAAAAGGAGAAATCAAACTGCTACCCATTACCTAGGAACCTTTCTGGGCACTAGCTTCCCTTTGCCACTGGCTGTAATAAATGGGCTTGAATCTGGCACAGAGTGTGGAGCATCTCTAGTGTCCAAACTCGCTTATCCTAACAGGACAAACTTCTAAAAATGTGGGAACCTTCTTGGAAAAAATAGCTAAAATACAGTTTTCTGTGCCTACCAGTCTTTCTTGCAAATTTAAGTTGTCTTCTAGTCATGTGAGCCCATGGAAACTTCTTACGGCAAACATTAGAGATTTCACTGTATTATGCCTTCTAACTTATTTCTCTGAAAGACATACAAATGGCCAATATGTACATAAAAAATGGCCAACTTTACTAATCATCAGGGGAATGAAAATTGTAACCACAAATGTGATACCAGTTTACATCTATTTGGGTGGCTGCTATAAAAAAATATGTTTTGCTGAAAGTTGTGGAGAAATTGAAACTTCCATACTGTTGGTGGAAATGTGCTACTATAGAAAGTAGTGTGAAGCTTCCTCAAAAAGTTAAAAATAGAAACCCCTTATTATCCAGCAGTTCCTCTCCTGCATATATGTTCCCCCAAAATTGGAATCAAGACCTCAAAGAGATATTTTCACTCACATGTTCATTGCAGCACTATTCATAAAAACCAAGTTATGGAAACAATTCAAATGGAAACAAAGCTTTTGTAAATAAGGAGGGGAAGAGGGGTTGAAGGGAGGGGAAGGAGATGGGAAAAAAGAATAAAAACATATCATGTACAGGTACAAATTCCCTATGATGAATCTGATCATTATGCATATCTAAAATATACTCAAAAATTAAATAATTAAAAAACTGTGTTTGGACAAAGAAAATTTACATATATACTGTAAGATATCTTGTAACTTTTAAAAAGAAGAAAATACTGTCATTCATGACGATGTAGAAAACCTTAGGATATTTTACTAAGTGAAATAAGCCCATCCAATAAGAACAAATACTGTATGAATCCATGAACATAGACTACCTAAAATAGTCAAACTCATAGAAGCAAAGAAAAGAACAATAGTTATCAAAGGTTGGGGGGAGAGAAAATGGGAAGTGAGAAGCTGTTCAATTGGTATAAAGTTTAATTTGTGTAAGATGAATTAATTCTAGAGATTTACTCTGTAATGTATTAACAAGGTGTATCACATGCTAAGTATTCTTAACACGAACACACACACACACACAAAAGTATACAAGGAAACTTTTGAAGGTGATGGATATATTTATTTCCTTGACTGTGGTAATGATTTCATGGGTATATGGATATGTCCACACTGATCAATTGTATACATTAAACATGTGTAGTTTTTATATGTCAATTATACTGATGCAAAGCCTCTATTATTCTTTGAAAATGAAAAGATCACTAAATTTTTTTAGTTTCTAGTATTTATCATTAACATACAATTAAAATCATTGTTTAAATAGATTGAAAATAAAGATGATAGTATAATAATCTCTTTCAATATGTGGGAGATGTCTACCTTCATTTAATAAATAATAAGGAGAATTAAATTTCTCTGAACGCAAAGTATATATTTACTTGGTAATTCTGACAAATAAAATTATTCTTTTTTTTTTTTGTACCGGGGAGTGAATTGGGACCTTGCGCTTGCGAGGCAGGTGGCAGAACCACTGAGCTAAAACTCTGGTCCCTAAAATTATTCTTGTTATGTCTTTTATTTTAAATTGCTCTCAGCATTTTCAAATATATTTCCTTATTCCCAATTTTTTGTGTTTACCTTCCATCTAAGTTCAGAGCTTATATTCTGTCACAATCTTCTATCCAGTCCATAGTTTCCCATTATTGGAGAGAATTTAGCAAGAAATAAGATAATATTATTCTAGCTGAATATAGAAAAATATAATCTATATTTAATTATTCTTTGCATTGACTTCTCAAGAACAGTGAAAGTTGAGATCTTTATATGTTAATCTAAAATATGCCTATTTAACAAAGTATCCTGTTAGTTTTGGCTACATGACATTTCTGTGAATGTTCTCATATATTTTGTAATTTTTTATAATAAACCTTGTGGGATAATATGAAGAGAAATAAAGATGCATCAGGGAGTGGGAGGGATGCTTTAGAAATCATTACATTTCAGATTATCTCTTAAAGTATCATTTATGATTAAAATATACAGAAGAAAATCCATGAGACCACTCAAATCTGCTTTTCAGTTATCCAGGGGAAGCCTCATGTCCTTGCCTTACATAGTGAATAGACACAGATGTATACCAAATAACTTTCTTTTTAATAGCTCTTCCTTGGTTTCAATTTATTCAAAACACACATCAGCAAAAATGCCAAATTAACTATTTTAATAGTTTGACTGTTTTATTTTTGTGAAAGAGCCCAAATCTATGACTCATGCAAAAGAAATCCATTGCATGGAAACATTCAGGGAGTAGATATCATTAGGAGACTTTCGTTCACATATTAAGTAAGATGTAAAATCTTTTGTTATCTAAAGCTTATAGAGATTTAGGAAATTCTCAACAGGTGAAATAGTTCTGAGAAAACTATTTCCTATAATTATACATTTAAAAAAGTATCTGAACACTTAATAAATGTTAGTTATCAAGATATATTTTGAACAATATTTTAAAGTCAAGTCATACTTGCAGTGGAAAATTAAATTATATACAATTTTAAAAATCAACCAAATTAAGTGTGATATTTAAACCATCACTTCCCATCTTTAGTTTTTTGAATAGTTAGACATACTCAACTTTCTCTCCTGTTATCCCAAATGAAAGAATGAAAGATGTCATATTGAGTAGTGAGAACTAAGTCAGATGTCAATGCAAGAAAACACATTTTTGTGTGAAAGAACTAGAATCAACAAGAACGATAGCCAAAGGGTATGGAATCAATTTATACCTGGCAATAAGACTAAAGGGATAGGGTTTCTTTTTTGAAATATTTTCCACATCGGTTCTAGCACTGGATGCATCATTACTAACATCTGTGACAAGAAGAAAGAAAAAGAAAAAAATAGAAAAGAAAACCAGTTAAGAAAGGGAGGACAGAGAGACAGGGAGGGAAGGGAAAAAGTGAGAGAAAGCAAGCTTTGGCTAATACAGTTTCTTACTTCATCTCTGGGTTGCCTGGTGTTGTTTTCTAGTCACATGAAGTTGTAAAAGAAGCTGGGTTAACAGAGAAACATGAAAATGTTTTCACTATATGTGCACAAGAGTTTACTAAAGAGTTAAGCATATCATCAACCCCTTTCAAAAGGTGGGGAAGGTGAGCAATTCTTTGGATGATTTTTTCGCTAGGCAGGCTAATTGGACGTGATCATTTAGTGTTCGATCCTGTGTTGACAAGCCTTGTCTGAGATTACACATGCAAGAAATTGCATCATGTTCATCAGTCAAAAATTGTTTGTAATCGCAATATTTTTATCAAGATAAGATTTCAAATATTAATGTAGCTTAACAAATCATTATATTTCTTTATAGCATAAAGACCATGAATTATCCTACAAGTTCAAGGATTTTTTTCCTTCTCCTAAGGCTTATTCAATCTTAATTGTTTCCTCACACACTAAAAGCCTGGGTTTAGGTATAGTCGAGTAGTGGACAAGAATTTCAGTGGGAGTCCCGCTTGGAAGACAAGAGCATTTTGGCCCACTCTAAATGCTTGGATGTTTTCTGTAAAAATATTTTTTCAACTGTAACCTTTCAAGGTACCAAGAGAAAATGCTTTAAGGAAGCGTACCTTTCTCCTGGGATTTCACAGAAAGGGTAGTATAAAGTGTTATCTATTTACCATGATTTCAGTTCATACTGTATCAGTGTTCAATATAGAGGAAAAATATAAAATTTTAATAAATGAATCAAATATACAAGATAAATTTCCATCTGTAGCAAAATAAATATATGAGACTGTGTTTATCTTTACACCTAGCAGCTTGCATGCAATCATGTAAATCCTGTTGAAAAATGAATATCCTTATAATGTAAATAGCCCCCTATTCTGCACTATTTTGGACTTCACAGTAATGTAATATAGCTTCTTAGAGGCTAAGATTTAGTATCCATCAACCAACATCAACTCAAAGGTTCCCTTGTGATAAACCCACTATTTAGCATTCTGAATATCAACTCGACTATTTTCTGGCAGTGAGAACTTCCCTTGATGGCTGATGACTTGATTGAAGTGACCAAATTAGAGTTGGTGCTGACACTGGTCCACTGTGTTTCAGTGGAAGAAACCCACCCTTTCTTTTCATTACAGAAACATGTGATATGTTTGCAAAAACACACAGAGACAGACAAAGCATTTGCTTAGTAACTTCTCATCGACATTACATTCTCAATTATATGCAGCCTACCAGAGAAGTTGGAGGGAAGTCAAGTAAAAAACCTTCAATTGTTAAAACTACTTGAGTTTCAAATAAAGCATCACCACTCTATTAGAAAGTTGTTTTAATAAGGGTAGGAAATTGGCTTTATTAACAAGGAAATTGAGAACACATCAGCAGCATTAAAGCAGTTCATTTGAAAATCATGCAACAGTTATGTAGTGGAAAGACAGGATTGTTCTGAAAGACAAAAATATGGATTCGTATTTTTTCTCTCTCTCTTTCTCTCCACACACACACACATGCATATCTATAAATATATGAAGAAACATAGCCAGAAAGGTTGGTTTCTCCAGAATTTTTTGTATATGTACATATCTATGGATGTATATGGATGTATATTCATGTTTTTATCTAAATATTGTATGCTGTGTAATGCATAATAAGTTCACTATACACAAAGTTTTTACAATAAGTGATACATATTTAAGAGATAGATAACTTTAAACCTGATTTAAACATTACATAATATATACATGCAAGTACCAATCACTCATATTACTATGTTAATAAGTACAATTTTATGATTTCATGTACCAGTTAAGATAAATTTACCTTAAAATGAATAAAACTTTTAAAATTCATGCACACACATGTACTTGCTTCTGAAGACTGAAAATTTTTGGCTGTTTCTTCACCTATAAAAATCAGTTGAATAAGTATTGTGGTTTTCTTGCTGTAAAAGTACATTATTTAATAAATTTGTCATTTTTCCTTTGGTGGGAATGAGCACTATAGCCTTGTGTGAGACTAGGAAGAAAATGCAGTCATTGAAGCACTCCATTTTTGCAGGCATCATTTTCTAACTGGCTTTTCAAAATATTGGATAAAATAACTCTTAAAAGTATTAGTTTATTTAATATTTGGATATGAATGACAATAGAAAATAGAGGTTACAAGTCTAGAGGAAGCGCAATCTTGAATAACCATCAGGACTGCTTTGGTTGAACTTGAATAATTTGGGGAAGGCATGTATATGCTTGCCAAGTACATTCAGATTTACTACATCTATTAATACTAGGCTGATTAAAGATATTTTGAGACTTCCTACTTACAGAAACAGTCTTACTACCTCATACACTGCAGGACACCAGCTTGAAACTGTACTGAACAGGTTATAGATATTGTTGGTTTGGCTTATAAATTTGGCTACTGATGAAAATTATGAGTCATTCCGAGGCCTAAGTGTGTCTTGCTAAACGAGCCTTCCACTGGTGTACAGAGACAGATTCCCTGTGCCAACAGTCACAATTGAGATCTCAATGACTGATGAGGCTGTGACTTCTCTTATAGAAAGTTAACACTACAGCTGAGGAATTATGACTCTGTGGAGCCCTTCTCCAAGATCAAAAGTTAGCTAAAGATGATGCACATGGCTTGTTAGCTATGACCTGAAAGATAGCACAGGCGGACTGTTAGCAATGACCCGTCCTTCACAACTATACATAGTTCCTCCTCATTTACAGCCTAGCTCATTAGTGCATTAATTCTGCCATTCCCTACATCTGCCTTTATGCCCACCTTGCTATGTTGTATGATCATAAATACTGACCAATCTAGATCTTGGTCTTAGCCAGGATAGAGCTAAGATCAGGTCTTTAGCCAGGAGAAAGCTAAGATCAATTCCTGGCTCCTCAAGTAATAAACTATCATTCTTTATTCTTTATTCTTGTTTTTTCGTATATTATTCTTTCATCCCCTGCTGTACCCCAATCAGGCGATCAGGCATCACACGATAACTAACTGGTGGTCAGGCTATCACTGGACAGTACATAAGCAATATTTTTCTTTGATCAGAATTCTCCAGTTAAATTCTGCTGGTACTTTCAATATGAAAATAGTGAAGTGTGATATAACCCATTGGATAGCATGTTTTAAAATACAGATAAATGAATTGGTCTAATTTAAATACATTTAAAATTCATTTCCATTTATATTGTTCTATTTTTTCCTAATAAACTTAAAAATCATTCATATTTCTATTGTATATAGCCCTAAAATATTACGTTTTTCTTTTATTAATGTAAATAAAATTTCTCATTTTCCTTCTTTTCATAGGAAAGTAATAATTGATCCACTTTCAAGAAATGAAGGGAAATTCTAGCTCCTCAGAGACAAACATCTGAGGCAATGATCATAATAAATTTTTAAAAAGATTTTTAGGATTGACTTATCTTTTAATATTTATGTATCAGTATATTTTAAACCAAAACTTCCTTCAGTTTTATCCTAATGAATAGTGATACTTTAAAATAAACATCTTGAGTATGCAGGTATGGTTGAATATACCAATGATTTTAAAATAAAAATTTCCAAAGGTTTTTATAAATAACCTAACTTACCTTTCAAAAATCTTATTAAGTAACTGTTATTCAGAGCTCCTTACTGGCTAGAACAACAAAAGGGTTCTGAATGTTAGCTCTGGATTTCAGAACACCAGCACCAGACATCAGTTGAGTAAATGCACAGCGGACAGATCTTCTGACCTTTTCCAAGAGCATATTTCCCTCTGCACATGGACAATGACACTTTATGCCCCCAGTTTTTCCAAATAAATGTACCATGGCAACAGGTAACAGAGGGAATGCTTGCATGCCTAATTTGGGTACTGAGTGAAGTACCCAAGTATTGGGAAAATACTTATGTAAATAGTAGGCTGTCACATGGCCTTCATGGCCCTGCTCTGTTTTGTTGTTTCTGTCTGCTTCCTCTTTACTGGCTAATGAGCAAGGAAAATGACTTAGCAGCTAGAGAACATACCTCAGGCCAGGAGCGGACAGCAGGACACATACTCTGGACTCACGGGACTCTGTGTGTTAGCACAACACAGTTCAGCCCAACTCAGCTCGCACTCTGTCCCAAGACACCATTTGGACTGTTCTTTTTTCTACTATTTCTAGGACTGTTTATTGAACCACCGGTATTCATGTTACATGAGTTCCTGGATATAGCAAGATTAAAAAAGACACCTGTACTTAATTGGCTTACACTTGAAAGGGGACAGCTTGTAAATGCACAATTACCACTGCTGAGTCTGCGTGGAAAGCTGGTATTTCACTCACAGACACAGAGACTACACCTAATTCACTGCCATGTTCTGCTCTTAATCATCTTTGCCATCATTACTAAAGCAATGTAGGGTCTGCAATCATTTCAGTACATAATGCATTTTTTTCTATACCTCGAATCACCTCTTTAAAATCTGAGATCTTTGCTTTATTTCTAAGCTCCCCTTCTGTCTCCTTGTCATTATCTACTTCCCCACTCTCTCCTTTGTCCCCTCTATTGTCCCCTCCATCATCAGGTCATTTTGTGGGGGCCCTCACCTTTCACACTCCATTCAGCCAAAAAAACATGGCGCCATCTTCCTTCCCTGAGGAGCACGAGACACAGCCCCAGAAATTCTCTTTTTGAAGGGCAGGGGGTGCAGCTGTTGCTCAGGAAATCAAGTTTTCTCCATGAAAGCAACACAAACTATCAAGATATTTGTTATTATAAGGGTTTGTGCAAAGTTAAATAAAGAAATGTTGTTTAATCACTCCTGAGACAATCCATTGTGACGTCACACAGGAGGCAGGGACTGAACTGAGATCTGATGGTTGCTAAATGGATAAATGAGTCAACAGGAAGTGGCAGTTGCCCTTGCAGACAGTTTCCTGTACTCCACTCTCCCCTTCTCTTCTTGGCTCCCGGTCCTCGTACTTTTGCCCTTCCTCTGTGCCAATTCCATTCCCGAAATGTCCAGCTTCTCCTCACCCCTCATCCAGGTAATCCTCTCTGTCCCCTCACAAGCCGGAAACTCAGAGCCCCATGGCTTAGTTTTTATTTGGGGGGTCAGTATGGAATACAGGGAACAAAACTTCACGATGGTGCTATGGCTGCTTGTGGCATGGGTGGGGATGGTAGATCTGTGTTTGGAGGGTAGCAGGAGAGAGGTGCAAACGGCAAAGCAGAGAGAGCTTGGACCATTTGGAAGGATCAGAGTGAGGCAAAGCCTCAGAGCCCTATTTTTCCCAGATATTATGATGGATACAATGCATATGCAAAACAATGAATGTCATAGTAATTTTTACATTTTTTTCAAATTTCAAAAATAATTTTTAATATTTTCATCATCTTCTGTAATACCATGTAAAATCAAATTGATTACATGTGGGTGTGTGCAGCCCGTCTTCATTCCACTTGTCCATGTTTAGAAATCTGGATTTCTAGAAGAGGAACACCAGGGAAATGTAATTCATTCTCATCAATGATTCACTAAAAAAATCATAAACTCCTCTGGGAATTTACACAATTTGTACTTATTTGAAACATTTTAGGGAACACAACTATAAAATAAAATTGGCGATGCTATTTTATCCTATGATTTTCAAGTATTTTATTATCAATCATAAGTTGTATACATAAGAAATATCAACTCATAAATGCCATCTTTTCTACCCAAGAGTAAAATTATTCATTTTTTTCCTACGCCTTTATGCAACTATTTTTGTCTTTTACTTCAGCATTCACTTTTTCCCTTGATTGCTGTATATGTGCTTCTTCCTCAGTTATTTGAAGGGTAAAACATGTACTTGTTTCTTCTTTATCTATGATCCTCAACAAAATACATAAAGGGTAAGTGTATAAGTTCTGGCTAGCATGAATAAGGGCACAATGAAAGTAAATATAAGCATTTCGACATAGAAATTGAAGTAGACCAGGTAGACAAAAGCGGATATGCTACTGTTGGGATGGAGTTAACAATTATACCAGGAATCAAAAATTAGATCTTTGTTCTTTGAGTCAGTTTCATACTCAAGAAGTATACACATTTCAAATGTTTGTATTTTGCTTTAGTAAGAAAAAAACTAGCAACTGTAATTATGAGTGTGTCATATTATCCAAATAACATCTTACTCCCCTCTAAATAGAATAGAGAATGTGATTTTCTGAATATAAGAATTCAGTACAGAAGTTACTTAGTAAAACTCAAGTGTGAGAATGTGTGTGTGTAAAAGAATATCAGGTGTAGATATAACAGCAACAAATACATGGAAGTTCTTAACCCTCAAATCAAGCAATTTATACCCTAATGTTTTTCAACAAATATTCATAGTCAAATTGCCTCAAAAGTCTGTCAATTTTATATTCTTTGCAATATTACCGCTAAATTGTCATTTTCTGACAAATATACCAACAGCCTTTTTCTTTAAATTTTGTCAATATGAGGAATAAAAGTTGTTTAGCATTGTTTTAATGTGCATTTTTCTAGTTACTAGTGAGGGTAAGCAGCTTCTAAATGATTACTGAATATCCTGGTTTCACTTTCTGAGAACTGTCTATTCATATTTTGACTTCTTTCCATTGAGTTTTTATCTTTAAAAGCATAATTTTAGATCTTTTCAAATATATCCTGTATGTTAGTCCTTTATTGTACAGTATACAGCAAATATTTACTTGCCCTTTTTGCTTACTTTTATTATGTATAGTCATACAAATACTTTATTTTAATGCAGACTTACATATCTGTCTCATTTCTCAGAATTTTCATTGAATGTCACTTGATATTACCTCCAATTTAATATTTAAAAATTGTTATTATTATTATTATTATTATTATTATTTGGTGGTACTGGGAATTGAACCCGGGTCCTTGTGCTTGCACAGCAGGTGGCAAAACCACTGAGCTAAATCCCTGGGCCTAAAAATTATTATATTCTTCACTTCTACATTTAAAATTATATAGATTTTTTAAAAAATACTCAAAAATATTTTAACTGAAATTCATTTTTATATTGTGAGTGTTTTGGGTAGAGATAACTTCACATTTTTCCCTAGATGAAAATCAGAATGTAATGTTTTCCTCCTGATTTTCTCTTTTTAAAATAAAAGAACAGTTAAGGAAGACATAATTTAATAGAACTATCTCATTGAATGGGGAATATGGCTGTTGAATGGAGGGGACATAACACAGGGTAGTCTAAGTGTGGGAGCATAGGAGACTAGAGAGAGACCTCACTGAGCAGCAGTAGGATGTTGCCATTAGGCGAAGCTTGTTTGGTTCTCCGCTGAACTTGGTTCTCTCCATGAGCTGGGGCACTTTATCCTCTTACTATTCAATGAAGACTCAAGAAAGAGTCTGTCCTTGGTTCCTGATCTTCAATAGTGGGTGTCTGAGATCTTGGGCCATTCTGTAGCCAGGAACCAACCCTGGGCACGCTGGACCTGTGTACACACATGCTAGGGATTGCCAAGTGGCAAGTAACAGGAAATAGGCTTCCTGCCCCACGGCCTGCAGCGGTTGGCTCCTTGCAGGCTGCTTATGGGCCTCAGGCTTCTACCAGACTAGGAGGTCTGGCTGTTTCTGTTTAGGAACCGGAAGAAACAAGTCCACTTGAATATATTAAACAAATTCATTCCATTTGATTTCTTGGTCACAAGCAAGAGTACTATCACTACCTGCTAATTTAAAAGCTATGTCTATTAGGGATTATTCTAAAATTATGAAAACATGTTTGGCTAAAATGTCTGACAAGAGGAACAAGTATAGGGATCAAAGAGTAAGCAAAGTAAGTTATATTCCATACATAAAACTAGCAATTTCTATTGATCCACTCAAATACTGTTTACCTTTTCAACAGCATTTAGAAAATCTTCTTTGGGTAATAAATGTTTCTTAAGTCATAGAAATGTTTTTGTTGTTTCTTCTCAAAACTGCAGACTGACTACAAAATATTTCTGAATAAACTTGTTTTTTAATGAATGACTAAATTTTAATGTATTTTTATGTTTTATTGTATTTAATAATATTAGTTATGGTAAATTACCTTGAAAACTTCAATTTCACTTACTAAATGATTTTAAAAGCATGTTGTTAGATATATTTAGAAATTTCCAGCTCAATAGGATTACAGTTTTAAATAAAAAAGCCTTTTAGCACAGATGTATAATCACTAGCAAGCATTGTGCTTGAATTGGCTCAAACCTGAAATCCCAAGTCTAATTTAATGTAGGTTTTTATTTTAGCCTTCTCCAGGACCGTCTTGAATGATCAAGCTGTCTTCATTTGATTTAGCAATAGTTAGGAGTCCAGCTTAACAGCACAAATGACTTTCCACACCACCCTTGTTCATGTAAATGTGGTCGTGTGCTAGGAGTGGAGGACAAGCCCCTGGCAGAATGAGTTAGGAGAAAAACCAAACAGCTGGGTATTTGCAAACTTGGAATGTTAAAGAAAGAAAATGAGTTTTTCACACATCTTCACTGAACTTCTTCTTATACAAATTGGCAAATAAAGGCATAGAAAAGATAAATAAGATACCTGGAAAAATACAGCTAATTTGATCAGACCTGAGACAAGCCCCCTTCCCCTAAACTCTAGCAATTTAGGATTCTTTCCTGAGAGTTATCTACCTGTTTAGAAGTAACATATTATAATATTTAAATTTAAGTAGACCTATTTCACTGATAGCCCTGACTTGAGGCAATATTTTGGGGTTAAGAGTAAGTTTCTCAAGACATATTATGCACCACACATAATAGTAACTATTGTTTAATAATGATGACTTTGGCAAGTCAGATAATCTCCTTTTCTTTTTTCCATTGGCAAAAATAGGACTTAAAATTATTCTATTTTTCCCCAAATCCATGTGGAGCTCATGAGGTCGTAACTGTAAATGACCTACATTGGTACCTAACGTGTCAGTCACCGAGCAAGTAAGCATTACTGATTATTTGCATCACAGTCCTAAACTTTGCTATTGAGCATGACTTTGACTTATCACCTTTTGTTTTCAACTATATTTTTATCCCATATATTGCTCCCTGATGGATAACCTGATCCATTCTGTAAATTAGCACACACCTAATCAGGTGAATCCCTTTACACATGGGTCAACAGGATGCATCCAGGTATCTTCCTTTGAGAATTGCAGTTAAATATAAATTGTTTTATAGTTTATTTAAATTGTCTATAATTAAATATAACTGTTTTATACATGTTAGGAAGAGACATGTTAGTCCCACTTTAGTTTTCAATGGATATTTTTTGATTTGTCTGTTAATAAAAAAGATACCCTTGAATATATTTAGACATGAAATAAACTAAGGGATGTATTTCATACTCATGTACATACATATACAGTGTATATGTATAATAAATTGTATGTGTTTGGAATTCCTTGCTTTAGCATTTATCTAAACACATTTTGCCTAATTTATTTAATTTTTCCAAATATTTTATATTTGTATTTTAATTAGTTGTGATTCCCTTATGTATTATTGACTTTTCCAATTATGGGAATATCAAAGTGTATATCTGCAATTTATATCCTGACAGTTTGATTAAAAAAACATTCTTTGCCACATACATACTATGGTAGATTCTAGAGATCAAAAGTCTTACAGACTTCATAATCTATTTGTATTGTATTACAGAAAAAATGCTTATTGTCTAGGCATATAAGGCCTAGCATAGGGAAGAGATATTAATAACTAAAAATCTGAATGATTTTTGGTTCTTTGTTGTATATAGTAAAATTTACTTGATTTCCCAACTGATTTTTACTTTTTCTGAACATGAAACTCAAAATAGTCAGCTCAGAGAGGGTGTAACAGTCTGAGTTTCATAGTCAGACATATCTGGGTTGAATCAATCTTTATTCACTACTTACATGGGTAAAATGCACAAATTATCTAATTTATTCACATGACCTACATAAAAATACACACTGGACTGCTATGAAGATAAATTCAACAATGTACACAAAGTTTTTAACGCAGTATCTAGCACATGGTAGGCAGTCAGTTATCATTAATATGTTATACATATGAAATACTGACATAGATATCTACCACAAATTAAAGACAACATGGATTTTGTATCATAAGTTTTGTTACTTTGTGTGCTTCTATAATCCCTAACGAAAAGACTATCCATTATGATAGAAATAAGAAGTATTTAAATGACCTCCTGCAAAATATAATACATTCTTGAAAAAACTTTATTTCCATGATTAACATAAATTAATGGAAATCATTATAGGCAACTGGATAGCACAAAATAGAAAGGTGACCTTTTAAACTTACATTCTTAATATTCCTAACTCCTAAAATATTCTCATTTCTAAGAATACAGTCAATGCTGTTATTGTCTTTTAAACGTAGTTCTTAATGTTATAAAATATTTTACAAATTCTCTTACAGTCAGTAATAAAAGGAGCTCTGTCTACTCGTGTCACTTTGAAGTCAAAAGGGGCATTTTGCCAGTAACATAAAATAGAGTGCCCATTTTGTTTTACAACACACAGTCCAGTATTTAAGGAAGACGATGCAAGGTTCAGAAGCACTACTGCATTAAGAATGCTAATATCATCCTGTGTAATAATGACTGTTCAAAATCTTATTTCAAAATGTATACATTCTGACAGTGGTGACCAGCTGAAGAATTAATTGAATAATGTGTCATTACAAGAAAGTAATGTTCTCTCTTTGCAACCATTTTTTCTGTAACTTCAGTAACACAATATTAAGCTGATGCTTGAGAGAAAAACAATTGTTTTCATTATTTTAAAATTATTTCAAAATTTGATATGAGTTGAATCATCTAATATGAAAAATTATTTTCACTCTGGTCATTTGAAATACATGAGAATTTATGGAAGCATTTGAAAATTGAAATAGCATTATGAGTTATATATTTCTTCTCAGACAAAAATATGTTCTTTGATTTACAATCAATGGATTCTTAGGACTAATGTAGGTAAAGTAGGTTAGGTCAAGGAAGGAGATAGAAAGGAAATAAGAATTGAACAATGAAAGAATGTAATATATCCTTTTACAATTATTCTGAATACTTATCAGACATCTGGATTTTATTACATTTTGAAGAAATAGTAGCAATGCCTGGATATATGCCTATATATCCTTTTATATCCAAATCTCTTTGGGACTAAGTCCTGAATTGATGATAAGTGACAGTATGTATTAGTCACCTCTTGGTTGCTATAAGCAAATACCTGAGAAAACAATTTAAAGGATAAAAAATATTTGGCTCATAGTTTAGTCCATGGTCAGGTGGTTGTATTGCATTAAACCTATGACAAAGCAGAAACATCATATGAAAGGGAATATAATTGAAGGACAGCTGCTCGGCACATGGCAGGCAAAAAGCAGAATGAAAAGGAGCCAGACAGAGAGGAAGGGACTGGCACTAGGGACTGGATAAAGCCCTTCAAAGATGTGCTCCAGTGACCCACTTCCTGAACCTGGGCCCCTACCTCATAAATGGCCATTCAGCTGTGAAGACATTAATGTATTAATTCATACATGAGGTGAGTGCCCTCATGATTCATTCACCTCTCTAGTCCGACCTTTCAACATTGCTGCATTAGGTATCAAGCTCTGAATTCATGAGTCTTTGCCAAACACTTCAAATTTAAACCATGACAGGCATGGTTACTTTTGACATGGTTCTTGATAATTCAAGTATGGAGTATTAATTAATTCCAGAATTTATTGAGGCAATAATGTTTATTTTACTTGTGAAAAAAGATGAGTTATTTATTTCATGAAGTTTTCCCCAAGAAATTCTTCAAATTTTAAATTCAATAAATACAATGAATTCTCCAAAAAGATTTTCCAATATCATGAAGAACTATTGATATAATTGATGAATCATTCAGTGACATGAAAATATAAATATTGAAATTATAAATAAGAAAATTTCTAAAATAAAGATTAAAATCTCCACATTAAAGACCAATAAACAGAGCATAAAATTAAAAGTAAAGTGAGCACAGAAAAGGAAATGATCAAAAATGGCAAATAATAAGGATGCAATAATAAGTCTAAAATTCAAATTATTAGAAGTTTAATGAAAGAGCCACCCATAATGAAATTAATAAAGGACAAAATGAATAAAGAGAAAATGTAATTATCCAGTGAAAATAAGAATATTTCCTTACTCATTTTATGACCATAATCTTTTTAGAAAACTTGACAAAATTATTATTAGGGAAGGAAATGGAAGAATGAAAATTATACCCTCCAGGAACATGGATTATAATTCCTCGGTAAAATATCAGCAAACTGAATTGAGAAATATAATATTTTTGAATTCCTAAACATTTTAAAGTCAATCCATAAAACTTATCATATTCAGAAGAAATTTAGAAAAGAGAGAATTATTACCTACAAGTATACAGAAAAAGGATTTGACAAAATACATTAATGAAGAAAAATGTCTCAGCAAATCATAATCAGAAGGGCATTTCTACCATCTAACAGAGAGCTTCAGTGAAAAATGTATAGCTAGTATAATACTACAACATTGAATGCATGCCCTTTATAAGCAAGATAGCAGATATTTCCACTCACAAGATTTCCATTCAAATAATTTCACAATCTGCTTTTGAGTTGTGTTATACAGAAACAAAATTGGAAATGGGTCCGGAAGCTACAGAAGGAGAAAGTGATAACAGAAAGAGGTCAAGTGACTGAGCACCAGGAAGCACTTCTCAAAATTGATAGAACAAGGCTGGGGATTTAGCTCAGTGGTTCCACCGCCTGCCTCCCAAGCGCAAGGTCCCGAATTTGATTTCCAGTAACAAATAAATAAATAAAACAGAACCAAAAATATAACCAAAAACTTGATAAGAACAATCTTGCTCATGTATGTTTCATATATCAGATGGTCATCTAAGACTTAGTTTAAAAAGAAAAAATAATTAATGTTTAAAATGACAAGTCAGGAGTGGTGGTGTATGACTATAATCCCAGCACCTGGGAAGCTAAGAAAGGAAGATAGCAAGTTTGAGGCTAGCCCCAGCATGTTAGTGACTTAATGAGACTGTCTCAAAATAACAAATAAAAAAGCCGAGGAAAGAGCTCAGTACAAAGGCCCAGGTTCAATCCTTAACACTAGAAAAAAAAATTGCCAGAAGTAATGATCTTTTACATAGCTGAGATTTTGATATTTGAATTAGAGTTGATCACTAAGTAGTTACACATAGAACTTACAGGAAGAAACAAATTTTTGACAAAAATCTGTTTGTATGCCAATTTCCTAAAATACTTAGAACCTCCATAACAATAAGAAAATACCTCTTATTTCAAAATACAATGTTTTTGAAATTTGAAGGAGCCCTGACTGCCACAGTTGAGGTAAGGTGAAATAGTTGTCTTATTTTTAGTGTGTAAACAAACTTATACATCAAATACCTTCTCCTCTGACAGATACAATAGTTGTGTTATTTACTTTCAGCATAATATATAGGGTTAACTTTTATTTCAATTTGGACTCTAAATCTCTAATTTAAATGTCTCCAAATATTGCAGTGAGATTTAAAAATCTGTATATAAATCCTACTTATTATCACAACATAATTTAGAAACTGGAAAATTTCTTGAAGTAGATCATAAAATTTTCTTAGCTAGGTGAGTCTACAAAGGACAATTCAACCATTAGAAAATTAAGAGAAAAATCTTTCTTTCTTTCTCTCTTTCTCTCTCCCTCCC
>NW_004624899.1:1425568-1440646 GCF_000247695.1 Heterocephalus glaber | reverse complement strand
CTGGAAATCTATTTGCATCTGTTTTATGGATTCCATTTGTTTCTTATGTTGGGATTCCATCATGTTCCTCAGCTCCTGTCTAGATTTATTAATCGTATCTTACACTAGGGGCACAATTTCTCCTGTTATCTGAGAAATTATTTCTGATTTCATGTTTTCCAGATCCCCTTTTGTTGTCAGTTCAGTGTGTCCAGGTGGTTGAGTATCAGAACGTTCCATCTCATTTCTCTTTGGGGTTGCTGTAGGTGATCTGGAAGTCTGGTTTTGAGACTTATTTACGTGTTTTCTCATTTCAACTGGGGGGGGGCTGCTGGGAGAGGTGGGACAGGGTCCAGGAGCAGCAGTAGGGATGGTGTCCCAAAAGCCCTTTCCTCTGGGGTGGGAGCAGTGGGAGGGATGGTGGCTGGGAAGCTCCTTCCTCTGGACCAGGAGCAGTGGGACGTCTGCTCAGAAGCCCCTACCTCTGGGCTGGGAGCAGCAGGACTCAGTACAGTGGTCTGGTAGTCCGGTGTCCTCTGTGTCTTTGTAGTGTGGAACCAGGTGGCTGCACAGAGGAGTGGGGGGGGGGTTCCAGTGGATTGTTGCCGGGGCATGGGCTGATTTGGCGTGTTCCATAGGACTCCAGATTAGGATTTTTATCTGCAGCTACTAAAGGCAGGTTTTTTCTTAGAGGGTAACAGAAACTCAAGAATCCAGAGCCAATGATGTAAGTGCACAAAAAGCCTTGTGTTATATTTTATTTGCTAACATTCATTCAGATAAAACAATTTGTAAGTTCTAACCTAACCAAAATCAATAAAGTAGATAAACATTCTCTACCTACTTGAATGGGAGATATCATAGTCACATGGCAAAATGTACTTAGTATAATTCCACAGAAGAGAGGAATGATGAGTAGAAAAGATTAACCCAACCTAACATAAAATACAACTCCCAAAAGAAGTTGCAATGTATATTCCTAAACACAGGGAGTTGCTACTTACAGGCAACTCTTTGGTGTTAATCATTAAAATAAGACTTGTACTTTTAAGCATAATGTGGCTATTTGAACTGCAAACAGAGGACCTTGTTCTAACCTATAAAACCAGAAAATATGAAAAAAAGATGATAAAGGATGAGCATAAAAATATCCTTCCTAATGACTATTTCTATATAAATACAAATTCAAAAATACATGAAGAAAATTAATGCTAACCTGGGTTGTAAACAAAACCAACATTTGATTATGTTAGGTTCAAATAATGAGGCAATTTAAAACTGATTGTATAAGATATATAATAATTCTTTAAAGAATTAATAATATCCACATAGAGAGAATGAAAATGTCAAAAACAGAACTGACACAAGAAGCAACTAGGAGCTTTGGAATTAAAAATAAAATCACCGAAAGGAAAGTACTAACTAGCACATTCAGAAATAATATTGAGGAATTCTACCAGAACACAAGACAGAGAAATAAAAACAAAAAAGTCTCAGAAGTGGAGGTCTAAGATGTGTCCCAGAAGAAAATAGTAGGGGAAAGAGCAAAATATTTTTTTTCTTTTTTTGTCCCCCATTAAGTTTATTGGTACATTTTAGGTATAAAATACAGTTACATTCATCATTGGGATCTTGTACCATTACATGAGTATCTTGGTTCTTATTTTTTCCCCTTCCCCTGCCCTCTGTTCACCCCCTCCACCCTTCCCTATTTGCAAAGACTTTGTTTCCATGTTTTTCCTTTTCTCATATTTTTTCTTTTCCCTCTTTTCCTTTCCCCTGCCCCTCCCACTTCCCCTGAAGAGCAGAATATTTTTTGAAGAAAGAATGGATGGTTGAGGATGTAGCTCAGTGGTTCCGGTGCCTGCCTCACAAGCACAAAGTCTTAAGTTCGATCCCCAGTAGCAAAAAGAAAAAACAAAAAAAAGAAAGAAAGAAGGAAAGAATGGGTAAGATTATTCTTACAGAATTAAAGATATGTAACCTCAGACTGGCAGTGATAATTAAAGGTTCAAAGCAAGATAAAATTATAAAGAAATACATATTAATAATTAAATTCTTTGGGAGTTGAAATATGAAATTAATAATGAGAGGAAAAACACAGATTAACAGCAAAAGAATAGACTATTGCTGATTGAACTATCACCCTGCATGCTGACAACCAATTAACCTATTAGGCAAAAATGTAGGAAAATAAAGGTGTTTTCAAATATACAAAGACCAGAAGCCTGCAATAAGTATTTTGGTAGAAATCTGTTGCACAATAACAATTTCATATCATTTCACAACTTATAAGCAATTTAACGTTTGCTATTTTATTCAAATCCTTAACAAGGAACTGGCATTATTTATATATCTTTCAACATATACTAAATTTGAAGTTACAGAGATAAGTAACATGCTCAAAATCTTAAAAGTAGTATTAGCATGCTAACACAGGGTTTCTGAATTCAATTTTCACCCTGTTTCTAACATATTAAAAATAAATTATATAGTCACAGAATATTTGGCCTCCCAGATAAAAGGACTGATTCTGGATCATGATTCAAACCAGATTTGGTTGCTAAGAACAAGTTCTGGGAATATAAGTAAATATCCATCACAGAGTACTCAGCAACTGCTATTTTCCTAACACGATTACCTAGAGAACACTAAAGCAATTTATTGATTTAATAAGCATTATTTTCCAAAGACTTGGCATGGCCATGTGTTTGTGTCTGTATGTATTGAGTAGAAGTAGTTATTGTTGCACTTACTTATTTTTATTTATTTTGTTAACTGCATTAGATCCATTATCAACCCATCAATAACCATTGTAGAGTCTCTGATTTGTCTTTCTAATATAGTAGAGATGTCATTCAAATTGCACTTTCCCTCAGACTAAGCTACGTATCACTTAAGAATTTTTAAATGATTTAAAACAAATAAAAATAGAAACCAGGGAATTTTTTCTTAGGATTATAATATCATAGATTTCTAAGTCTTTTAAAAATAGATTTTCTCAGTTTTGCATAAACTCATACTTCATTTCTCCTCTAGGTATTTATTTCTGGACAATAGGAAAGTCCAAACAATTATCCTAGGCTTTAGGTTTTAAAATAATCAATTAGTCTGACCTCATGCTATGCATGTGGAATGTGGTTAGTTTATGCACTCATTGTTCTTTTAAAATATATAAATCCCTTTCCCCAAATCGCAAGACAATTAACCACTGGTTGTTTGAGGATGTGGCATGAACTAGTCAGTAATATTATTGGCTTTGATTACACCTCTGAGAGAAGTGTGTGAAAAATCTGAACCATTCCTGTAGCTGGTATGTGTTACTCAGAGTACATCTAGTAACTGCGAATTGTATCATCATGGGGAAGAGGACTAATTACTTCCAGTGCCCTCACTCAAATTTAAGTGTGTGCTAAAGCATACCTGCTAGCTTTTAATAGGGCTGGTGTTTACAAAACTCTTTGTGATTATGCCTCCATGTCTATAAAAAGAATATAAGATTTATTGAAGTTGGTTAAACTGCTAACTGGCAAAATGAAAGGAATAAGATTCACTGACTCCAGCATGGCTTATTTCAGGGACAGTTTCCAACCAATGAAAATGGAATGTGCGAATTCTAATCTTCAATGCACATTTCAGAAGCAGATTAAACATAACTGGCATCCTATACAGACCCTACAGGGCAAGACTGGGAGCAGGGATGCCTATGGTAAGAGCACAAAGGCTGAAAGAATCCAGCGATGCACACAGTTACAGCCAAAGAACTCTCTTAAATCCCTGGTTATTAGGGAAGAGGTCAGATAGCCAGGGAGACTGTGGGAGAGTGCAGAATATTGAGATTGATTTGACAGCACTGGAGAAGGCTCTCTTGCCCATGGCGAGGCCCTCTTATTGTGTTCACTGCAGTGTGACTCATGGAAAGGCCCCAAGATGAAATAATCAAAGCAATAAAAGCAATAGATAACAGCTAGTGACCTTTCCTGTGTGCTAGATAAATAGCTTATCTTTGGACAATCAGAAGCCTACTTTTAAACCCTTTTTTCACACATGCTCTTTTTACCTAACCATGAATCACCCTACCTTCTGAGTCTGGTCTTTTCTCCCACTGTATATCCATTTTCCTGTACTTCTATGAAAATCAATTTTCCTTACATTTTGTGATTCTTTATCTTGTTATTCACCTCTATTACCTAAAGCACATCTTTATTCTACAAGACAACGCATTTTTCTTCTAAGTTTAAAGAAGTCAAATAAATCAAACCTTACTGATTCACTCCATCTAGTCTTAAATTCAGGGACATGATATCACTGATGTGTTTATTGTTAGATGATTTGATCTGAATAAATAAGCCTTAAATTATATTGACTTGAAATAATATTGTCTTCATAGATATGCATGGTTTATTTGCCCTGCTGAATACATCCTGTGTACTTTATTGAGCTCAGTATTAGTAGTTTTAATATTATTGCTTAAAATGATTATTACCCACTTTACAATTTTAAAGCCAGAACTTCTCAGAAATATGCAACTACCTGTTCATAATCTACCTCTGCAACTTCATCTATTTCTAAACTTTGTCTTACATCTATATTTTAGTCTAATTGCTCCCCAATAGTAATGGGCCGTTTCATGACAGGATGCTTTTGCTTATGTGTTAAATCATCTTGCTTTTTAATACCTGGGTAATGATTGGTCCTCCGCTCACAGAAGGTGAGTTGATTATCTTTCTTCTGTAAATATCTTAACCACTGTATTTTCACACACACACACACACACACACACACACAATTTTCATAAAATTATTTGTTGTGCCAGTTTCATCCCTACTTCGTCTACCTCTCTGAGGTGAGACACATATTCTTATGCAGCCCTCTATTCCAGTGCTTATTCAGTGTTTAGAAGATCATGTACAATAAGCTAAACCACAACTCATGCCACCTGTCTCTTCTCTCACACTTTTTCTTATTATATAATGACAAATACATATTCATAGAATTTTACTTCTATTTTAGACTACTTGCATCTATGTCGATTATTTCTACTTGTAACAGAATACTCAAAATTTTTTAACCACGAAAGGTCTACCCCAGTTCATATGACATTCAGAACTTTATGAATAGGAGGTATTCAAGGATGGTTTAATCAGAATTTCACTTTCATGTCTAAGTGATTCTCTCCCTATGCCACAAGCCACTTTCCACTGTGATAGCAAGATGGCTCCAACAGTTCTAGGTCTCAGCCATACAGACCACACTACAAAGGAGATGAGAGAGATTGCATGTCTTCCCATGCAGGTAGAGTGAGTTCAGGTTGAAGGCCTCCACAGCTGATGCTCAGCGCAGACACTACCAGAGGAAAAGTAAAATCAACAACTCTGAGTTCAGCACTGTCTAGTTTATCCCTATCTGCTTAGAATCGCACTTTTTTCCACTTTCGGAGGTAACTATATTTTATCTTATTTTGTGCTGTTCTTAGAATTTCTGATAGGTAAGGGAAATGCAAATATTACTATTAAAATATTTTACACAGAATTATTAATTTTATACATGAAATATCCAGAAATATATTTCTAACTCAAGTGAATATCAAGAGCATTCCTTAGAGTTTCAAAAATAAAACAGGGAAATTGTAAATAAACCTACTTCCATACTTGTAGGTATATAAATATGAAAATTGCAAAGAAAACTAGTTTTGAAAAATAAGAAAAAATATTCTATACTATAAACAAATAGATATTGTGTCAGTTACAATGATTCTTGCTGGATACAAACAATCTAAATAAGTAAAGTTGTAGTTGTTTGCAACATTATATGAAACAGAATGAATAAAATCATCATAATAAGAATAAATACTGAAAAGCACACTAAACAAATCTGACTCAGAAAAATATTATTTTATAGGAGTCTACATTCACAGTACTTTATGTATTTCATAGAAAATTTAGCTTTCACATATGCCTCCATTTTACAGCATATTTTAGAACCACCCTATCTTCATGTTGGGTGTGCACCATAACATAATAAATCTTTTAGAGGTGAAGTAATTGCAACTTTCTGGCCAAGGGAGACTAGATTTCTTTTTGAACTTTATAAAGACTCATTTTTTAGTCTTCTAACACTGTAAGCTTCACACTGTTCATTGCCTCCTTCTATAAAATTATTCATAATTTATAAAATGCCCACGATTTCCTCCAACTCTTCTTAAACTGTTCCTCTGGTTCATATGATCTGCAGGATAAAGTCCTTACCAATTGGCACTCTGTCTGCTTCAACAAATTTTCTCACCTCATCCAGCCGCCCCCAATTACTCTGAAAGTTTTGTTACTGTGTTTTACACTACCAGCCTATTAAATACTGCTGGGTGTTTATACTACCTGTTGTTCTGATGTTAATCTTTTTAGTCTTTTGTTTTGAAAACAGTTTTCCTTTGGAAACAATTCAACTGCAACCTTCTGGACAAAGTATCCTTAAGTCTTCCCCTATTGGATAAAATTTTCTCTGTATCATACAATTGCTGGGCTTTATGTGCCTGGCAATTCAAGAGGGTATAAAATATAGAACATCTTTAATCATTGATCATTGAATTAATAAATCCATCAATCATATGAGTTTGCAAAGAAAATCATACAGAAACAATTGAATTCCAGCTTTATTTTTCTATTTTATTTTTATTTTTAAACTTCTGGAAAGATGGAAAATAATAATAAGTATATTTACAAGAGAAATAGTCATTGCTTATTGCTTTAGGATTTAAAGCTTTCATCGTAAGCTCCTATCATATACTTTAACCTTGATTAAACGAAAGTATTCCAGAGATTTGGTCCCTGGTAAAAAACAAAAGACTTGTGAACCTCAAATATCTCTTCTTCATAGGGATTTCTGACAGTTCCTACAAATTGCCTTCTGCTATATTCTGAATGTGTCACTGAAAATTCATGTCAAAGTCTCATCACCTTTGTGGAGGTCTGAAGTAGAGCCTTTTGGGAAGTGAAAAGTGGAGCCCTCAAGAACAGAATCGATGCCAAAGGGGTGAGGGAGCTACCTGCTCCTCCTACACGTGGGGCCCAGCAAGAAGGGGCCACCGAAGTGCTTACCATGACCTCCATAATGAAACGTTACAGATGTGTGATAGTAATTAGCATTCCTCTTTCAAAAGAAATCTGTTACATAACAATTTAACAATTGGGTATTATAATTTATACTCTAGAAGATTTACCTATAGGTCTCCTTAAAGAGCAAAACATTCTATATTAACATGCATTAATACAAATCTTGGTTATTAAACACTTCTTCAGAACAATACTATTTGAAAAAGAGAAATTACTTATAGTTTTATATCTATCTCATGGACTGGTAAAATGAGAAATTAAAACGAGGTGGTGAGAAGTAGAAAATAAAGTCGTAGTTTTCTGTGAGCAATCCTTGACTACTGGGGTCACATTTGGCTTATATTCACTAGACAGACTGTTTTAGAAATGTTCTCTGTGTCTGTAATTTTATGACAAGTCCTTAAGGTATAGAATATGTTCCATATTACTTATTATCATAATGTGCCAAACTAATGAATTAAAAATACTAATGTTGGAACTTAAAAAACTAAAAAGATCTTTGCCAAGCTGGAAGAAGTGGATTCAGACTTGCCCCAGCAGTAGGAAACAGAATCATTTATCATGGGCTTCCATCACTTTTTGTGTGGGATTCATGGCAGGATGGATGTCGACACTAATTTACAACATATGCTAAAGTAGAAATAGATTTCATCTCTTATGAAAATCTCATATTTATATGAAATAACTTTGTGCTAGCTGTATTACATTAGCAATTCAATTATTTTTCTAATACTTTAGTAAGGAGGAATATTTAGAAAATTGATTAATGCATGAAAAAAGAAATTTCAACAAGGTTTGGGTGTGAATTTGCATAGGGACAGATGTCCGCCTGGGTAGCTAAATCCTCCCTCGCATCCCAGACAGAGCCCAAGTAATCCTGGGTCGGGAGCTCCTGTTCCATTGCTGCTTCCCTGTGGATCAGTGGCTTATGCTGTGCAGTCAGACAGGAGAGCATATTTTCCATTTATATTTCTTAATTGCAAATACAACAACTTTTCTTACATGCAAATAAAGGTATATAATCTCAGGAAGACTTCAGAAACTGGTGATGGATCAAAATGCATTTAACATTTTACAAACTGAGTATTTCTTAATTGTGTCTTGAGTTTACCAGCCAAACTAATGCACTCATTATTTCCTACCTGTGCTCCTGAAAACTATCTTCTGTTACGATTTTTTTACAATTTTCATATAAGACCTATTGATGAGGAAGAGTTATAGATGAGGTAAAATAAGAATTTACTCCATACTTTACCATGTCCCCAGTTTCCCTCCCCAAACAGTCCCATTTCCTTATTTCATATCTTTCAAGAATACTCAATGGAGGTACAAACACAGATTAACTTATGCATGGGAAAGCACACTGATATCCATTTATATAATTTATACAGGTTGTGGCATAGTCTTGTGTTCTCTAATTTACATATTTCCCTTAACAATACATTTTAGACATAATTCCATGACAGTTATTGTAGAACCAATCTTTGTTTGAATGAGAGTATAGTATTGTGTCCAAATGCACTATAATATATTTGGTACATTATACCATGTACATTTCTTATTGCATTACATAGATATATGGCATCTTATACAATATATGTTATATAATGAATGTCAATAATGAATCTTTAATATATTTCTAATTTTTGGTTATTATAAACACATTATAATGTACAACATACCATTCAATTTTTGGCCCTTAGAGAATAAAATAAATTCCTAGAAGTGGTAAATATATATATTTTACTCCTTGAGTGATATTGGCAAAATGATCACTGAAAAGGTTATGTCTATTTCTCCTTCCAGGAGGAATGTGAAAGTTTATCTGTTTCTTTTCTTTCTATTAATATAGCAGGTCACAATTTTTAACAATCTCTACAATGTGATTGCTAAAAAACAATTTATAGCCTGATTTTGCACTTACTTTCTTACAAGTTAGATTATATATCCTTCATAAGTTTAAAGATCATCGTTTTGTCCTTTTTTTGTACTATTCATGTCATTTGGCCCATTTCTAATTAGATCGTGAGGTTTTCCTTCTTGATTTCTAAGAGTCTTTAAACATAAATAAAATTGGTCCATTTTTGTCTCAATGATGACTGCTTTGTGTTTAGTTTTCTTTTAGGATTTTTTTAGTTATTTCATAAGTGTTATGGAGTCATATTTATACTTTTAACTCTTCACATTTGTCTCTCCCTCTACATAGCATAATGCCTGGCCATGGCAGACATCACAGAAATATTTGTCATAAAACTTGTTATGTTAAAGAGGGAAGATATTTATTTTTATCTAATATCTAATTGACTTCTGTTCAGTATCTATTAGATTATGAACCTTTTTTTTTTTTTTTTTTTTTTTGGGTCCTGGGGATCGAACTCAACTTTGTGTTTGTGAGGCAGGCAGCAGAACCACTGAGCTAAATCCCTGGCCCAGATTATGAACTTTTAAAAGTTGAATTCATTTCCTCACAGTTAATTATTTCTTATTTCCTAATAAAGCTTAGTGGGTTAATTTTAAAACAAAGTATTAAGCAATCAGTACAAAGCTGACATTTTTTGATGCTGAAAATTACATTTTTAATAATAATATTATTCATGTTATGTAAACACAAGTTATTTGATTTATTAAAGGCACTGAAAAATGGCTAAAATTACATTAGGATCTTACTAATGAACTAACATTTTTTGATGACAATTCATGAGTTGAACACATGATATTAAATGTTGACAGTTGAATTAAAGTAGATCTATTGTTCTTAAATATTTATTTCAAATCATAAGCATGTGTTGAATAGCATTTAATACCCCATTATATTTCCAAAGAATGTAAGATTTGAAAAAGCATTTATGATTTACTTAAATATTACATTTATTTTGATTAGTTATAAAAATCAAGCTCAAGTGTGGTGGTGTGTACCTATATTTCCAGCACTCTGGAGCCTGAGGCAGGAGGAGCTAAAGTTTGAGCCTGCATTAGGCAACTTGGGGAGACCTAGAATCAAAATAAAAGCATAAAAAAGAGGTGGAAATCTAGCTCAGTGTGACGGTCTTGGGTACAATGAATTCAGTCTTCAGGACTGAAAAGAAAAATCAAGCAAGGATCTCACTAGTCCCATGCTAAATTAATGACACTAATGGTTAATCCCGTACATGAAATTAATTTACATATTTGCTCAGTGACCCAATATTTCTGCTCATTAATCTCTTCCTTTGTTTTTCTTCAGCATCCTTTAATGAGTTCAATGAGAAAAATATATGTTTATTAGTAGTATTTCAAAACAATTTTAAACTTTTAAATGTATGGCATTATATTTAACTGTAGAAGTCATATCTTCAAAAGCACTTGAGATGGACTCTGATTTTAACTTAGGATGTAGAGAGTTTTAAAAACACAGTGCCCTCATCCCAGTAATAACAAATTGGATAACTTAGAAAATGACAACTTTTCATGAGTCTATCACAGAGCCGAGGCCTCAGGACAATCAAGCAAGAAACACAGGTGCCTCCAGAGAGGTAGGATGAAAGTACTGACTTATCTGAAGGAAATAATGTTGGGAGGGATGTAGGATGCTAAATAAACATAAAAAGTTAGCTAAATATTTCAATAAACTCCTAACTTTGACCATTGGTTGGCATGCAAATATAGAATCCTTATAACTGCAGACAGAAAGGCAGATTGAACACCTAGTGTCAAGCTTTGGTCCACTTACCTCTCTGAGTGCTCAACAGATGAATGGCTAAAGAATATATGACATTTGTACCCAATGGAGGACTACTCTGCCATGCAGAGGAGAAATTTGGATCATTTGTAGAATAATGGATGCATTGAGAGCATAATGTTAAATGAAATAGATCAAATGCAAAAGCTTAAATATTGCTTCATTTTTCTTATATGAGAAACTCAAAGTAGAAATACATCAAAGAACAAACTAAAAGATAGATAATAGGAAACAGAAAATAAATCTTTTACAAATGGAAAGAGAACCAAGAGATGGAGGGAAGAGTGGTGAGGGCAGAGGATAAGGGGAAATAAAAAGAATTAAAATGTGTTATGCACATGTGCCAACTCCTCATGATGAATGTAATCATTATATACTGCAAATATGTACAAAAAATTAAAAATAAAGGAAGGAGAAGGATTCAGGTCAGAGCAGGATATCAGAGATACCCTCTTGCTTGATACAGATCTTGAGGAGAAAAGTAGCAACCACTCCAAAGAAGGTACAAAGTTCTATTTGAAGTATTTTGTCTATACTACTATTAAAAAACAAAAAGCCTGGAACAACTGAAGGAGGGGGATAAAACTCCATGTCATTCAGGGACCATGTGGAAACCACTAAAGACTGAGAAAATGGAAGAAACAAACACACTAAAACCCTGTGTACAAAGGCAAAGTCAGTATATTAGGGCGGAGTTGCTGCATTTGAGAAAGGCTGGAGACCTGGGAACATAGGATTTGCTGAGAGTAATGCTAAAGCAGGACAAGAGAAAACCTTCTCCATCCCTCACAAACTACTAAGTGAAGTATCATAAGCAAAACCAGTCTATTGCTGAAAGTGAGATCTTTCCAATGAGTGAATTTACAAACAAGTCTAGAATTTATGGAGGTACAGAATCATTGAGACTCTCCTCCCCATCATGTGCACAAGGAAAGTGTAGAGGAACTGCAAGGCAATAATTCCCTGAAACCATTGCAACTACAAAATCCCTCCTCAACTCTTGACTAGATTAACTCAACTTGCTACATTTAGAGCCTCACATAAATAGAGATGTGTCTGTTTCAGGCATGAGCAATATCTATTTCAATTTGTATTATCTTATACATAATGGCTATAATCCAACAAAAAAAAATCACAGAGTGATAATGCAAGAAAAGTAATATGCTGCTGAAATACAGTGGAACTAGTAGAACCAGAATGATAGATTACCAGAATGTCAAGATGATTTGAGAATTTTAAATAACTATGAATAATACATTAAAATCCATATGAATGTCTGAGAGCAGACAAATAAAATTATAAGAACATATTTTAAATTTCATCATATTGATGAAACATAAGAATAAAATTAAAATGCTAAATACAGGAAAAATGGTGAGCTAGTAAAACTGCTCTAGACAAAGCAAAAAGACAGTAAATATGAAAATGATTCAATAGAAATTGGCTAGGCTAAATCAGAAAAAGTGTATCAAAACAGATTATATGGACTATATGGAAGACCTTGAAAACAATATTGATCACTCTAACAAAGAAAAGGGAACAAAAGAAAGGAAAGAAAATACTCTAAGTTAATGGCTGAGAAATTTCCAAAATAAATGAAAGACTTGAAACTGCAGATTGAAGAAATTCATAAATAACCAAGTAGTATAAATAATACAAATATAGAAATTACTAGACAAAGTATATTCAAAGTGATGAAAATTAAGATGAAGAGACAACCTTGAAGGGAGCCAGCATATATTAAGCATAGGAAATATTATATTTACATGTATGTATATACATGAAAAATAGCAGATTTCTGAAGATTTCACATTAGAAATTACTGAAGGTAGAAAATCATAAAATTATGTTTTTAAAATGTCAAAGGTCAAAAAAATCAACCCAGAATACTTTAATGGGATGAATCAGCTTGCAACTACTAAAATAATTACTTTTTTACTACTTCTGAAAATAATTATGAGAAGAATATTGGAGGAAAGGGAAATTAAAATATAAGAAAATAATGTCTCTCTCCTTGAAGGACAAAGCTTACTCTTCTTCAAACACAGATTTACTTAAATTGCAGTGATAATTTTTAAGTCTGTAAAGTAACATATACATTGGAAAACCTGGAAGAAACATTGACTAAGTAAAAGCCTTAACATTCACAGTTTACCATGTAAAAATCAATACTGTTTTCCCAAAATTATCTGCCATTGGAATTCAAGTTTAGATTTTTTTTCTAAAACTTCAGAGGCAAGGTGAAAATTTCTATTTAATACTCTTCCCAGGTTTCTGATAAAAAATTGCAGCTAAAGAAAGTGGAAAGCCAGTATATAACTGTTAACAAACTATTTATGGAGAATTAATGATAAATATAATTATTTTTACCTCCAATTGTTAAACAGATCCATAACTTTGCATCATTTAAAAATCAGTGGGTAGCTCCAACATCCAAGGTTATTGCAGCTTGAATAAGGAAACATCTCAGTGATGAAACTATGTAATGTGTCAAATATTTTGTTGGTTTATTCTATAGAAGAGTTACATTGGCAAGTCTATCTATGTGAAGCAGTATTTATATTTTTTCCTGATCTTTGTATACAAGAAACAAAACACAAACTACCTCAAAAAATGGTATATTTGCACAAAAAAGGACCTCTTACTCACTGCCTGTTCAAGTGATCATATAAAACCACTCTGAGATAGCACAGTATCTGTAATACCAGGAGAAAGTTTAAACCAAGAATGTAATATAAGAAGTGCTGGCCTGAAAATCTAAACTCAGTCTTCTTAGGGTAAATGATTGACATTTGTACTATAATTACTAGAAATGATTGACTGCTCTTGTAACTCTACCAAGTATAGCTTTCACTTTTCTGGGTGGTTGGTTTTGCATAGTTGGAATTAATTAGATGGCTAAATACAAATTATTAATATCCTGGTATGAAAAGCAAGCCCTCTGTTGGTTCTTTTTTTTCCCTTAAATGCTTTTATTGGTACATTTTAGGTATACAATATATTTTCATTTATCATTGGGTGCTTGTACCTGTACATGAGTATCTTTGTTCTTATTTTTTCCCCATTCCCCTGCCCTCCCTTCAGCCCCTCCACCTTTCCCTATTTACAAAGACTTTATTTCCTTTTTTTCCTTTTATCATATTTTTTCCTTTCCCTTCTTCTGACTTCCCCTTTTCTTTGCACCTTTTCTTCCTATTTCACATGATCAAATATTCATTTTAATCCTTATTTACACTTTCAGTTTCTCACACCAGAGAAACTATTCAGTATTTACATGCTTGTCCTATTTATTTCACTTCAGAGTATGGCCTCAGTGTGCATCCATTTAGCTAGTTTCTCATTCTTTATGGCTGACTCTGTAGGTTCTTAATACACAGTAATTTTCAATACAGTAATTGGCAAGCAAAGTAACATTAAAGTAGAGGAATTTTGTAAGATGACATCATATGTATCATTTAACAGTCTGACATTTCCAGACACCATTTTAATTTTAGTTCTAATACCAAATTATAAAACTTCAGGAGCGCTAGTTTACTTAGTGAGACATAAGTAGACATACTATTTTAGCAGGAGTTTGTTTTGGCAGGCTGTGTGAGCAAACTCAGCATCATCTTCTGCACGTAATTTAATCGGCTTGAGAACACCATGGGGAATAAAAGAGAAAAAACTGGAAAGTTAAAATTTGAGTGTGTGCTCCTTTTCAGACATTAAAGGGAAATAATTAGTGTTTAAATATCATTGGGATGAGCTGCTTCTTCATAAAAATGGAGGCCACAGATATGTTGGAGGAAATTAATATAGAAAATAAAATAGCAAATTTAACCCTGAATATCAAATTAGCTAATTATATGCTTTCATTTTTGCTTAGTAGAGAAGGAAAATCAAATTCAAAGGAAATGGAAAATCTTAGTGAATGCCAAAAGGATTTCTCCCTGTTTTATAGTTCTTTGGCATAGTATCTATATGTATTTACACAGATGGGCATTATGAGATTTAATGGTAACTGGAAGTAATTTGATATATAGAAAAGCAATTAAAAGAAAATGAATGACTACTTTAGAAGAAAAAAATTCTACTTCATTCTTAAATGTATTTGAGATCATACCGTATTGTAAATGTTAAAAACAGTGAGATGCAAAGACACAAAAGCAACATTGCACATCTTCTGAAATTCACATTTGAAATAAACTCAGAGTGAAAAAAAAATCCCAAAATTTGATTTGGTGTGACTACTTGTTGATCTCTTGTTGATCAAGGTACATCTTGAAAAAA
>NW_004624899.1:1414899-1425468 GCF_000247695.1 Heterocephalus glaber | reverse complement strand
TATATATAAAAGCATTTTTTGATTTGGTTCTGGTGGGTAATCCTTCTACTTGAGGCTGTGAAGGCAGGATCTATGTGACCTTGAGCAGGTGACTGATTATTTTAGAGCTCCATCTCCTCATCTATGAAAGATAATGTGTTAGCTTGCTGCCAGTATAGCACATACATGACATGATCAACTTATAACAAGAAAAAGTTTTCATTTGCTCACAGGTTTGGATGCAAAAAACAAGTTTATGAAAAGAGGTACCTGTCACTATGGCTTCTAAAAGAATGAGGAGAAATGGTATGGATATTTATTTAAAACATACAATACAATGATAATTGGCAGTGTATATTCAGAATAAAAACTAGAGCTAGGGATTTAGATCAGTGGCACCACACCTGCCTTGCAAGCGTAAGGTCCTGAGTTTGATCCCCAGTACTGGAAAAAAAAAAAAAAAAAAGAAATAGGGGAAGTATGACCCTTTTCCTAAATTTAATAGGAATTAAAATTTTAAATATTTTATAAAGGATCTTGCAATATAAATGATCTAATTCATTTTTCAAGAATTAACTTGTAGTCTGAAAATATATTTTAGGAATTACTCTATTGAATGAGCTAATAAAATTTTAATATCCACGTAACTCCCAAGTGATTCATACTTTAGAACCCACATTTTACTCCTGTCATGTATTCTTCTTCTTGCTTTCATCATTTTTCAAGGGCTGGGTGTCAGGTCTTGGTTATAATTCCTAAAAATCAAGAAATGGAGGGGCAATTAAAAATGAACTATTTCTGAGATGAAAAAGAAATGAGGTCCGACACCTCTCTTTTCCCTGTGTCAGCCGGGTGGAGGCATAATCCAACTGGCAGCTTGTCACACTCCCCCCTTGCCTTCCCTGGTGCCTATTCCAGGGTGGTCTGGGGTGATTAGCTCCAGGAGGCCACCACCTCTGTGGCTGCTGTGGCGGCCACCCTCTGGCCAGGTCCACAGGAGTCACAGCTTGAATGACAGCTGTCCTCCCCAGCTCCAGGAATTGCTGCTCCCTCTTTGAAAGGCAGCTGAGAAACCATGCCTGACAGGGCAAAGATGGAGCAGGGACTAGCCTCATTGTGAATTTCCCCAAAATTGCTAAACCCTAATAGGATATGATGAACATGGCTAATCCTGCTAAAGAATTCTCAAAATTGGTGAAAGTCTCAATTTCAGCCCCACTATCTTCAAGAAGAGGCAACAATTGTCAATCAAGCAGCCTCTGGTCCTAAAGTTCAGAACCGCCAGAGTGCTCCTAAGTGCCCTGCAGCTCTTCCAGGAGGTATTTGCTGAGGCCTCAGCAGGCTTGAAACTCAGACCAATCCCAGATGACTCCGCCCTGCAGCCACTCCTGATGGCTCCTGTTTATCCTTTGCCTCCCCACCCCCATGTCTACAAAGTTCTCAAGCAGGTCTGAGAAATGTACAAAACTGATCATGTGTGGTCTGCTGCCCTTCTGTAGCAGTGCTCCCTCATGGCCCCTGGATTAGTCCAGGAGGGCACCTTCCAGTGTCCACCAGTTTGTGTGGCAACACAATTCCAAATAAAGTCTCATTCCTGTGGTCCTTAAAACTACTCATGATTCTTAGCAGGTAATGTGCACAGAGCAGGTTGCACTGAAAAGAGTTGGTAACACTCCGGGCTGCTAGCCTGGAAGAGTGCTAGAGACCAGCAGCAACGGATGAAGATCGCGATGCAGCAACCAGCCACAGAGACGAGAAGAGACTAGCAGCATCTACTGATGGTAACTGTCACCAGCCAGCACCAACTGGCTGTGGCAACTGGTAGACAACAGGGGAGACTTGAATGGATCTGTGGAGTATCCCAAAGAGGCAGGAGAAGCTGGTGGAAGAAATCCAAAAAGCTGCCAAAGGGGGCCTGGAAACCTCAGCTGCTGAAGAGCTGATAGGACAGCTCGGAGCTGCTGAGATGTGTAACTGTAAGGACCAAAGGCCACTGGAACTAGGAGCTGAGAACAATACTTTACTGATTCATGATTTCCTTCTGAACTGAGCAAAAGAATCCTTATTGGACATATTGATGTTGGCACTTGTTTCTTCATGGAAGAAGTAGAAACACCCACTAAAGAGGACACGATTTAATATCAGGTGACCTGACTTCCAAAAGGGTTCTGTTAGTATCTAATTCCTCAGAGTGACTGGCTGAAACATGTTAGCCTGAAAATAAAAGAAATACAAATAATAACTTTAATAATGAAATTATTTCTCTAAATTTATTAAAGAATAAACAAAATACCTAGAGTATAAAGTTTTTTCTACCTGCCAAAAGGAAGTTCAGTGTGATCTCTGGCATTTCCAAAGAATTGTCTCTTCTAATTCTGGTGAATTGCCCCTGTGGGACTGAAGATGGACATAATTATTCATATGATATGATTCCCACGTTTAACTGGAAGAAACATGCCAAGAGGAAAGTCTGTCGTGGTCAGAAAAGCAGTTCCTTGGTATTCAGCAACAGTGAACACAACAGAGAGGAACAAAAGCCCCAATGATATCCAGTGTATAAGGTCTGGTTGCTGATGTTTTATGGTGATAGTAATCCAGGGCAGGTCATTAGCAAAAACATGTGAGAATGAAATGGAACATAGAAGAATTATGAATTCCAGAGAAAGCTTTGGTGCCATAATATAGAAACAACCAAATTATTTAGGCCAATGTCTCACACTCTACACCACTGAATCTCTAGCTTTATGAAGCATGGTAAAATGATCTGGGAAAATAAGAAAACATTCTTAATTTAGGGAATAGTTTCACTATTTACTTTTTAAACAATAAGGGCAACTCAAAGCTATATAGAATATTAAGCTGACCAATGTCATTTACTTTGGTGTTGCTATAGACCTGAGTTTTTAATTTTTTTTTCAATGATGTAACATAAATTTTAAAAATTTTCTATCATTTATTTGTATTCAGTTATGTACATTTTGGGTTTCCTCTAGCTTAAAAAATTAGATTATTTCTTTACAGGTGCATTATACAAATTCTTCAAACTACAAGCACAGTAAGTAGCTTCAGTAATAAATAGCTGAATTGATTGCCCATTAATTCATACTGATAAAATTATATTTGTATCTACCTACTTAAGTAAATTTGAAGTCATTTGTTCACATTTTAAAGTAAATAATGAATTTTTATCAAAAATATATTTTAAACATAAAGCATATTATTAACTTTTTTGAATGTTTAGGAAAAGCAGAATAGATCTGTGAGTATATTATTAGACATGAATATATTTTATCTCTAAACATAACTAATTTAATTAGTGAAATTTGCTGATATATTTCCAACTACAGAAAATTATTAATAAAATATATTGCTAGTGTTTCATTTTGAAAGTATATGGCAATATTATTTTTAACAACTTCCTTCTTTCTCTCCAGTAGTCAACTTTCTTTTCCATTATTGTGGGAAGCCCCACACTTCAGTCTTTTTTACCTTCATGCACTGACTTAAAACATATAATAACCCGCGCACCTACATCTTTTGTCCACCTCAGTTATTCTTGCATATTTCTGAAAAATTAATTGTCGTAAAGTGTGTATTTTACTGTCATCCTACTGTTAAGAAACTCCCTTGGCTTTCTTACTGAATAAAATCCACACCTATGATGCCAGTTTTCAGAAATTTCCTATAATCTGCCTACAATATAGCCTTACCATAGGGTGTGTTCTACCTACTTCATACACTGCTCATAATCTAAGAATATTTGACTCCATTCTCCACCTGGAATTTCCTTCCATATTTCTGTGTGCCAAAATATTATACAGCTTCAGATATGGGCTAATAGTCCTCCTGTTAAATATTAATAGCATTTTATTGCATCACTCATATTATTTTGTATTTTTTTCAGTTTGGTGAATGTGCTTAATGACCCTGTCTACTTGGAAAACTCCTATCTACCAAGGATTATTTTGGTTTTTCTGCTCAGTATTGTGCCTTGCTCATAGCAGACTCGTTAAATATCAGTTAAAAAATTCAGCTGAGACATGAATATTATTTGAATATTATTTCTCCTTTTGAGTTTTCCAAGCTGCCAAGCTCAAAACTAAATATTAAATATTCTGAAGTTGACATGATTTGTTATTTTACTAAACCAAAATAGAAATCATCCCATTTTGCATTTATTCTCATGTTCAGTGGGATTGTCAAATGCTAAAATCTGATTTTAGTTAGAAGAAATAATCCCCACAATTACTGGTATTGGAAAGAACAAAAGGAAAATAAAACAAAACATATTCATATATTGTTAGAACTATGAAAATCTGCCTTGAATGCTAACCATGAAACAAATCACAGGGAGAATTTTTACCAATGGGAAATGTCACTCATTTGATGGTTATATTTATTGCCTAAAAAACAGTTTTTAAACTTTTTGGAGTTTACCCTTGTTTTATGGTACCCATTCTTCCTAAATGTCCTATCCTCTTAATACTTGATTACTAAAATAGAAGATTAAATGAGTTAAGATCTTATTTGGTTTTGAGAACTTGTTCAAAGAAGTGGAGTATGAGACTTTCATGGCACTTTTATAGGTAATGCTGGGCATCTTGGACTACTGCACAAACAGATTAAGAAATACCAGCCTATATTATCCAACATTACCAGCAAGAACGTTTATTGTCCATTTTATAAATATTTGGTCACAATAAAATATGCTACCTGACACAACTGGATTTTCAGCATCTTTGAGTTGGAATTTATGATGTTGCAAAAAAGTGCTGAGAAAATGTTGGTTCAATTTGCATAATGCATTAAGTTTCCATACATGACATTTTTACATTTCCTATTGGCTACTAAAACATTTGACATTTCTTCATTGTTAAGTCTGAATAATTCAAGTGATAAATCTTTCATCCAATGACAATTACTTTTGATAAGTATCATTTTATTAGTACCAGAATTTATCCTCCATGTTGCTTTATTCTCCAATGGACATTTGCATAATGCTAAACATTTACTCATCAATTGGCCTGTCTGAAAAGATTTAGCTCTTTCATCTGTTTGAAATAATTAGTATCATATTTTAGATTTTTATTTATTTATTTATTTTTTGGTACCGGGGATTGAACTTGGGTCCTTGCACTTGCAAGGCAGGAGGTGGAACCACTGAGCTAAATCCCCAGCCCTAGCATCATATTTTAAAAGAAAAACTTCTATTCTTCATGTATTTGTCTTTATATCCTTACCAACTTTTTAGTAGCTTTTCTGATGCTTTTCTGATACCCCAAATGATACTGAATGTAGTTTTATAAAAGAAATATAGAAATAATAGTTATACCTAAATTTTTCAAGGGTGAAAATGGCTTCTAAAATGTGTTTCATTATTCATTCATATAATTAAGACAAACTGTTCTCTATTATTTTCTAGAATTTGGCAGAGGAAGACTTTGAACTGTGAACTGAAAAGAGCAGAAAGAACTCTGTACAGAGAGAGAGCTTACAGATGTGCCCATGACACCAGTGATAAGTGTGCACAAACGTCCACTGAAACTAACTTGTAGTTGTTCTTTGTGTTCCATGAGCTGTTTTCTGTCAGTGAATTGAAGTTTCCATCAGTGTAATTAATTTTACTTTAAATTACATGTTCAAACTTTCTGGAAATGTTTTAAAATGATTGAGAGTAAAGAGGAAGTACAGAGAATTTCTTGATGGCCTTGGCTGACGTATGTATTCTTGGAGAATCACCTCTCACTTTCCCCCCATGTAGGGTCTACATTTTCATAAAATGAAACAACACAGAAACAAACACAAAATGAGCAAAATATACAGTTTATTACCCAGGAAAGACCTTTATGGATTAAAAAACTTAATTAGACAAAATAACACATAAATAACACTGAATTTAATATGAAGTTAAATCCACCCACTGGAGTAAACATCCCCGCACAGCTCTGCCAGACTGCTGGCTTTGGCTCCTGTTTTTAAAGACATTTTACCATTAAAAATCACTTCTCATAATTATAAAACAAAGATGAAGCTTTTTATTAAGGACATTTCTTATATTAGGACAGAGGTCAAAGAGTCCACTGTGCAGGACATGGTAAGTCGTTTTGTTGCCCTAGTAAGACATGGTAGTGGCTAGGCTACAGAGGATTTAGACATTTGTTAAACTGGGGAAATTTGAGGTGTCAGAAGTATCCTGGAATGATCCTTTGTGAAGTAAAGACGTTACTGCCTCTTTCACTTTGGGTCATTGAGAAAGGGAGCACAGAACTCAGCAAGTTCTTGTGATATGGAAAGCATTTGCTACTTCTGGGGACACTTTTCTTCATTATTTGCTGGGTAAGCCCTAAAGTTGCAATTTCCAATGGGACCCAAAACGATAGAGAAAATTATAGGACACCAAAGATGTTCTAAACCTCATCCTACTACTGAGGCTGTATATATGGAAGATACAATGATATAAGATATGTTTGTGGTAAGGATGGGGAATGGATTCTCTCAGCCAGTAGCAGTATTACAACACAAATTTCTAAGACTGTTGAGAAAAACTGCTTTCTCTCACAGAGCTACTTGATTTTTGAAGAGCAAACTGTAGTTAAATACAATAGACTTTTCTTCTTCTCTTGCTTCTACCATATTTATACAAGTAAAAATTACAACACTGAGTGTAATGTAGGTCTAAATGTGGAGAAAATATTTAAGTCAACCATATTACAAATGGAGAAAAGTAAAGGAACTTAAGGGGATATTAAATTTCTATACATGGTAAATGGCAACAGTAGAATATGATTTTTACTTATGTGTGCATTGTATGATAATTAAAGCAACCACCAGAAAGCCATACAAAAAGATACTCAAAAACAACATATGTCAAAATGAAAATCTAAAAAAATTTCTGATAGCATATAGGAAAATAGGAAGAATACAACAAAGACATGAAAATCAGAAAAAACAGACAAAAAATTTAAAAGACACACTGAAAATATTAATTTTAATGTTAAACATAAAAAACTTAATACACCTATTTCAAGACAGAAATTGATAGAGTGAATTTAAAAATCTGATCCAAACCTATGCTGCCTCAATGAACCTAACTGCAAATTAAACAAAATCAGACAAAAGAAGAATGTTGTGAAATACTGATTATTAGAAAATAGGAGATTTGCATCCAGGAGACTGTGAGGACCTCCCTGGGCACACCCACCAGGCACCAGCTTGGCCCTTTGGTTAGAACAATGGAGGGTGGCTGCGCCCTGCTCCATCTGGCTCACCTGACCCACTTGCATCGGGGAGACTGTGAGGACCACCCCCTGGCATGCCCACCAGCCACCAGCTTAGCTCCCCTGCAATAACAGGCCCTGCCCCCTGCCCGCCCCGACTCTTGGCTGTACAGCTCCCTGGTTCCACACTACAGAGGCACAGGGAGACATAAAGGCCATTGTCCTGAGCTGCAGAAGTGAACAACAGAGAGAGGGCCTCTCTCAGGGTCCCTGATTGAAACTGAAGCCCACTGGAAAATCTCTGCAATAAAGGCACACCAGACCACTGTACTTGGTAAGTTGGAGGGATCATCACCTCCCACTTGAACCTGGACTATCTTCAGGGGAAAGGAAGCTGGAATCTGTAATAGAACCTTGCAGGGTTCAACCCTGCAGGAGAACAGGGAGCTCAACTTGGGACTTGCAGGCAGAAATCTGCCTGAATCTCACAGGTCTGCGACTGGCTTATTGTGACTCACTGACTTATAACTGAACACTGCTGCCCATGTTGTTTATTGTGACAGCAGAGCTATACCCTGAAGGAGACCTTTCATTTTTATTTTTTATTTGTTATTTTCAGAATTACTACTTTTTTTGCTCTTATTTTTATTTTCTTCTCTTTTTCTACTCTTTTAAAATTTTAATTCTTTTTTCTTTTACTCTTTTCTTTCTTTCTTTCTTTCTCTCTCCCTTGTTCCCTTGCTGTCACACATTGTTCTTCATCTCCCTTTGTGTTCTTGTTCTGGCCCTAATTCGTATTTCCTCTTTATTTTTCTTTTCTTCTCTCTCCTTCTTCACCTGTGCCCTCTAGCTTCATTGCTAACCTTCCCCTATCCTTCTATCTACCTATATCTCCCACCCTAACTCCTTCTGACTCCCCATCCCAAAGGGTAAAATTGCTATATTGAAGAGTTTGTTCACTATAAACATATGTTGTATTGGTCCTTGATCTGGATTTAATTCACACAGTTAAAGGTGATAGGTTAATAACCACAACAAATTATCATTTTCTAAAAGGTACTTGATACTATTGTGTTGCTGATTGTATCACTTGGGCTAAGGTGCTGTGATTGATCTAATCAGTTGACCTTCCAGTTATAATGAAAATGAGATAACCTCAGAGCCATTAGAGGCTCAAAACTTAAAGAACAGCTATACCTGGAAGACACCTCTGAGAAGCAATCATTCCATAAGGGTTCTAAATACATCAATGAAGATACTCACAATAAGCAACTTCAAACTATCAACCCAGGAACTAAACCAAGGACAGTACCAAAAACAAAAGTGAGAAGACATTTAAGCAAGTCACAAACTCTGACTTCCACCCCACAAAAGGCAAATTCTGACAGAAACGAGGTGGAAAGTATGACAATCCACCACCTGGACACCCTGAACTGATAGCACAGGAAGTAACAAAACAGATGAATGAGGCTCTAGAAAAATTCAAAATAGAATTAATCTCCCAGAAATAATCTCCCAGATAACTACAGAGATCATGAGCAGAGTGAAAGACATGATTAGAGGCTCTAGAACAGAAAGAGATAAAAAAAAAATGAGCCCAGAAACATGCTGGAAGCCATGAATGCCCAGGATAAGAAAGAAATGAAAACCATGATCACCCAACACAAGAAAGAAATGGAATCCATGAAACAGATTCAAACACATATTCAGGAGATTAAAAACTCATTGAAAGCATGCAGAGCAGATTAAGGGAATATGAAGATAGAATATCAGCTATAGAAGACAGGATTGCAGTGAAGGACCATGAAAACAGAGAATTCTTAAAAATAGTAAGGGACCTTGACAAATCAATCGAGCAGCTGCTAGATGATGCAAAGAAGAAAAACATAAGACTGATAGGAGTCCACAAAAGAACAGGAAAAAATACAAATGATATAAAAAAACTGTTCACAGAAGTAATAGTAGAAAACTTCCCAGACAGAGGTGGAGAATTGGACATACAGATAAGTGAGGCATGTAGAACTCCAACTATCCATGATCAAAAAAAATCTATGCCTAGACCTATAATGGTCAAGATCCCAGAAAGCCAACAGAAAAACAAAATCCTACAGGCAGTTACAGAAAAGAGACAAATTATCTACAAAGGAAAGCCCATCAGAATCATGGCAGATTTCTCAACACAAACCCTCAAATCCAGGAGAGCCTAGAGTGAAGTATTTCAAGCCCTAAAAGAAAATAACTTCCAACCTAGACTGTTGTATCCTGAAAAATTATCTTTCAAAATCGATGGGGAAATTAAATATTTCCACAACAAAGAACACCTGAGAAATTTCATGAACACCAAACCAGCACTCCAAACAATTCTAAGCAATATCCTAGTAAAAGACAATGAAGGTCACAACTCCATGAGGCCCAATGGAGGGAAGCCACCAGGCAAGGTAAGACACTAAAGAAAAAGGGGGAAAAAATAAGAAATAAAAGAGCCAACAATAGCAAAATATCATGACAAGGATGAGTCAATATCTATCAATTATAACTATCAATGTTAATGGCCTCAATTCACCAATCAAAAGAAACAGACTGACAGAATAGATTAAGAAGCAAAACCCAACAATATGCTGTATACAACATATATGCTGTATACACTGAACTCAAAAAGAAATATATAGACTGAAAGTAAAAGGATGGAAAACAGTTCTCCACCCCACAGGAACCCTGAAAAAAGCAGGGGTAGCAATTTTATTTGCAGACAAAATAGATTTCAAACAAAAACTAATTAAGAGAGACAAAGATGGTCACTACATCCTTGTGAAGGGAACAGTCCAAGAGGAAGAGATGACAATCATAAACATACATGCACCAAATACGAATGCCCTCAACTATACAAAGCAAGTATTAATGGACATAAAAAACCAAATAAGCACTAATACAATTGTAGTGGGGGACCTCAATACCCCATTATAACAAACAGACAGATCATCTAGACAAAAAAATTAACAACGAAATTCTAGAACTGAACCAAGCTATTGAAAAATGGACTTAATAGATGTTTACAGAGTGTTCCACCCCAAAAAATCAGAATACACATTCTTTTTGGCTCCACATGCATTATTCTCCAAAATAGACCACATGCTAGCTCACAGGACATGTTTAAGTAAATGTAAAAGAATTGAAGTTACCCCATGTATATTATCAGACCATAGTGCAATAAAATTGGAGATCAATGACATAAGAAACCACAAAACTCACACAAACACATGGAAATTAAACAACACCCTCCTGAAAAACCAATGGGTCACAGAGGAAATTAAAGAAGAAATTAGACAATTTCTACAAGTAAATGATAATGCCAGTACAACATACAGGAATCTAT
>NW_004624899.1:1388805-1412287 GCF_000247695.1 Heterocephalus glaber | reverse complement strand
GGAAATCAGTATGGAGATACCTCAAAGAACTAGGCTTAAAGGTCCCATTTGACCCAGCTATCCCTCTGCTGGGTATCTTCCCAAAGGAATCAAAGGAATCATACCACAGTGATATATGTGCACCCATGTTTATAGCGACACAGTTTGTAATAGCTAAAGCTTGGAAACAGCCCAAGTACCCATCAACTGGAGATTGGATAAAGAAGAAGTGGGTTTTTTTGTTTTGGTTTTTTTAATAAAATGGTGTACTATTCAGCCATAAAGAATGACAAACTAGAGACAATTATAGCTAAATGCATGCATATTGAAGCCATCTTCTTAAGTGAAATATATAGGACTCAACATGTGTAAATACCAAATAGTTTCTCCAGTGTGAGAAACTGAAAGTGTAATTAAGGATTGAAGTGATTAAAACAATTAATTGATAATTTGAAATATGAAGAAAAAGTTCAAAGGGGTAAAGGTGGCAGGAAGGGAAGGGGAGAGATCAGAGTTACAGGCTGGAATCTGGAAAGAATCCATATATAGACTGTGTTTAAAACTATGGGAAGAGATGTAGATAGAGACTAGGCTGGAGCTCATCAGTGGGTTGGGAAGGAAGAGTCACTGAGATCAAAGGAGAGGAGGGTGTGTTTCCAGAAGAAGCACATACAACTATGTATAGTACACAGTACTCGACAGTGTGATAAATGACTGTTAGTGTTTTAGGTACTTACCATAACATGCTGAGCTTTTCATCCTTTAGAGGATAATCCTACTTACATAGTTTACTGTAAAACAGTGTGCTGCTATGCCAGTGGTAGCTTCATGTATCTCATGTTTAACTGCATATGTGGATAATATCAAGCGGCCATCACAGATGATTGATGTATACCTTCTCAGTTTACACTTAGAAGTTGGCACTCTGTGTGGTACTTTGCGATACACACAGATTAAATTGCCTAATAACATATGTCTCAGATTATATTTTCATCACGTGTCACATGACTGTATTGAAATTTAAATTTAAAAAAATTTGGCCTATGTGGAGTCTACTACTTAATTAGAATTTTTTCTCCAGACCACCATTTGTTCAATATTAGTTTTGAAAATCTTTCTAAAACAAATCACATCTTCTGATGTCTTGTTAATGCTTGAGATGTTTTTTTAAATTATGTGGAAAAATGTTTAAGTAGTCTTCAGTTTTGCTTTGGTTGAGTTCTATTATATTTGAATATTATTATAGGTTTTTTCCCTTGCATTGCTTTTTTTTGAATAATTTTAAATTTTATATATGTGTGTGTTTAGTGAATGATAACAGCTATACATTTTAAATTTACAAAATAGGAAGCGTTATGTTAATATTATATAGAGCAGAATTCAAAGTAAAAAGTTACTAAAGATTGAGGAACATTATATAATAATAACACGGTTCTGAAAAGCAGAAGGAGAAAGAAGAGGAGGAGGTTAGGGTGATGTGAACTGGCTCCACCATTTTTGGCTCTGAGGATGAAGAAAAGGGGTCAGGAGCCATGGAATGTGGGCATCTCCAGTGGCTGGGAAAGGCAAGGAGATAAAGTCTCCTCCACAGCACTTCTAGTAAGTGACAATCAGGCCAATCAGTATCAGCCAAAGGGTAAAAGCAGTACCAACTTTAAAATTTCCTTGAGGGTGGCCATAAAAGACAACACATATTCAGAAGGTCAGTTTATGGCCATTGTTTTCACTAGAATCTAAAAATCATTTTAGAATTGGTGTGCCATTTGTGATTTTAAATAGCAATAAATCTCAACTTTAAAAAAGTAACTTGAATAGCAGTTCCGGAAAAAGAAACAGCTCTTGGAAGTTGTAAGCAATGAATGATTATGGTTTCCCTGCTTTGGTTTAAAATTAAAAAAAACAAAAAAAAAACAACCTAAATTATGAAGGGATTGTAGAGTTATAAAATGTTCTGATTTTTGCCATAAAAACTACTTCAGCTATATTTAAAATACCGAAAACCAAATTATTTCTAAAGCAGGTTTGGCTCGTTGCATGGCTGTTACATGCCCTTGGGCCTCCCCAAAAAAGGAACTGATTATCTTGTGAGGAGATTTTTCTCTAATCATCTGAAGGCCTCTGAAGTCACAGGATACTCAATTTTCTTAGGAGGATGGCACACTGTGGCTTCGTCAAAGGGATGAATGGGGCAATGAAGAAAGAAATTACAACTTTGTAATCTTTTTGCTGCTATTATAGTTTTAATGAAACACTTCTAGACAAGGTACTAACTTGGTCACACATTAAGTTAACACAAGCTTTTTTTCGGTTCTTATACAATTTAGAAATCTCTAAAATATATCACTTTTAATAATATTTTTTAATATGCTTATGAGCATTAATAATATAATTTAAAAAATATTTGGCCATTAGATATTCAAATCCAAATTTATTTCTTTAAATATTTCGGGAACACATGTCTTAGTGTGAATGGATAATGAAATAGAATCTTTCTTGGACTGACCCTAGTCTGCATTATATTTCAAATGTTCTTTCCTTGCTAGCTTTTTGTCTTAAATTTCCTTTTATGCCTGACAAATTAGGCAGTATTCAAATTTTACTAACGAATTTAATACTTGCACACTGAGTTAGGAAAAAGCAAAGATTAGAAGATTTTATTTTAAAAGGAAGACAAGAAAACTTCAAAATGGTGGACTAGCAGGACCTCGGAGCCACAGTCCTCCAAAACCAACAGATACGCACCTCTGGAAGGAGACCGAAATTCAGGAGATCACAGCCCGAGAGTGGACGTATCCAGGTGAAATCCAGAGAGACTAGCTATTAGAAAGAAAAATGAATCAGTTGAAACTTGTTATAACTTTAAGGCATAGATGCTACCACCTGACAGGAGCAGCTGGTTATCAGCCCTTTTGAGACCTAGAAAGAGGCAAGTGTGACACAGTAGAGTCACAAGATTGGCAGAGAAACTACCTGCCCCGTTGCCCTGGGGATGGCCCAATAAGCAAGGAGTCCTTTTCTGCCAGTGGCCACCACGACACTGATGAAAAGCAGACAGGTGGCGAGGCATAGACGTAAAATGAAGCAGTGATTTACGGCGCGTGCTGATTTACGACGAGGCATTGTTTTAAGATGCAGTGGAAAAACCTGGAGAAGAGGGGACACGGAAGGGTTGGCGCAGAGCACAGTGCTCGTAAGGCATGGAATGAGCAGAAGAAGACGGCCGCAGGAACCAGTGTGGACGGAAGGGGACTGAGATAGGGGAAGCCGCTCCAGAGCACAGCGGGCTGGTGCCAGACTGCCCCGCTGTGCCCAGCCCACCTCCACCCACTCGAAGGCGCCTGGTCGCCTGGTCAGAGGACAGAGGCCAGGCTTCCATCCGGGCACACGTAGGGGAGCTGCCCGAAATCCAGCAACGCTCTGCCGCCTGTGGGCATGAGAGGCAGTTTGGGTGGTCCGTCGGCATTCTCCAGCCCCTTTAGCCTTTGGTAGACAGGAGCACAGGTGGATTGCAGGGAACCAGCTGGAGCGTGGTGGGCACACCCAGCTCCCAGCCAGCACCACAGGCCGCGGCTCGGCCTCCCCGCCGTGCAGGGTCCCTTCGTATGGAACACAGGAAAAGAGTGGCCTGGTCCAGTTCTGACTGTAGTGTGCGAGAGGACTGTTTGTTTTCGTGGGCTTTTGTTTTTTCTTTTCTTTATCTGGTGTTGCTTTTTGAAAGTCGGGGTGAGGGTGTTTGTGAGACATTGAGAGGAAGGCATCCGATTATTGCTCTGACCTCCATAGTCATTACCAAGTCCAGGTAACGTTCTTCCTTCCACACCGAGGTACCCTGAGCCCTCCATCACGTTACATTTAAACTCCCTTTCCCCCGCTTTGACTTACACGCCCCTCACACCCTCTTAAATCTCCCCTTCCTCCCTCTTTTTTTGTTACACAAATATCAACGCAGTGTATTATTTATTTATTTTTATTTGCTCTTTCTTCTGATACTGCTTTTTATAAGAGCTGGGATGGTGGCTTTGTGCTAGTAAAGTAGGACCATGAGTTACTGCTTTTTTGAAATTTTTATTTTTATTAGTACATATTTGCAGTATGTAATGAATACATTCATTGTGGGGTGTGGGTATATATACATAACACATCTTAATTGTTTTTCTCCCCTTCTCCCATTCCTCCCCTCTCCCTCCATGTCTTGTTCTCCTTACCTTTTTAAAAATATCTCTCTATTTCTTATCATCGTTTATTTTGTTCTTTATATTTTTGGTATCATATAAGAGAAATCATGCAATATTTAAACACGTGTGTCTTATTTATTTCACATTACATAGTCTCAAAATGCATCCATTTTCTTTCTTTTCTTTTTTTTTGGTACCAGGGATCAAACTCCGGACCTTGCTCTTGCGAGGCAGACGGCGGCACCACTGAGCTAAATCCCTGGCCCTGCACCCATTTTCTTACAAATAACTTGTTTATTCTTCCTTATATAAGGTAGAGTAATATTCCATTGTGTATAAGCACCACATTTTCTTTATTCTTTCATCTGTTGATGGACATATGGGCCACTTCCAAGATTTAGCTATTATGAGTTGTGCTGCTATAGACATGGGTATGCTTATATCCCTGTAATACGATGTCTTTAACGCTTTAGGGAACATACCTGGAAGGGGAACAGCTGGGAAAAAAATGGAATGTTTATTTTTAGTTTTTTGAGGAAATTCTACTGATTTCCATAGTGTACTAGTTCACACTACCAACAGCAATGAAGAAGGGTTTCTTTTGGCTCACAGCCTTGCCAGCATTTGTTATTATTTGATTTGATGATAATAGCCATTCTTTCTGGAGTAAAGTAAAATCCCATTGTTGTAAATTGTATTTTTCTAATGGCCAGAGATGTTGAACATTTTCTCATGTATTTATTGGCCATTTGTACTTCTTCTAAGAGGTGTCTAGTCATTTCAGTTGCCCATGTTTTGATTAGGTCTTTTATTTTGGGGTGTCTAATTTTTTGGAATTCTTTATATATCTTAAATATCAGTTCTCTTTCCAAGGAGTAGCTGGCAAAAATCTTTTCCCATTCTGTGGGTTACCTCTTCACTCTGTTGGTTGTTTCCTTTGCTATATAGAAGCTTTTTAATTTGATATGATGAGTTATTTCTTTTATCTGAAGGGTTCCTTACCAAGTCATGTTAGGTTCTCCCATGACAAGTGTTGTTTCATAGGGATAGCTAGATTAGTTTTTCATTTTGGTCATAAATTAGACTCAACCTCCCTGCCCTCCACCACTTCCCCTACTATAATTAGTTCTGTTCACAATCCTCTCAAATCCCCCTTGCTCTCCACAATTTTATGTGACACAAATACTATCAGCACAATGTATATTTCTCATTTTTCTTTTCTGCTTTCTTGGAATATATATGTGAGGTGTATGTATATGTGCAATGGTGAGTAAGGGTTAATTACTGCTTTAGTTCATGTATTGTCTTATATTAACATGTCAAGTTAACTTTCACCAAGAGTAGTATATGGAGGCTTTGAACATAAGGTTGCTACCAGCCTATTAATTTGTCTGTCTTTCTAGGTTATTGAAAATATGTGAAAAATTTTAACAAGTTTTAAATTATATTTTGATATATGGTTGGTTCTGTAGAGGCTAATAGTTATCTTTTCTTCCAAACATAGTAATTAGGACTGTTCCTAATATGATCCATAAGTTGAATATGTGCATGAACAACACCAAAGCATATCCAAACCCAAGGCCACATCACAGGGAGATACCCAGTAACTAAGATATTGCCACAATAGTGGCCGAGCTTTCTGCACTAACTGATCTACAGCCCCCAACACAAATACAGTAGAAATATGAGAAAATAAGACAAAAGGATTTCTATGAAAAATCTTAACTCCTGAAAAAAATGCTTCTCTCATATGCACTGAAGGGGAGGAATTTTCACACAAAGAACTCCAATAGAAAATCTTAAAAATGTTCAAAGAGATCAAAGAAGAGATAAATACATGCATGAAGCAATTACTAAGACATTCAGTGAGCTCAAAGAAGATAAATGAGATTAAAGAAGGTACCAAAAAACAACTGAATATGGATGACAATGCATTATATAAACCACTTTAGTAAAGAATTAGAGTATGAAAAGAAATCATGCAGAAATCTTGGAAATAAAAATACAATTGAAATGTATGGCAGTACATATGACCAATTGAAGGAGAGAACATCAGGACTTGAAAACAAGACTGATGTGTTAGACCGTCTTGTCAGTGATGCTACAGCATGAAAGGTTGGTCCAAGAGCTCCTGAATGACTAAAAGAACAAATTAAAAATTACAGAATTTAAGGAAAGATTAGTGAAGAAAACTAAAGGTATATAAAAACTATTCATCAAAATCATTGCAAAAACTTCTAAATCTATCCATGAAATGGATGCTTGGGTTAAAAAAGGCAGGAAGTACTGTAACCATGGATTCAAGTTGAGCTACAGAGCTATAGTAATAAAAACAAGATGGTTCTGGATTAAAAAATAGAGCCTCATGTAGGTTTAACCATGTGGTCAATGACAAAGAATCTAAAAAGAAATGCTGGAGAAAAGATATCTTTAACAAATGGTACTGTGAAAACCGGTTATCCTTGTGCAGAAGAATGAATCTAAACTCAGTTATCTCACCTTGTGCTAAAATCAAGTCAGAATGGATCAGACACCTAGATACAAATCAGAAATATTGACTCTGATGGAAAATAAAATAGAGAAAATAGCAGAGGCATGCACATAGGCAAGGACTTCCTGACCTGAACTCCAGTTGCACAAACAAGAAATTATACCAAGAATCAGCAAATGAAATTATATTAAATTTAAAAAAAATTATATTAAATTAAAGTTTTTCTGCATAGAAAAGAAAATAACTGAGTGAAAAGACAACCTGCAGAATGGGAAAAATATTTTACCAGCTCCTTTTCTGATAGTGGGCTAAAAAAAAAAACACAAAAAAATCAAAACAAAAAAACCCCTAGTTTCTAAAAAAACACAACCCAATCAAAGAATGGGCAAATGAAATAAGTAGACAATTGTCAAAAGTATATATAGGAATAAATATATGAAAAACTATTCAGTATTGTTGGCCAATAAGGACATGCAAATGGAATGAAACAAGAAGTTTCCATCTTATTCCAGTAAGAATGGGTATCATTAATGACATAAAAAAACAACAAATGGTCATAAGGATGTGGGGAAAAGGGAACCCTTCTACATTATTGGTAGGGATTTAAACTAGTACAACCATTATGGAAATTACTATGGAGATTCTTCAAAAAACACAAAGTAGAAATTCCATTTGAACCAGCTTTACTTCTGGATAGCTTCCCAAAACAGCTAGACATCCTAGTACATTGATATATGCCTATCCATGCCCAAAACAGCTAAATCATGGAAACAGCCTAGGTGTTCAACAACAGATGAATGAATAAACAAAATGTGGTATGTATAAACAATGAATTATTCTTCAGCTACAGAGACGCTAAATTTGAGTCATTTGTAGGAAAATGGATAGATCTCAAATGAATCAGACATAGAATCTTAAATATAGAATGGTTTCTTTTATGTGAGAAACATACAATATAAATAATTTAAAGAGTAAAATGATAGATGACAGGGAGAAGTAGACATTTTAGAGGTAAGGAAGGGGATCAGGGGAGGGAGGGAGAAGGAAGAATAGGAAAGGGGAGAGAGCAAATGAAAAGTGATCAAGATATGCTATATAGGTACCAAGTCTGCCAAATGAATATAATTATTATGCATCACAAAGACCAGTGAAAAATTTAAAATTTAAAATGGAAAAATATAAATGGAAAACAAATTTCCACTGAGAAATGTATGAAATTTTGATTCTTCGTAGTCTATGTTCACATATCTTTAATACTCCATTCCATTTGACTGGGAACATAAAGTAGCTATTTAAAAAATAATTTATGGAGATTTCACAGTGAGCAAAAGTTGTGTATTTGAAGATACCTAGGATATGGATCAGAAGATCTGGATTCCAGTCCTCTTTGCTTGCATTTAACTGCACAACTTTAGATAATGATAACCATTACTGGAAAGCCCTGAAATGTTACTGGAAACCTCTGCAGTAGGCTCCAGTCTGTACTCAGTATATGATGCAAGCCTGAGGAAAAAATAACTAAAAGACAGAACTAAGACACAAAGCAGGAGCCAGGACAGCCAATGCTACTTTAGCAAAAGGCACTGGTCTGTCCAAGCCACTCATTTTTATTAGTAATCAGTTGGGGTAAAGGCAAGCTATGTGCAAGGGCAGAAGTACATGCAAAGATGTGCAGTCATGTGGTTTCTATGGAAATTAATGCAAGCAAAGCTCATGAAGGGCAAGGCAAAGCATTCTCAAATGAGGAACAGAACAGACAAAATATATAGTTGTTATTAGAACATTATCCTTCTAGTAAGAAGGTTTTAATTGTAGGAATGGAATTTGGTTGCAAGTTACTCTAACCTCGGTGGCACACAGGCTTTGGCCAGACTGGCTTCTCAAAAAAAGCCAATTGTGGAGTTAACTCTTCACAGCCTGCATTGCTTACAGCCTACTTTGGGCATACCCAATACTGCAGTCTCCTGAAAACTATCTAACATAGTTTTGTTTTCTATAAAAGGTTAATAACTACTAAATTAACAGTTAAGACTCTTGTAGATATATGCTGCCATTTAAATATTGTTTTTGTTCCTTAAGCACGCACTATTATTAAAAGCTTAGTCTGCAGGATGGTGCCACTGGGAGATGGTAGAGTCTGGACAGTAAGTTTTGAGGGGGGTTCTAAGGCCACTGCTCCTGGAATGTGGTGAGGCAGACACCTTGAGTTTTCCTGAGGGGATGGTTATAAAAGGAGCCAGCCCTGCCCCACTGTGCCTATCTCTCTGATCCTATTCAAGACGTCATTAATTCACCACTTGCTGCTATGTGCACCATTGCCATGATGTGTGACCACCTGCCACCCTATCACAGACCAAAACAATAACTGCCTGATCAGGGTGGACTTTGAACATTTAAAACTGTGACTAAATGTACCTTTTCTCTTTATAAGTTAGCTGCCTCAGCTCTTCCATTGTAGTAATACAATGCTGACTAATACAGTATCACATCTTTCTCATTTCTTATATCCTAGAATAAAGCTCATTCTCCAGTAGGGGTGCTACATAAGAGTGGGCTTCATATGTGTTTTAAGATAAATGCATAGATAAATCAGTTCTATGTAGCACCAGTAGGCAGAACTAAAGAGTGTAATTTGGGCAGAGGACATTGTGCTTTTAATTTTTCAAGAATTAAAATATTTAATAAAAAGATTGGATAGTTATCAGGAGTTAAGTTGTAGAGTATGTTGCTGCACTGAATGGAGGATTAGGTCCAATAGTACCAAAATAAAAATACTAATAACAACAATGTAAGTAGTGGTAAAGGCTTTATTCATATGTCAGCTCCTACAATTACAGAGTGCTAATTACGAACTAGAAACTATGTTAAGTATTTTGCAGAGATTACTGCATCTACCAGTTTTTTAAAAAGGGAAAATAGGGTCAGATACATATCTTTTTTTGCTCTTTGTGCAGCATGATTAAGTGAGTGAAAATAAATTCAAATTTAATTTGATTTGGGTTTTTGAGCTTTTGCTTTTCTACCTACTTTGCCACCTATCCATCCCTGTGCCCTCTATTCCTGTGGCAGCTAATAGACAGATCCGAGAAACCACAATGTCTCAACTGATAGCATAAGAAACTGAGCAAACTAGGACATAGACCTAGAGAAGGTCAAGGAAACAGGAGAATTAAAGGAAGCCATGAAAATAAGATCAACACTTGAAATCCTGATATTTATGAGAGGCCCAGGAGCTCAGATTCAGGATAGTCAGAGACAGTAAAGCTCTCCACTTTTGGGGGGATCTGGTTGAGCAATCTTCAACCCACTTGTATGAAATGAGCAAGTGAGTAGTTTTGCTTACAGATTTCATGAACAAATATCTTTCCATGGTCTTTTTCATCCTTTGGCACCACACTCCAGCCCACTCATTCAACCTGTATTCTCTTGTTTAAAATTCTTTTAACAAGAAAGAAAGCTTTATAATTTACAATAAAGCATAAAGGTTGGGGAATTTATGCCTTGGCCCCAAGTAATAGCTAAATTAATATCTAATACACTTTTTTGATGAGAAGAAAATGATTGCCAGACTGCACTACATCTTTCCCTGGATGCATATAAAATATATTTGTTTTTCTACCTGTAGTTTTAGTCTGGAGCATGAATAGAAAGAATTTGAGGCCAAACTTTGGAAACAGTGAGAAAAGACTTAATTTCCTTGTTCATAGACTCTTAGAGGTACTGAAAATGAATCTGCTAGATGCCACTATTGACGATACAACCAAGGCAAGGAATCAAATGCCTTAGGGATTACAAGGGATGTGTAATTTAACAGGCCTCAGTCATAGCTCTCATCACATAGTTCCACTCTACGGATTCCATTCTCTTCTTCCCCATCACAGTTTATTATTCTTAAATTACTCCCATACCTAACTCCGTAATCAATTTTTCATTACCAGCCAAGATTATATTAGAACCTTGTTCTTAGTATAATTTCCATGGTTTGAAATCTTTTTTCATTTTTTATACTCCAAATTATTTTGACTTTAATTCAAACTAGATTCAGAGCCATTCTGCAGTGAATGAGAAAAAGAAGACTGACTGTTGTTTTCTACTTCACAATAGCAACGTCTCATTTTTCTGCTGAGAAACTTTTCTGTTAACAAAGTGTAATTCACCAAATATCAGAATGATTTTCTTAACAAAATTCTGTTGTATTCTTTTCTCTTCATGACACTCTGGTGTAAAAAACTTTATTTAATTATTATTTTGGCCACGTCTATGTTTTTATAAAACTGTGTGTGTGTGTGTGTGTGTGTTTGTGTGTATTTCAGAGATTGAGTCAAAGAACAGGAAAGTTGACATTTATGAGAAGACTCACCTATGGAGGTCTAAGTTTTTAAAATATGAAGTATGATGGTTAAAAAATTTATTTGAAATATACTCATTTTTAGACTATGATTTGGATGTTTGGTGATGACTGTAGATGAAATTCAATCCCTAATATAGAGGAATTCAATTTGATCTGACTAAAGCAATGATCTTTGTTCCACATAACAATGTTCTGAACTCTCAGTCCAAAAGTTAACATTTCTCATGCCTATTATACTTCTTATGGCCCACGTTAAAAGATAAGATTATTATAGGGGTCATTCATGGATGCAGTTAGTCTTGAATGATATTGATTTTTCTTAAGGGGAAGTATAACTGAAAACAAAAGATACTATTTTTTCTGAATAATGTAATATGTTTCTCAGCTAAACTATTCTGTCTGCCAATGAACTACCATGGAAGAAGACAGGAAACCATTTACCAATGAGGCATCTTGGGGTAAAACAGTACCCTTAATATGCACAATGGTTTGTGGAAAATGAAACCTTTATTTCATGATTGGAGAGGTGATGTGTTCCTCTTCAGGTACTGGCTAAACGAAAAAAGATCCAAAACAACCAACAAGGAAACAGGGCTTCACTGACTCAAGGTTTAATTCTAGAGAATTTCGCTGTTGTCGAGATAAAAATCATGAGGGCATAGGAGCGAAATGTAAAAATATTCTTTGAAATTCTTGATTAACCCCTGAGCATACTAAAGATAGTAAGGTCATACATGCTACAAAGGTGCATATTTGCCTAAGAGTTTATAACATTTACATTAATTAATCAAATAATCGTAGCCCAAATGTATTTTCTTAAGGATTTTAAAAATTCCCTGAGTAATTCACAGATTGAAAATTTTTTATTATATTAATAAAATGATTCAATTTCCGGCTAAGCATCAATACTCTAGGGCAGTGGTGGTGAACATTTGAGAACTTTCAGTGATACAAAGAGCCCTCTGCAGCATGCCATAGGTTCACCAGCATTGCTTTAGAGTATCAAGAAAACCAATATATAGTCACTCTTAAGGAACTTATGGTCTATTCAAATCAGCTATGTAAAATCATATTAGAAAAATTACTCATTGAAAGATTTAAAGAGACAACATAGTATTAGATTATAACATAAGCCTTTCTAAAGTTTGTTTGCTTATTGTTCTTTTTTCTTAAAATAATCAAAGATTCACATTTCTATAATTTCACTAGTCTTCAAGTATGTCTGTCTAGCAACAGTGAAAAGATAATGAAATATGCATAGTCCTTTAATTACACTCTTGAAGAGAGCTCTGAATCATCACTCTCACGTGATGAAGCAGGTGCCAGAAGTTCAGAGGCAGACACCAATGAACTCTAAATTTTCCCTCTAGCAACACAGTCATCTATACTATGTCCACCTATGTTCAGATGGGCAGTTGAGACCATCTTGTCTCATTGGTTCCTTTACCTTTGTCCATCCTCTAGGCCCTTTCAGATTAAAAGTTATTTGCTCTGTAACCCACTGTAACTACATTACTTTAGCGACATAATTTATAGATACTTAGAAGTTCTATTTTATTTTGGCTCAACATCCTGAAATACTGTAATAGGTTAACTTTATTTTCCTAGGTAAGCCAAAAGTCACCAAATCCTCTCCGTTTCAGCTAATCTAACTGTATCAAGACCAGGACTGTCAGCCATAATTCCAAGGATTATTAGGACACATACTTTTCTCTTTTGGTTACTCTTATTGCTCATTCTGGACTTCTAGCTTCCCTTTGATCTCCACCACTTCATTGCTTGCTATTCATTCTGGTTGATTTCTTCTCTCTGCATCACATGATGTGACATAAATGTGGGCATAAATCACCCCAAAGTCCTCATTAACACACAGCTATTTGTGCATCAGGTTGTACTGAAGCACTGAAGATGATGTAGGAGAATCACAGTAGAAAACATAAAGCCATATAAAACTGAATATAGATCTCATGTTTTTTAAACTTTTCTTCCATTCCATTAAAGAGGGCTTTTCTGTGGCTTCCAGTTCCCTTAGACACAGGTACATTGTGACTCTGGGGCCTGACCCTCAGAATGGAAAATGCTTAGCACCCACCTAATCAACAATTTATAGAATAAATCCACATACCTTAAAATCAACAATAAATCAAACCAACTTTCACCCTTTACTTTACAAGAAAAGGGATTTGTGTGTTTTCATAACTTGTCCCTATAGGTGCTCTACTTTCTGTAACTAAAAATCCCAGGAAAGAGCTTTCCTAAATAAGAGAGTTTTCCCCTAGAAGTAAATTCTGTAGCTACATAGCTGAGACAAAATGATATATAGTGATGACAGATGATAAATGATAGACAATGCTGTAAAAACTGTTCAATAACACCTTTTCTCCTCTTCTCACGTGACTTTGCATTTCTTTGTTTCAGTAATCTTTATCTTCCTACTCAGGGGAAATATACAGAATCTACAAATAGCATTTTGTTCTTGGGAAAAGGACAGTAGCAAGTTAATCATCTAAAACAAAAGTGAGTCATTGGATGAGGGAGACTGGCCTGGTTGAGAGAAGTTATGACACTAGAGAGAAATATGACACAGGAGGATGCAAACATACTGGACTGGGAGCTTTGAGCATTTGTGTCTTTCCTAATTAGGTTAACAAACATAGGGGCCTATCTAATCAGCTCCTAAGCTTTTGTCTTTGAGCCAAAAGTTGGCCATAAGCTCTGGGTAATGAGCTGTTTGCTTCCATCTCTGTGTAGCCTCACCTTGCAGAGATCCCAAGCCAAAGTAGCCTCCCAGGTGAAAAGCAAAACCTGCCTGGGTCAAAGAGCCACAAGCATGAAAGCTACTTTTGGCTCAGGATTCTCTCATTCCCTGTGTCTTTCTAGTTCTCCTTCTCGTCTCTTGCCTTTTCTTCCACAACAGTTGTACGCTGTGCCCATTTCCTTTGTGTGGTCTTAAGCTTAGGGTGAAGGAAGACAAAAGGGAAGGCTTCAGTGACCATTGCCCTTTTCTTCCCTCCAATGGACATTTTTACCAAATGTTACAGTACTTCCCAGCTACAGTCGGCTTGCCATTTTCCTGAGGACTTTGTAAGCTACATTCCTAAGGTACTTCATCACTGTTTTTATTGTATGTACTTGAAACTTTCCAGAACCTTTCCTGGAGGAGGCTTCAGTAAATGGAGTTAGCACTTGGACCTTACAAAAAGTCAGAATCAAAAACAACAATGGTCACGTGGTCTCCAGTATTTATACAATGCTTAACTCCTTGAGCCTACAGGATGAAAGACAGGCATTTCGCTGTTCATAAAATTGCCAAGAAAATTTGGCTTGGAAGAAGACTTTCAGTTCTGCCATTTGCAGGAAAACTGCATTATTAAAAACTCTATATTGGGCCGGAGATTTAGCTCAGTGATTCCGCCACCTGCTTTGCAAGAACAAGGTCCCGAGTTTGATTCCCGGTACAAAAAACCCAAAACTCTATATTGATTTTATTTACTTTAGAATTAATTTATTGACACACAAAGTATGCACCATGTAAATATTTGACTCCGTTACTACACACAAATCCCTCATAGTGATGTCCCATTGTTCATATAGAAATTGCATTGACTACAGGCAGACTTGTCCATATTAGAAAAAGCAGAATTAAATCTTTTTCTTAAAGGAAGGAACTTGACACAATAATAAATGAATAAATCTGATGTAATTTGGAGATTATTGTAGAGATAATTAAGTTTCTTGAACTTTTAGGATGTGAGATTTATGTCATACCTTTCTGAAAGATGTGGAGTTCTTTTCTTTCCTAGGAGCTACGTGGCATAGCTTCTCCTCAGATTCACTTTTGCCCTTGGACTCTTGACTCACCCTTCTCCTCCTTAGGGAGACAAGGGGTGGGGGAAGTATTGTTGCAGCCAACTGGCTCTGTTAAAGCTTTCTCATCTGCAAAGCATGAGAATATGTTTGTGAATCTGCTTCTCTTCTGATTGGAAATCAGAAGTACAGCTCTTCTTTAATTCAGAACCTTCTGTGTCCCATCAACATTATTTAACCCAGGTTTTAAACCATTGCCAACCTAAGAGCAAGCTGGTGATGTGGGTAAAATGAGTGTTCTTATTTAATTATCACATAATTCAAGATTAGTTAATTGCCAGCCACCAAAGATTCACTGAATTACATATTTTGTTGCTGTTGTTATTATTGTTGATAATAGAGCAGGGGAGAAAAGAATAATGAAAGGAAAGTACTGAAAACCACGATATACAAGATCACGAGAGAGTATGAGAGCCTTAATTATGACAAATTTGACTTTATTGGATTGAATATATCCCTTAAAATTAGTGGAACTTCATTTACTTATCTGTAAAAATTAAGAATGTTTCCGAAATAGTTCACTGTGTAATTCACAAGATTCCCTCCACGTCTCAGATCATGTAATTCTACTCAAAACATAGAGAAGGACAAAGGACAAAAAAGAAACACCTGTATTATAGTAAGATTACTGCAAGACTTTATAGGTTTGGGAAACCGTATTCAGTCTGTACTTTTTCTCCAGTGTTTTGCTTTCATGATATTTTAGTAAAAAATGTCTGCTAACATTTTGAAGTTAAAACACAATGAAGGGATATCTCTGAGGACCCTGCTTTTCATATCCCAATTCCAGCCCTTCGATTTCCTACAACTAATCAGAAGTAAAATGTCATGAATTGAAAGAGTTATGGCTAATCAGACTTCACTGATAAATCACACAATTACCTCCCTTCCCTAATGTTTGGCTGAGGGAAGCTCCAAGAGCAATATCTTTTATTTGTCTTTGTCTTAGTTCCTGTTCGTGTGGGGAACATCAGGCTTGACTCAGAGTGCTGGCCCACAGCCCACACAGCTGGATAGGCACAGAATGCATTTCACAATAAAAGGGACAGAAAGAAAAGGTTTATTTATTTGTTGGATTTTTAAAATCTACAACTTACTGCTACAAAAGCGAGATGCAAACTTTTCTAAGAAAACAGCCTCGAGGAAAGGCAGGTCTGGGGGAACTAATTAAAAATTGATAAATGTTAACATGAAAATTCATCCTTTGGCAGTTATTCCCTCTGGAAACCTCACTCTCTCCCACCAAAAATAAGCAATAGTTTAGAAACATCATCAGAATGAAATTTGAGTGATAACTTAAAGGTATAAATTATAAAACAGAAATAGTTCATAATAATTTTGAAACTCTTGAAAAAGTGAATAGGAGTAGGAATATATGTAAGCAAAAGTGACATCTTTAGAGATCTAATACAGTGAACTCAGAAATATCTTCACTCTAGCTCAAAAAGGATAAGTTAGTTGGTTAACAACAATATCAGAAAGGATATATTTTTACAGAAGAGCTACCCATGAATAAAATAACATTTCTTAGTGGATTGAGTGTAAACAACATCATCATCTTTTGTCTAGTCTGTATAAAATTGAAGAAAGTTTTTGGCTGGATAGTTGAGTTAAAAGCAAAGTTTTTAAGGTGTGAAATAGTTTTTTGCATGCATATAATCACTAGTAAGAGAAGTTCCCACCCATATAAGAGCCAAGACTGATTCTTTTGACTATGCTAATAGAGTTGGCTTTCTTGTCCTATATAATTTATGATTAAGTAATGAGCACCATAATAAACTTGCCATTTGGACAGGACATAGATGTGCTTTTTATATAAGGAGAAACTATGCCATTGCCAAGTTACACTCACATTCACAATGTGAAATTCAACCAGCAGCGATGTGTTTGGATTGAGAGGAAGATGTGCTATCTTTTTTTTTTTTTTTTTGGTACCAGGGATCGAACCCGGGTCCTTGCGCATGTACAGCACTCTGCAAAACCACTGAGCTAAATCCCCTGCCCAAGATGAGCTATCTTAAGAATGCATGCAGTGTCCTTTTAAGGAGGATGTTGTGTTTGGTGGGACAAAAATTCTTGAAAGAAATAAGTGGAAAATTAAAGCTGGAGGGAAAGAGAAAGTCTACACAAGAAGAGACATAACTATGCTTCTTTGTGTTAGAAATGAATAGGAAAGTGGAGATGAGAGAGAATACAAATAAGAGTCACAGGAAGAAATAACTTTGGTTTTATAATCAGAATCTGGAGCCCAACATTTAGAATGTGAGAGGAACCTTTAGGAACACCAATATTTAAAATGGCTTTTAAACCATGAGTCTTTCTGCTGTACAAGAAGTTATTCTCCTGTCACTCATTACTCCCTTATACATACATGATGTTTTATAATTAATTTGGTATAGATGAAGAAAAGTGTAGTTATCCATATCTGAAATAACAAATGCAAGTCTTGATAATACATGTTAGACATTTTGATGATTATTAAACTGATTCATATGAAGCAGAAACAAAGGTGATGAATTCTGAAATAAAATATCCATGAGACTTGAGTTGAATTCTATGGAAAGGACTTTGACTCAAATTTTTCTGATCTCAAAAGACAAAGATTCAATAAAAATTGACTTTACATAATTGTAGGATTTTTTTTATATCTTTTATCCAAAACTTGGCAAGATTCTGAAAACTTTAAGGTTCTTTTTACATTGCAAATAATTCTGTTTAAACTTTTCTAGATTTTCTGATTAGGGAAAAATGTTTTGTAGTATAATTGTAACCCTTATATGATTTATGAATGATTTTCTCAAACTGGAATAGCACCACTTGGGTCAGTTAAGCTTTTTAGCATTTGATATTGTCATTATAGTGGGTCTGCTTCCTCTGACTTTAAAAATAATTATTAATTGACACATAAATTTGTACATATGTATGAGCACCATGTGATGTTATGTTACATATCTGCATTCTGTAATGTTCAAACTACAGCCTGACTCTCTATTTTCTTTAACAGATATCATTTCTTAGTGAGGAAAATATCCAAAATCCTTTCTTTCAGCTTTTAAAATATATAGCACGTTATCATTTTCTATATCACCATTCTGTGCAATAGAACTGTAGAGCTCATATCCCCTAGTAACTATAAATTAGTACTTGTTAGCTAGGCTTTCTCCATCCTCTTCCCTACATTGGTGTCTCTGGTAACCAATACTCTACTCTGAGAAACTTCTCTGGGAGAAAATTTTTTAGTTTTCATTCATGGGTGAGATCACGTGGCACCTGTATTTCTGTGCTGGGCTTACTCCATCCACTTAACATAACGATTTCCAGTTTCATTCATGTTGCGGTACCTGACAAACTTTCTTTTAAATGATGCAATAGTCTTCTGTGGTAGATATATACCACATTTTATTAACCAGTTGATACACGCTTAGGCTTTTTCCATTTCTTGATTATTATGACTAATACTACAATAAACATAGACAGAGGCGGCTTCAACATACTGATTTCAGTTCTTCTCAATATTTATTCAACAATGAGATTGATGGATCATATGCCAGTTCTATTTTAAATTTTCTGATGACCTGTTATACTGATTTATACAATGGCTATAGTAATATATATTCCCACTAATAGTGTACAAGGGCTCTCTTTTCTCTACATTCTCACCATTACTTGTCACTTTCCATTTTGTCTTTTTGACAGTGGCCAATCTTGTGGAGTGAGATAATAACTCATTGTAGTTTTTTATTTCTATTTCTGTTATTATTAGTTACTTTGAGCATTTTTCATAATAGTAGACATTTGTTTGTCTTCTTTTGAGAAGTGTCTATTTACATCTCTTGCCCATTTTAATTGAATTAGCTGGGATTTTATTTTTATTTTGTTTGGTTTGCTGTTGTTTGATTTCTTTAAATATTCTGAATATTTGCCTTCCATCAAATGTATAAAAAATAAATATTATCTCCCATTATATAGATTTTTTTCTTCATTCCATCAATTTCTTTCTTTGTTGTGCAGAACTTTTTAGTTTGATGGAATCTTATTTGTCTATTTGCTTTTCTTCCCTGTGCTTTTGGTATGTCATCAAAAACTCTTGCTCATTCTAATATCCAGAAGCATTTTCCCTATTTCCTTCTCATAGTTTCATGGTTTCAGGTCATTAATCTATTATGAGTTGGTTTTGTGCATGATAAGTGATAGGCATCTGATTTCACTCTTCTGTATGTGTATCCAGTTTTCCAGTGCCATCATGGAAGAGACCATTCCTTCTTCAATAAAGACTCTTAGCACCTTTCTCAAAACCCAGTCAGCTGCAGATGTGTGGGCTTACTTCTAAGCTCTCTATTCTGTTGCACTGCTTCATGGTTCTGTATTTGTGTCAATACCATGGTATAAAAATAATAACTTTTAAGACAAAATCTATTATGACTAAATGGAAGCTTTACAAATAAAATATTTAGAAGAATTTATATATTTCTACAATTTTGCATGAGTCATTTGTAAATTGGTCCCTAAGCTAAAACCAGTGATGTTTTAAATCCAATCTCAAACCAGATTATAACTTTTCAAATGAAAAACAAGAATTTACTCTAAGATTATGGATTTTGATGTTTCAGTGATGATGAGTTGGCAAACATTCTATGGTGGGCATGGACATTTAAAGCTCAATCTAGACAATCAATGATGATGAATTTTAAGAGAATTTTTTCAAATTCAAACAAAAATGGCAAAATCTTCAATAGTAATCAATGGTGGCTGAATTTAAGAAATTTAAACATGCATTAGAAAATACAGTTTAAGTAACAGTAGGCTTAAACATCGAAAGAAGGCTTCTGGAGTCAAACAAGTTTTTACTCCCTCAAATGCTGACCTTACATTTCATGCCGTAAATTTACTATCTTATGAAATATAAATATACTTATTGTATGTACCTCAGAGCTTTATATTTTAAATGTAATTTTTAAAAACAGTGTATAAAATGCGTGACAAAAATAGATTTCTCTTTGGAATGGTTATTATATCATTATTTTGATTTTAATATTTCTTTCTTTTTTTCTGAGACAAGCTTTCACTATATACTCCAGACTGACTTTGAACTCATTGTAGCCCAGGCTGACCTTAAACTTCCAATGATTCTCCTGCCTTGGCCTCCCAAGTGCTGGAATTACAGGCATGTGCCATGATTTTAGTACTTCAACAATATTTTAAGGAAAAGGGAAAATCACACTGATGAAAGAATTTCAATCTCAGTGATTTAACATAGTGTTCTTTATTGTATATTTGCCTAAATGTGTGGGGTTCAGAGTTTTGTTTGTGTGGAATAACTGTGATTCAAAATATATGAATATATTGGTCAGCTTTCCCACTGCTGGGGTAAAATATTTGAAACCTGCAATTTAAAAGAGGAGAGGTTTATCTTGGCTAATGAATTCAGAGATTTCAGTCCTTGATCAGCTTGATTGGCTGAAACATCATGGTAGAAAGGTGTGGCTAAGAAAATCCGCTCAGTCAATGGCATCTAGGAAACAGAGTGCAAAGGAAGAAGCCCAGAGAAGAAAGAGCCAGGAAGTAGATGTAGTCCCCAATGTCATGCCCCTGACCCAGCCAGACACTTAGGTCTGTGCTTCACTAATCTAGGCATCTCTAAGTTAATCAAGTTCACAGTGCAGATCTTAACTGGCAGAATGAAGTAAAATATTACAGAGACAATGGAAGAAATAGATAATCTTTGGAGATTTAAATATTACCTCTAAAATTGATAACCCTGAATTAATAGGGATATGAAATATTTTAACAACACAATCAACTTGACCTCTATTTCAAATAGCTGCAAAATAAATATTGGTTTTACTATCTGTAATTAGATTTTAAGATATAAGACAAATCTCAATAAATTTCAAAAATACAAAAGAAAAAAAGTATTTTCTCTGACCACAATGGAGAAAATATAGAAAGTGATACCAATATTTGTAAAATAAGCACTATACTTCTAATCAACCCATGAGTGAAATAAGAAATCCCATAGAAAGTTAAAAATGCTTTGAATTGAATTACTAGGACAGCACAACATAGCAAAATTTGTATAATATAGCTGGAAGAGTTGATTCATTCATGTATCACTTCTTGCCTTGTGACCCAACCCAGAATTCAGCTGCTTGCAATCACAACCATGTTCTTCCCACATGGTTCTATGAGTGAACAATTGGGGCCAAGAAGAGAGTTTCAATTTCTGATGGTCTCAGATAATGCAGATAATTTACCTAGAGTGTAAGATGGCTACTGTCTTACCCACATGGTCTCATTTGCTGCTAAGCTAATCTAGGTTTCATCACTTAATAGCTGCATATGAAATTTTAAGTGGGATCATCTTAATTCAATATGGTCATGCACTTTGTGCTGGTACATAAAAACCAAGATGATATAATACCACATCTTGAAATCGTGCTAAATTTGCTTATTCATTAGTTTAGTATTTTATATACCTCAGGACTTTGTATGTAAACCATCAGGTCATTCATGAATAAAGAATTTGACTTAATTTTTTTGAAAATATTTTTGCATTTCATTTCATTGTCTCACTTCATTATACTCGATAGGACTTCCAGTGCAAGGCAGAATAGTAGTAGCATATGCCAGTTCCAAATCCATACTTCTTTGTTTATAATTATAAGCATTTGTATGACAAGGCCAGTAAAATGAAGTGATTACTGATAATAGTGTATCAACCTACCTACACCTATGAATCTGGTGTAGGTACTTTTTGTGTTTTCTATTCTTGAAATTTACTGAGATTTGTCTTATGGCTTTAAATATGATTACAGTTAGTGAAAACAATGTTTGTTTTGCAGGTATTTGAAAATGGAGTTCTCTATATTTCAATGAGATGAGGTTGATTGGGTTGTTAAAAATATGCCGTATCCTTATAAATTTTGTGTTGATAATCTGGTGAATAAGATTGACATTTATTGTTTAAAAGCTGACAATGAAACTTGAGCTTGTATTATCTCCAAAAATAATTTAATAAGTTAAAAACAAGAACAATTATCTCAATAGTTTTATGTTTATATTGCCTTCTTGTAATGTTATAAAAATATACAAATTAAAGGAGTCAACTCTTTCAGCTATATTGTAAAAATTTTGCATGTTGTGCTGTCTTAATAATTCAATTCACTTGAACAGGCATGTTACAAAAGAAAATATAGGAATTGTCAATATTAGTCATTATCATTAGTTGCCAAAGAATTGCAAATTAAAAGCATAATTTACGTTCACTAAAATGCCCGGACTTCAAAAGACAGAAAGTATCAAGTGCTATAGAGAAACTAGAAAAGCTGAATATTTCACATATTTCTGCTGTAAGTGTACAATGACAATCATTTTGGAAAATAAGTGGAGTTTCTTATAAAAGTAAATATACACCGACTTAATGACCAGCAATTCCAGTTAAGTAGTTACCCAAAAATACAAGTAATTTCCCTTCTTTTACAGATAATTAAATTCAGGCTTTATTGGTTAAAATGCTTGGGTTCATTCCATATCTGATGCCTTTTCTATTGCATCACATTATTTGTCTAAGATTTATACTGATATTGCTACCACATTCTTTAAGGAAGTACACTGCTGAAGTTTAAATATCTAAATACTAGTAGGTAACAATTCATTTTATTAAATAATATTCTGAGAAGTTAAGAACATATTCCTTTAGATTATTTAGAAATACTTGCTTTATACCAATTTTGTATTAGTTAAGTAAAACGTGTGTTGGTAACATTTCTATTTTATGTATTTAGTGATTTAAGTATTTAATTTGAAGGGTTAAAAAAAGAAAACACGATTGTTATTGAAGGATTTCTCAGGAAAATATAGTCCTGCTTTTGCAAATCAGCCCAGCATTGAAAGAATTTGTTCAAAGAAAATAAACCTTTACTAAAAGTTTCTCACTTTGCTTTCCCCCCACCTATAAACCACCTGTCATTAATGAAAGTGTCACTTTGAAATATCTGCTGTAGAAGTCATTTCTTCTACTCATAGCTTTTTCTGGGTTATGTGCTCTACTGAGAATTGCTATACTGTCCTTAGGCAAGTGAGCATTTGGTTAAATGTGTAGGACATGGACATAATTTTACCAAACTTCAATTCCAAGCGCCAACATTTATTTGTTGTGTGCTTTTGGAAAATTTTCTGAACAATTTTTCCTCAGTTTTGTTTGCACCGATTATATTGGATTTCACTGAGGTTTGAACAAACTAATAAGCATTGAAATAAATTTAGAGCAGAGCCTATCCGCAAGCATGCAGTAGATCCTAGCTAATGACTATCACCACCACAGGCTAAACAAAGTAATGCCATGTTGACCGAACTTCCTTCCTTGATGATCTCAAGGGGCTGAAGAAGTCCATGTACAAATCATTATTTTCCTTTAGAGGGAATGGAGCAAGACATTTAGAGGTAAAGAGAAAACAAGTTACCTGATTGAATTGCTTTATTGCTAGACCTTTGTTTAAATATATTAATAAAACTAGTTTTTCATTCTTTATGGCTGAGTAATACTCCATTTTATAAAAAAACCACATCTTCTTTATCCAGTTTCCAGTTGATGGGCACTTGGGCTGTTTCCAAGCTTTA
>NW_004624899.1:1291223-1383986 GCF_000247695.1 Heterocephalus glaber | reverse complement strand
ATTATCAGACTTTTCCACCTCATTTCCCCCAGAATTTGCCTTTTGGGGGGTGGAAGTCTGAGTTTGTGACTTGCTTAAGTGTCTTCTCATTTTTTTTTTTTGGTACTGTCCTTGTTTTAGTTCCTGGGTTGATAGTTTGAAATTGTTTATTGTAATTATCTTTGTTGATTTATTTAGAACCCTTATGGAATGATTGCTTCTCTGAGGTGTCTTCCAGATATAGCTAGTGTTTAGGTTTTGAGTCTCTAATGGCTCTGAGGCTATCTCATTTTCATTATACCAGGAAGGACAACTGATTAGATCAATTACAACACCTTTGCCCAAGTGATTCAATCAGCAACACCATAGCATCAAATACATCTTAGAGAATGGCAATTTGTGGTAGTTATTAATCTATCACCTTTAACAATGAAGGACCTCCTTCAGGGTATGTCTCTGCTGTCAAAATTGACAACGTGGGCAGCAGTGTACAGTTATAAGTCAATGAGTCTCAGTAAGCTAGTCCCAGACCTGTGAGATTCAGGCAGATTTCTGGCTACAAGTCCCAAGTTGAGCTCCCTATCCTCCTGCAGGGGTGCACTCTGCAAGGTTCTATTGCAGGTTTCAGCTGCCTTTCCCCTGAAGAAAGTCCAGGCTCTGATGGGAGCTGATCATCCCTCCAACTTACCAAGCATGGTGCTCTGGTGTGCCTTTATTGCAGAGATTCTCTTCACTTTTCCGGTGGGCTTCTTTTCATCATGGAGCCTGAGAGAGGCCCTCTCTCTGTTGTTCACTTCTGCAGCTCAGAACAATGGCTTTTATGTCCCCCTGTGCCTCCTGCCTTGGTCGCAAGCTGGTGGAGCAAGCTGGAGGAAGCAGGTTCCAGTCAGGTCACAACCGCTTGGCCCCACCCCAATAGGATCTTAAAAGTCACATGGTGCCCACTAGCATACCACTAATTTCTGCTTCCTCAAAATCATTCACAGCTGGGTAAGGAAATGTAGAATGATTTCATTTTGACTTCCTATCTCTCTCTTCTGTGGCCCATCTAGATTGTTTACTACCTAGTGTGCCATCCTTCTAACATTTTGAAGAATTGTCTTCCAACAGACAGTTACTATGGCTTCAAATTCACCAAATTTCAATTTTAAATATTTTACTAATAACAATATCTCACCACTAAGAACCGTAACATACACTGGTATATCAATAAAGGTTTATAATCAAACTTCATTTCTTTAGATTAAACATGAGAAAATCTCATTCCCTCTGTTTTATGAAAAATAATCTTGAAATGTCACCTTGAATATAAGAGAACTCATTAGTGCAACACAGTGAGAGTTCATAACATATTACCAAATACCATTCTATAACTCATCCATTTTACAAAAGTTTTCTTAATACAAAGAAGGTAACTCATCATACAGTCAGTGCATGGTGGAAGGTTATCATTACCAGGCTGGCTAAAGACATTCTAGCTCTTTATCATACAAAATACAGTCCCACAACTACTACTCATATTATAACATCGCATTCTCACTTCATTATAAGAATCTACTAGACTGGAAATAATTTTCTTATAGAGGAAGACTTATTTAAACCTATTTATTTCCATCATTTGGGTTTAAAATTTGTAGTAGGTAAAAATTTGCCAAAGGAAAAGGTGAGCTCCAACATTAAGCTCTCCATATGATTAATAAATATAGGCCACTGAATCCAGTGTGTTTCTGCAAGATGAATGAGAACATGTGAAATTGGTAAATGGAGGCTGAGGTCAGTGTAATACAGAATTCACATACACCATATGACATTTTTTATAGAATAGCAATGTACATGTCATAAAGGAATAGCAGTTGAATCCAAAGTACTGTACACTAGAAGAGTTAAATGCACTACGCCACAATGGGATTCTTACTTTACATAAGCCCATCCATCTCAGTTCCTTTGGTTCGTTTTGATCATGCATTAGTGCTTAAAGTACTTATTCTGTAATTGTCTCTGGCTATTTATATTCTATCCTTGTCTTTGGACCTCAGCAGGCTCAAGCTTTTCTTACACCATCTCTCAGTCTTCCACCATCTTCAGCTCTAAGAGGCAAACATTTGTATTTGTAATAATTTATTTTATTAAAAATTGAAGTCTTTAAAAACTTAGCTAGCATTGTAAATGATAGCTAATTCTTTGTTAGTGGTGTGTGTGTATGTTTAAACAGGTTTTGAGTTGTTGCACAACTTCCTTCCCCCATAAGGCCACTTATCTTGAATAGTACTGTCTTAGTCACATTCTTTTCGCTGAGACCCAATACCTGACGTCCACAAATTAAAGGAGGAAAGATTTATTTTGGCTTACAATTTGTACTGCTTTCAATCCATAGTTGACTGGCTCCAAAGCAGAACAGTATGTTCAAGCGCTTGGGCAGAGGAAAGCTGATCACCTCATGGCATCCTGGAAGCAGAAAGACTCAAGAGAGGCTCCTGGAGGGGAGATATAATCTTCCTGGGTCACACCCACAGTGACCCACATCTCCCCACCAGGCCCACCTCCTGACAGCAAGCCAGTAATAGCACCCCAATAATCCAATAACCTTCCAAAGGTCCTGCCTATGGTCCAATGAGGCTTTAGGGAGATGTCTAGATATAAAACCTATCAAGTACTTTACATTGCACTTTTTTTTCCCCAGAATTGCATATGCAGTAGTAAATCTAAAATACCTCTACTGTATACTATTGTAAAAACTGCCATTACATAAATATAATGCAAAAACTTCTGTGAATACTTGGTAGTGGCAGAAACATTAGTCAAATAGTATTGTCAATTTCTGTGCCAAGCATAGGCAAAACATTTTTGGATAAAACACTATTCTGCTGAAAGAAAGTCAGAAGGTAGAGAAACAAATTCACATTCAAGTTAGGGGGAAAATTAATGGGAAACTTCATATTCCATGAAGCATATATACATAAATTTTAAAAATGATTGCTAATATCACAAAAAAGTATGTTTTGAAAAAAGATAATATTGCATTGACTTTAGCTAGACATGAATGTATGTTGATGCTTTAGATGGTACTTGCAAAAGTATTTGAATAGAATAACCTTTCTTAGACCAAAGTACATTGTAAAATACTTTGTGCCAGAGATAAATTAATTATTTATTTTTATTCATCCTTCCACCTACATGTCTACCTATCTACTTGCCTCCTTGCCTGTACTCATATACATGAGCCAAAAATGTTGGTGTGTGTTATGGTTTAGATCTAGAACTCCCTCAACAACCACATGCATCTAGAGGTTGGCCATTTGGAAGGTGACTGGATCATGGGCACTAAATTGATGAGTGAAACATAGTGATACATTTCAGAGTTGAATTTGCTGTTAAGATGTAGGGCCTTGTCTGAAGAGGCAGATTTTTGGGGGTGTGACCTGGAAGGGTATGCCTTCCTCCCTGGTTCCTCCACTCTCTCTCTTCTTCCTGGCCTCCAGGAGGTGAGCAACATTGCTCTGCCATATCCTTCCACCATGCCATTGCAGGTCAACCATGTACTGAAACTTCTGAAACTGTGAGCCAAAATAAACCTGTCCTTTTAGTTGTGGGTGTCCGGTATGGTGTCTCAGCAAGTGAGAAAGTGACAGCAAGTATATTTTGGTCTGGATTTATTATTTCTTTGTGAATGTAAGTGTCTAAACTGATCCTGGTGATAAATATTTGTTGAATAAATAAATGAATCAATACACATCCCTCCAGTTGATTTTATATTTTGGAAACTTCACTAAGCTGTAAGTTTCTTAAGAATAAAACCAACATCCATTTTATTCATCACAAGTGCCTAGTATGTAGAAGATAATAAATATACACCAAGTAAATGGTTTAAGATGTTACCTACCATATAAATCCTGAGAGACTTGATTGTGAATGTTTAAAACCAGTTCCAATGCTTTTTATAGGTCTCCTAGGCACTGCCTCAGTTCCTGGATGAACAATACTTATACTTCTGTACCTCTATCCTAGTTTTTCCTCATAGTTTGTCCTATAAACCCTTATGAAACTAGTTAAGAAAGACTGCTGCCTAATTTAAATAATTTCTCATAGGTGCCCTTGAAAGCTGTAGCATAATGACTAGAGATACAGATTTATAGAACTCTACTGTCTGGATTCAAATTTTAGTTTTATTTCTTGTTAATTGGGAAAAATCCTCAAGTGCTCTGCAAATCACTTTCCCTATGTATAAAAACTGGAATAAAGCAACACCTAACTCAAGTGTTTCATGAGAAAAATGAAATAATGTGTAGGAAGTGCTTAATACCAAACCTAGGACATATCAAGAAATATGAGTTATGGATGTAAGTTTCCTAACAGTACCTTTTTGTTTCTGTCTTCATACTCACTTTTCTTGTTATCCAGGGGATCTTCCCAGATATCTTTTCTATAACCACTTTTCAATTTCAGACATTTATATATTTAACTTCATAATTTATTAATGAAAATAAACAGGTTAGGTGACAAAGTCATGTGTAATGGATCCTACATTTGATTTAAAATTTAACTCCTACAGAAATAATCCTCCAGTTATCCCCGGGCTTATTCACAATTAAGGAAAATGTCAATTTCTGGAAAGATGCTAGTTTCCTTCAAACTTTTAAAACTACAGCACTGCCACATTTAATCACATTTAAAAATAGCTACTGTTCTTTCACACATTTTATTTAAATGATGTATCTCCCTTTAATTTTCATGGTTATTCATGCACGTGGTGACTCGCATTTCTCACAGATAGTAAATTCTTAATAAACAATGAGTCAGGATGTAACAAGTCCTTGGGTAGCTGTTTCGTCCATGTGCTTGCAATGTGCTAGGTCACGCCACTTGCAGGATGTTTGTATATTCACCAGGGAGCCACGGACAATGGAACTGTTGGAAATATCTGGCTTAGTGGTGTACTACAGAAAATGAAAAATCCTAAGGACAGATGTGTAATAGAAGCAGCATGTGGAGCAACAGTGTACTAGAAAAATAAGTGCCTTGGGCTTCTGTGTCATCAGCTGACAGGAGTAAATGTAGTGACCTTTTGCTACTTGAATATTTAAAATTTATATTCAGGAGATTTAGAGTAAACATCACAGTACTGCAATACTTGTAAAATAATTTATAAATGTGTTCAATTTCTGAAATTATAAGGACATATAGTATGCATATGTAGACACATACAACATATTTGCACATTTATTATTTTGCATACTCATCTTGTTTATTTTATATATAAGGCTAATATAGAAAAATGCAAAGGAACAACTGAATTCCACATGGTGTTTTCTAAATACTGTTTTCTACTAAAACAACCAGGCTTCTTTAGGAAGAGACTGATCACAAATCTGAGGCAGAAAATGCATAAATTGAGCCTGGGATATTGTTTAATGGATGTAAGAACACTATCAAAATATGTAATTTCATGTTGATGTTTATTAAACCTGGACAAAAAGAATGGATTTGAAATATTTTCACTAGCAGGAAGTGCTAAGCACTCCAGGTGATAGATAGAGCAGGATCTGATCATTCCCAATGTATACATGGATTAAAACATCACACTGTACACCATAAATATGAACAATTACTATATTTGAAGTAAAAATAAAGTAAAACATTTTTTAAAATTAAAAATACCCAAGGACATTTCTAGAGCACGTTATGGCTCCAGTTCATTGTTTTGAATATTGGTCCATAAAAGAATACCCTCAAATGTCCAGTCTTTCTTTTGTAGACTATATTACAAACAAAACAAACATTTAATGTGGGAAAAATTTAAATAGAAGCATTGCAGTTAAATAAACCAGAATAAAGGATAGAATTAAAAGTTTATCATTTTAAAATACCAAAGGAAATGAAAGATCTATTCATTAATAATAACTCCTAAAACTATGAGGAAACAAGTTGCTAGGAAACTCTTTACAGAATTAGGTTAACTACACCTGAAGCCAGTGATAAATCTTAACATTATTGAAATTGAACATTCAAATATTTAGCACTTCGCAATGCAAAGCAATAAGAAATATGCAGCATCCCATGTAAAGTATGCTAAAAATTTACAGGTATGTATAATCATGCCTCTTGTAGAAGTTTCCAGAAATATGAAGAGATAGAATCATGTTAAATGACTCCATGAAGAGGCAGCCATCCAAACTGAAAATCAGAGGTATGACAGAAAACCAGAACCTCAGTTTTAACAGAAGAGAGAGGAGGAAAGGGTGTTATAAATTTGAAAAGACTAAAGCACATAGACATAGTTTTCACATACAAGTAAGGAAAATAGGGTGAGATTTAGAAAAATTAAGGTGTTATTGGTAATTATGTTAGACATGATAACACTATTCTGGTTATATCTTGTAAACATCTTTATCTACTAGAAATATGTACTCAAGTTTTTACAACTGAAATTCTATAATATCTAGAACTTTCTTTTAACAACTTCTGAAAAAATCTGAGTGATAAATCAGTACAAAATACTGATAATTGTTAGAATAATGGGTTATGGATTGAATTATATAATTCTCTGTGTTTTTTTAAAGCAAAAATAGAAAATAACTGGATAGATAGGATATCATTAGCTTAGTGTAGATGGCCGAGAAAAAATATCAGTGCATTTGAATATCTTAGTAAATGCTAAATATGGAGATATGGGTAAAAATGTGTGTGCTATATTTAAAAGGGCACAGAATGTCACCTAAAGAAAAAACTGAAGTAATACAATGTCGGGAGCAATGCTACATAATTTTAGGGTAAAATCATTTGGTAGCCTAGTTCTCCTGCCTACAGCCCAGCTATGGCATTCTGAGACATAATTCCATTTTGGCCTCTGATCACAACTGAGACCTCAATGATCCAGTGATGCTGTGATTCTCCAGGACAAGATTACACCAGTTGAAGACATCCTGGGATGAACAAAATCTTCATCTACTCAGTTCCTCATTGTTCTCGGACTGTTACATCTTGTTTACACGGATGTACTGAACTCTCTGCAAGTCATCTGTTACATTTGTTTCTCCCGATGTACTGAGTACTGAATAAAAGGTGCAGTAAGCTGGGGGCTTTCGTCTTTGCAGCCCAGAGCAGCACTGATCAGACCCAAAGCTCAGCTTCTTCTCCGTCTCATTTTTCTACCTTCCCTGTCAGTCGCTGTGTGCTGCCGTGGCTCGCAGGAGACTAGGACTCACTGCAGAGCTTCTAGTAACGTCCCCTTTCCCTGTTCCCTACAATACAAGAGAAGATGTGCAATATTAATATAAAAATAATTATAAATTTAAAAAACATTCTTAAAAATTTAAACAGTTCACTGAACAGTGCCATAGCCTCGTTCTGGTTGGGTTCCAATCAGAAGAGAAAAATCAACACCTCCCTGAATAATCTATTCGATTTTTGTAATGGGAGTGGTTGATGCAAAAGGGGAGAGAGTAATCAAACAGGTGAATTTTTTCCCGTGTAATGTAGACATGGTATTTTGGTGAGGATGCTCGGTGACATCAATCAACTTTCAGTGTTTTTGAAGAAAGGATTTGGGTTCCTGGGGAGATTAATGGGGTTAGGGTGGGGCTTCAATGAGAGTGAGGTTGTTAGAATTCTCTCCTGTCTTTCTTTAGGGAAAGAAAGAGAAACAAATTTTTCACAGTAACTGATGAGACATAACTTAAATACTAAAAAGTAATAAAGGGGAAATGTGAAAATGATAATTGATGAAAATATACCCATTCACATATTGCTTGTGTGTTAATAAAATGAATAAATCAAAATAATGAGAAAATGGTAGAAATGAAAGTAACACCATAGGAAGACGAAGAAAAAAGAAATCAAAAGTGAAAGCTACTATTCTCTAGACCTCCTTTTATTATGTGTTGCATAATTATAAAAATAATCATGAAAAATAAAAAATTTCTAAATGGGAAAATTAGACAAATACAGAAGGAGAATAATTATTCCGGGTGACTTTGAAATGCAAGCATTAGACTGCAATCTACAGGAGTCTTTGCATTCTAAGGGTGAGAAAATCTGAACAGTATCCTGAAAATAAATTTGCAGTATAATGATTGTCTCAAACTGAATTTGGCAGTATGTGTGCAAATACATGTATGTACATGCTAGAATATGCAAATTGTGATAATATCTTTAGGCATCAAAAATTTTAAAGTAAAAATAAGCAGATGGCAATATAAAACCAGAAAGTTCAATGAGCATTATTAATTAACTCGTGATATATTTTTCTCTTTTTACTAAGCATATTTCATAGCCTGGGCCCTCCCAAAATCTAAAACAATGACCAATTCAGAGGCAGTGACCACCACAGCAGCCTAGGTTTTGACCATCATGATGGACAATTCTTAAGGTGACCCTGATAAGTCACTCCCGCTGAGGGTAACACTGTGCCCTTGTGTGCAAGTGGAGCCCGTAACTCATTTCTGGCCTTTGGGATGGACAAAGCTGACACCATGCTACTCTCAATCCTATAGAGCTCAGGGTTAGCAGGCTTTAGTGGGAAGGACTCTCCTCCTGGCCTGAAGAAGCAAGTGGCTGTGGTGGAAACTGCAGTGCCTATAGAGGGGCTTCAGGGCAGGGGACTGAGGGTGACATCTCAGCCGGGCTAGTGGCCTCTGGATGACATCCAGTGGTAAGCACTGGTCCTTAATCATACAGCCACAAGGAAGTGAGTTCTACAACTTAGATGACTTACAGCAGATTCTTCCCTCATCAGTCCTGTAGATGATCCTGAGCTCAATTCATCCCCAAGGTCAGTCTTGTGATACCAAAGCAAAAGGGAAGTTTCATGTCCAACTTTTTGACTACATAAAATATAAAATTGTGTGTGTGTTTGTGTGTGTGTGTGTCTGTATATGATTGCATATTTTAAGTCACAAGTGCGTGGTGATTTTTCACACTGGAGTAGAAGACTAATACAGATCGTACCATATATTCCCTATCTCAGTAGGAAAGAGCAGGAATGTTTGAAGAAATGACAGGTTTGGTACCTGGGTCAAAAAGAATACGAGATTAACCTAGAACATGTTGTCATAGAGCCTGTTGTCTCTGCGGGAAGTAAAGAAGCTTGCAAGACTCGTAGTTTTATTCAAAAGCGCACGTGAATCAATAATAAGGTGGTCTCACTGAGTAGGTATGAGAAAAATTGATATTAATAAAAGTAAAGATAGCAATGTATTGAAATATATTTAAAATGTTATATTCTAAGTGTTCACTCAAAAACCTCCTTAGTTACTTTGGGAAACTACATGGCATTGCCTTATTTTTCTGACAATTATTAGAGAGGAAAAACTCAACTATGTTATGTTTGCTAAATGAATTCTGTTGCAAGCTAACCAAATAACGGATGAGTGAAAGCTCTTAGTAGGAGAATTTAGCTTAGAAAAGCAGAAGGATTGATAAAATCACACTATGACTATTTTGCAATCCCTAATGGAATAATGAATCGAGCCAATGATCATCAATACATGCTAAGAAACATGAGATGACAAGTGCCAACACCTTTATAAGGGGATAAATCTGACTGCTGGATCCCACTGACCAACCCTAACATCACTTTGAAAGAGAAACAAGCAGACAAAATGCCCTTGTTGATGTGATACAGTCGGATACTTAAGCACAAAGCATGAAATTCTCTAGCCAAACTGTTGACTGAGAATTTCATGAGCCTGGATCCGTTGTAATTCTTAATTTTTCACTTTGACACAAATACGGACTTTCAGAAAAGTTATGAGAATAGCACAAAGAATTTCCATGTAACTTTCATCCAACTTGCACATTGACATTTGTCATCTTTACATTATCCTCTTCTTCCTTCTCCTTTTCTTTGCACATATGAAAAATATATGTGTGCATATATATTCATGTATATATTTTATGAGCCAATCAATGAGATGATATTTTACCCCTAAACATTTTGGAGTATTTTTTTAAAGACAATGGTATTCCCAATAGTGATATTATTTGACCTACTCTATTTAATTGCAGTACAATGATGAAAATCAGGAAATAAATCTATTCTGTTTTCTCATCTTTTAGTCTGTAATAATTCCTAGGTCTTCTTTTTTTCTTTTTTATACTAACATTTTTTAAACGTACAGTTGATTGTATTTTTCCTTTGTAGAATGTTATTGAAATTGAGTACTTTTCTTTATATGAAAAGTACCTGAGATAAGGGTATATATTTAAAAGAACTGTGGGGACAATCCTCCAAATCTGGAATGGAAGAAACTCCACAGAAAAATCACTTGATTTCTTCAAAAACTCATTAATACTAAAAATAATGTTTTTTAATGGATTTTAAAATTTAGGAAATATATCCAAGTGCAATATGTAGAACTTGTTTGGATTCCTATTTTAACAAATCAACTTTAAAATACAAGCACAGTGACACACACCTGTAATCCCAGCACTGCAGAAGGCTAAGGCAGAAAGATCACAAATTCAAATCCTGCCTGGGTCATTTAGCAAGCCTTGTCTCAAAATGCAAACTAAGAAAGACTAGGGACATAGCTCAGTGGTACAGCACCCGGGTTTCTACCCCAGTACCACACAAAAAACAACAAAAACTATCTGTGTATCAGTGGGAGAAATATGAAACTGACTGGATAAAAAGAATTATTATTTAGCTTTTAGATATGACTATGATATTATTATTATACATTTTAAAAATTATATCTTATACTTTAGAAATATAAACTGGATTATTTTTGGTTAAAATGATAAAATGTTATTAATTTGAAAATATATAGGAATTGGGGAAAATGGTAGGTGTAGATAAACAAGAAAGTCCATTTATTCAATGTCTAGCATGGGTTTTTAAAATTTTTTATTTTTATTGGTACACGTTTGCAGTACATAATAATCATACTCCTCATGGGTAGTGGCCATGTGTAGATGCAAATATTAATTCTCTTTATATCTCTTTAGGTTTCACTCTCATGTGTCCTTCAGCAAATGAATGGCTAAAGAAATTGTGGCATTTACCCACAGTACAAAACTACTCTGCCATACACCAAGACAAACATGAGTCATTTGTAGGAAAATGGATTCACCTTGAGACCATAATGTTAAGTGAAATAAATTAGATACATAAACTTAAATATTTTATGGTTTCTCTTACATAAGAAAAACAAAATATGAGTAAAGAACAAAATAAAAGATAGATAATAGGAAATGGAGTGAGAGATATTTTGCAAAAGGGAAGGAAGCCAAGACAGTCTATTGTTGATACTTGTTCAATAGCTTGAGATAAAAGCACGTGAGGATTCGTTATATTGTTCTCTTACATATATGTATGAATATATATGTGTGTGTGTGTATGTGATATAATATACATGTGGAAAGTTTCTATAATTAAAATTTTAAATAACCAGGATAGTGGTGATGCCTGCCTTTAGTTTTACCTGTTTAGGAGGCTGAGGCAAACGGGCTGCAAGTGCAAGGCTAGCCTGGGCAACTTAGTGACACTTTGTCTCAAAATAAAATTGAAAATAAGACTGAAGATGTATCTCCATGGGAGAGGGCTTACCTCACATTCTGGAGGCCTTGAGTTCAATCCCCAGTATGGGGGAGAGGAGGTTCGGGGTGGGGGCTGACTGGTAGGGGGTGAGAGTTCTCTAAACAAAGGACCATGGAAGGGTGACAACAAGGAGCATATTTATGGCATTAATGGTCATTTGAATGATACTGTAACTACAAATATACTTCATTGTGTATTTGTGCAAGTCTATACAAGAAACAGCTCCAAGAATGAACCCTACTGAACTATGGACTTTGAATGATTATTATGTATAAACAGAGGTTCATAAATTGTAATAAACAGCCCACTCTGATAGGGTATGTTGCCAATGGGTGAGGACATGTGTCAGAACAAAACACGTGTGTATGAGAAATCTCTGTGCTTTCCTCTCAATTTTACCGTCAACCTAAAATTGCCCTAAAAAATACCTTAAATAAAAACAAACACAAGAACTAACTGCCTAACCATGAGACTATTAGATAATAAAACTCCCTGAGCTCATGAAGTATAACTTCTCTGATGCTGAAAATCTGGTATGTACATTCGTAGAAGTCTCATAGATGGAATTTGGTCCAAGAAAGTTCTGGAAAACACAAATAATTTGCATAAACTTCTGACTCACACTCCCAATAGGCTAATTCTTAATCCAGTTTCACCACTTTCTCATCTTCATATCACAAATGGCTTCCCAGGAAATTTCTGACCAAATGAGCAAAATATTTCAAATAATGAGAAAAATATTTTAATCTGTTTTAGAACTTCATGCCATAGCCATAAAGGAGCTGGAAGTGCTAATGTGTAGTAGAAAACTCTACTTAAAACCTACTAAAAGATAATACAACCAGAAAATATTTCCTTTGGAAAAATTTTGAGTAGCATGTATTTTACATTTTGAGTGAGATGAGCTGAATTTAAGATTTACATAAATCCATTGACAAGTGTGAATGAAATATGCCAATGTTCAGAAACAGCATTAAAGAACAGATGACAAGAAATCTGTGAGAATTCACTGATCTTTCAGAGAAGGCTCAGGATTTGAAAAGATGTCCATTTTGGAAGAAGTTCATAGTATTCAAATGGATAAAGAAACTGCTGTGTGCTGTGAGCATCCTTCTCTCTCTCTCTCTTCAGCCCTAGATCTAGGCTCCAAATGGAAAGGATGGATTTTATTGATAGTTTCAACCATGTAGACAGATCTCCCCTGCCAATACCAACTTGCCCACCAGCTTTCTTTAACTACTTCCTTTAAACACTTAAGGAATCTTGTGCAATGTTCATTGTTATGGAAGAGGTCATGAGTTTTCCATCACTACAATAGATTCTTACACTCTACTTTGATTTTTTGTTCCTTCCCTCTTTTCAGGTTTCTTCTAAAACCTCCAATTATATGCATACCATTTGCTTTACTCATATCTGTAATATTCCACAGACATATCTGACTAATAACCATGAATTTTACTTACTATGTACACTATTACCAAGAAGGAGCTAGTCTTCAGGGACACTGAATTAGCATAAGAGAAACTGCCATTGTGCTTCCTGAAAGACAAAACTTGATGAAGTAGAGGTTTCATTCTGTGTGGTTGATATAAATTCTGAACTAAGCAACAAGACATTTTTCTTCTCCCCTACTCAAAATGCTGGGAAGTACATGAAAGGAAAAGGGATGATATTTCTCACTACTACATCTATTCACACAATATTTTATTTCTTACTCTACTGACTGTATGTTCTGTCAATTGCAGATATTACAAATAGAGATGTTACAGTTCTATTGGGAACTTAGAGACTGGCTATTTTTGCTTCTAGTAGATGAGAGACTCACTATTTCTGCCTCTAGCTGACATTACTTTAAAATATTAGTTATAATTTTGGCAAGGTATTTGATCCTAATATTTAAGAAAATTCTGCTATAATACCAACAGGGTAGAGCTTAGGATGTTTCCTGTGATACCTCCTAAAATTGTTGTGTGTCATAGTAAAAACTGTAGGAAGATTATACAAATAACACTGCCAAGTGGTTTGCCATCTTAACTGTAATCATTCAAGATGCTCACTGGTTAAAGACAAAGGAAGGGGCAAAGGGGAAGGGGAAGTGGAAGTGGGAGGGGTTGGGGAAAGGAAAGAAGGGAATTGAATTAATATGAGAAAATGAAAAAATGGAAACAAAGTCTTCGTAAATAGGGAGGGATGGAGGGGTTGAAGGGAGGGCAGGAGAAGGGGGAAAAATAAGAACCAAGAGAGATTTTGTAAAGGTGCAAATTTCCAATGATGAATTTCATTATATTGTACACCTAAAATGTACCAGTAAAAGGATATACAAAAAAAAACCAAACAAATGGAGTGGGAGAAGAAAGTCATAAACTCCAACCGTGACCTTATCACTTGATAGAGAAACAGACCTCTAAATTTTTCTTTTTGTGATTTGTAGACATTTGTGTATTTCAGTTGTTGCATTTTCTCCTTTCTTTTCTCTTTTCCCACCATTTTACTGAAGTCTATAGAGAGAAGCATAAAACACTATCTTGTTAATTTTACAATTTATGTAAGTTAAAATATGTAAAAATTGAATAATTACCGAAGCAGACAAAAAATAGGTTTCACTTAGCAATTTTGGAATTTTAATTAAAAGCATTAAATGGAGAGTTTGGGGATGGTTGTAAATGCAACAGGCAAAAGTAGATCATGTTGTATCTAAAAAGGGTACACGCTGATGTTCACTAGCAAAAATAGAAACTTTAGTATAATCTTACAATTCTTTATTATTTTTAAATTGGTCCAGATCCTAACTCTCCTTCATGTTTTGTGGACATTTTCTCTTTGCTGAGTCTTGTTGGCAAATAAAATGCTCTTCTTATCACAGATCTTGAAGGGTCCTCCTTGCTTTCTCAGGCTCCCTTGGAGTTAAGGTACAAACACATGACCGAGGTCCATTGATAAGATGCAAGGTGGGTAACAAGAGCCTGTAGTGTTAAAACTGAACATACATACAATTCTACCAGAAAATAAAGTCATTATTATAAGACGGAGCAGCAGTGGAACATCTTGTGGTAGCAGTCCGAATCTAACACAATTGAAGTGGGTTTATGAAAAGATTAAATGAGCTTTCACGCATAACTGGGTTGATGTCCAATGTCCTAACAGGTTGTATTCTTAACAGCTCGTTTGTGCCACTGAGATGTGGATGTCACATTAATAATAATTGTAGTTCTTTTTCAGGACCCTGTCTGTTTCTCTCATTTACTCCTGTTGCCTCATACTTAGTTTCTCCAGTTCTACATTTTTCTGATTGGTGAGTTGGTTAGAAGGAATGTCTAGATTTGGTTTTGCCTCTGAATCACCCTAATTCCATTCTTTATCATTTGAGTGAAAGTCTTTCTCATTTCCTTATTTAGCCAGGATCTCTAAATGCATCAGGCCAGCCCAGGTACAGAGCCTGCATTGCCATTGATCTATAAAAGGGAATCTAACACTGAAAGCAAGGTACTAGAAAAATCATCCAGTAAACATTTCCTTTTTTAACTCTCGTGCATTCACTTCATCTCTTCCTGGATTTTTAACAGCAAAACTTAAAAGATATTTAAAGTTTGGTTTGGACATTTTTCTGTTATAGTGAAACTTTAATAATTCAAAAAGATTTGTAATATTAATTAAAGTTATGAATTTTTCTACATAAGGGGAAAATATAGCAGCTAGTACAGATTCAAATTCTAGACAGTCAGAAAGTAAAAATTTCTATCCATAGAGTAATCAACTATCATGAAATAGCAATAGGATCAATGTTTAATGTGATTTTAAAAATAATAAATTCTTACAGTGTACCTTCCTTATATTAAAATGTAATGAAACAACTATTCAATGATTATTCTCAGCAAGTTGTCAGCAACTTACAAACACTTGTTATTTAGACTGAGGCTGCAGCTTGCAAAACAGGGAAAGAATGGGCATTTTTCTGTTATACTGAAATGTTACCTTTAGTGATGAGGAAAAAGAACTGCTTCTAAGGACACCAGTAGTATGGTAAGAAAAGTCAAGTTACTCTAGACTGAACTGAAAACTACTTTTATCCCATGCTATTCTCCGTGCTCCTTACCCTTCCGAGGCTATAATAAAGGGCAGCATTTAAAGACTGTTTAGTATTGTGTGGCCTTGTACGTTAGAAAGTTAACAGTGTTTTTGGTGAGCTGTGTAAAGCAGGGAGAGATTTACTATTGTATTATAAACTTAATAATTTCATTCAGTGGGGCAAAACAAATTAAAGTGAGTAATTAAAGGCTTTACCTCCAACAGATTGAAATGTTACTGCAGCCTCCCCCTTCCAAATCACTGAAATCTACATATGTTGAAAAGGATAGTGGTAGACATGTAGTTCTTTTCTTAGGGCCCAAGAACTAATTAGTAGTTCTTATTACTGCTAATCTTGTACTAAATTATATATCTCTACAAATGAGTTTTGAAAATCTTTTTTATGTTTGCTCTCATGAAAAGAGACTGAAAACCATATATATAAAGAAATAAAGCTGCTACTGGACAATTTTAAACCACATTGATCTGTCACAGTTGGGAAAATATTTTGATGACTGTGGTCATCTTAGCTCAGCATCATGTACTCATTTTCTAACTAGTTTCTTTAAAGATATTAAGTTCACTTGGAGATTCTCCTCACCATGGCCAATAAGTGGCTGACATGTCTGTCTAAAACTCTGCAGCCATAACTATCTGTGGAGGAGTTTTTCTAAATGTTGAAATACCCTTCCTGGTTCCCAGTGACTAAGATCCAATTTGGCTTGAACTTTTAAAGCTTTGGAAAACTATGTTTCCCAGAGAAACATTTCATACTTCTTAATGTTTTTGAACAACTAGGTAAAACATAGATTGCTTGAAACTGGATGCTGTCTGCCTTTAGACCAGGTGTCCAAGTGGATCAGGCCCAGGTGACAGAATCTTTGGCTTCTCGATCTCAGCAGTAAATTTTAAATTGATCGAACAACCCAGACTCCGGCATTGCTAAGCCGGGGAATCAGACGGGGAATGTGTCAGTGAGATGCAGTTCAGTCCTGGCCATAGTCTGGAAATAGTCAGTGAAACTGTGAGCTTCTGGGGCCAGGCCCCACATTGGCTCAAGACAGGAACTGTGTGCCTCACAGCTCACTGTCACACCTGGCTGGGCCTAAGACGTGCAAGAATCACGAAATATACTCCGGGTTTTACAGTTCCAAACAGTAAATGCAAAGGTGAACCTCCCTTTCTTGCTTGCTGACCTAATAGGAATCCTCCTCTTAGCTGTGTTTAAATACTACCTAGGGTATTTTGGCATTCCATAATTAGAAAAGCAGAAGTCGCTATGTGCTATGCCTCTGAACTTGAGACTGCCGTGATATCATAACTAAAAAGAGCCCCATTAATCACATGGGGGAGGCTAGGAAAACCAGGAAGAGAAACTTTTTTAAGTAATAGAATCCAGACAGAAATTAAAATGGCAAGGGGAAAATGTTGAAAAATTTTTTTAAGGCCTTAACTAGAATGCTTAAAAACTTAAAAGTATTTCCAAAGAACAAAATCAAAGAAAGCTGGGCATGGTGACACAGGCCTGTGATCCCAGCACCAAGGAGGCCAAAGCAGGTGGATCACTGTAAGTTTAAGACCAGGCTTAACTATATAGCAAGGCTGTATCTCAAACCAAACCAAAACAAAACAAAACAACAACAACAAAAAAACAAGACTTGAATTTACACTGTTTTAAATTTACCTACTAACACACCTGTTATATACATAAATAATATATGCATAAATGAAATACATACATATGTAATATAGGTAAATAACACAAATAATTTATATATAGGTACTTTTTTACAATGTCATACTTTATATATAGATTTAAGAAAATAAATATGTTAATCTAAATCAATACATAAATATAACCAAATCTTAAGTTTAGAGAAATGTATTTGGCTCTAACTTTAATGTTTATTTTAATAATCCATTCACCATTCATGGTGCTATTTTTAAAATAGCCAACCCTGGACCCTTTAGCTCTTCTGGGCCTTGGGTTGAAATAGAGACCACATCAAAGAAACTATGCTGCATCAGTGATACTGATAAAATTTGAAATGAAGCTGCTTTGATGGTAAGTCCCAGTCACCTTTCTTTCAAAGAAAATTGAATGTAAATCATGAGGGTTTGTTCTCTCAATAATTCAAGAGAATGATTTAGGAAGGAGTGAAGTTGAAAGGCTATCTCCTGTTTGTGAACATATTATAACATATTTTGTTAACTGAAAGAGGAATACTACATGTTGTCAGTGAGACTGAAGTTTAGAAACATTATACAAGAAGTAAATGCTGTGTCATGTACACACAGTCTCCATTCTATGACAGTTGGACTTACAATTTTTCAACTTTAAAATGGTGCAAATATGAGATGTATTTAATAAAAGTTGTACTTTGAATTTTGAATGCTGACCTTTTTCTCAGGCTGCTAATATGCAGTATACTTTTGGGCACAGGCAGAAAGCTGCAGCTTCTGCACAACCACAGAGTAAACTCTCAGGATACTGAACTGTGTATTGCTTTGATAGGCTTTACTGTTCAGAAGATTAAGTGTATTAGATGCATTTTCAAGTTATGATGAATTTATAATAGATTAAACCCATTCAGAGTCAAAGAGCATGTATAATTACTAAAAACAGGATCTGTGAGTCTAAGTCAGAAGAATGAATTGAAAACAAAAAGCTAAGAGCTAACCATCTAGTTTTTCTACTCTCTTAGTTACTTTCTTATTGCTGGAATAAAATACCTGACACCCAAAGTTAAAGGAGGAGAGGTTAATTTTAACTCACAGAAACCTATTTTGTAGAGGTTTCAGTCCATAGTTGGCTGGTTCCAAGACAAGACAGCATGGCACAGGGGCACAGCAAAGGAGAAAGAACTCATGGCATGGCAGTCAGGAAGCAGAAAAAGGGATCAAGAGAGTAGGGCGGATGAATACTTCCAGGCTATGCCCCCAGTGACCCACCTCCTCCCACGAGGCTTCAATCCCCAACATCACACCAGGTTAACCCATCAGTGGACTAATCCAATATCACTCACTCATGATTCAGTATTACACACCCATGATTCAATCACCTCCCCAAAGTCCCACATATGAGAACATGAGACTTTGGGGGACATCTAGATATAAGCCATCCGTCTCCTGGCTCCCCAAAGACTCATTTACATCCCTTTACGCAAAATGCATTTATTCCATCTCCAAGAGTTGCTAAAGTCCTAACAGTTTCAACATTGCTGAAAAGTTGAAGTCCAAATTTTCATCTGAGATTTAAGGCAAAATCTTAGCTGAAAGCCCCTGTAAAAATGAAAAGAAAGTTACACACTTCCAACATACAATGACACAAGATAAACATTACCATTCCAAAAGGTAGAAATAGGGGGACAGAAAGAAATGGAACCAAAGTAAGACCAAAATCCACCAGGACAAACAAATTCTATAATTCCATGTCCAGCACCTGGGGAAATCTGTGCCAAGATGTGGACTCTAAAAGGCTTGGTTGTCCCCGCCCCTATGGTACTACAGTGATTGAAGCCCTTATCACCTCTCTTTTGGGACAGCTTAGCTCACTTCTTACAGCTTTCCTCAGGAAGTCTACATTCCTGACTTCTTCAATCTTCTGGGGTCTATACTTCACTTTCAGCTTCAGACTCTCACCTTCACATACTGGCCTCTCAGGGGCACCCTAGCTGGCTTCCCAGGCCTTTTTCTGAAATCTGAGTAGAAGCCTTTATGACCCTTCTCCTGGTACCAAAGTCTGTTTTAGTAACTTTTTTGTTGATGTGACAAAGTACTCAGCACCCACAAATTAAAGGAGAAGAGATTTATTTTGGCTCACATTTTGTAGAGACGTGAGTCCATACTTGGCTGGTTCAAAGGCAGAGTAGCATGGTATAAGGGCATGGAAAAGGAGAAACAGTCCATGGCAGGGTGGGCAGGAAGTAGAGAGAGAAATCAAGAGAGTAGGAAGGATATATCCTTCCAGGCCAGGCCTCTAGTGACCCACATCTTCCCACCAGGCTTCACCTCCTAATATCACACCACTATAAACCCATCAGTAGACTGATCCATTATTGCACATCATGATCCAATCACCTCCCCAAAGCCCCACCTATGAGTGTATGAGGCTTTGGGTAGACAACTAGATATAAGGCATAACATCTATTAAAAATGAGTGATGGACTAACATGGGATGCTTGTGGGGTTTTTTTTGTCATGCTACTGTATTTGTAGAAAGATAATTTCTCAGGCTTCTCTTTTTTTTTTTTTGGTACCGGGGATCGAACTCGGGACCTTGCGCTTGCAAGGCAGGCGCTGGAACCACTGAGCTAAATCTCCGGCCCTCTCGGGCTTCTCTTAATGTACATTTCCCAGAAGAATTTAAGGATTATTTCTTCTATAAGTATTTAAAGTTTCTTGAGAGACTATTATTATACTATGCTTATAAATAGACCTGACAAAATTGATTTGGTGTTTTCAGTTATCTCCATGAATTCAGTAAGGTCCAGGACATAACAAAAACCAAAGCAGCCATGTCCTACTCTAAATTTTCTATCATATAAGTTCATTAGAAGAAGAGAGGTTCAAAGTTCCATATCTATTTAGATGAGATGTAGCTAGTATTGTTGCAAAGTGGCCATTAAATAAAATATCTCTTAATGCACTTAAAATACCTCTTGTCTATAGATCCATATATTTGGCAAGGCACTGTGCTAGGATCTGTGGACAATCTGGCTAGAATAACCAAGACCATTTTTCATAAAATCATAGATATTTTGTCTTGAATAAATCAAAGGGAGAATATATCAGGAATACATGTGTCTATATTTTATTGCAAAGCTTAGGAATCAGAAGTGAGGAGAGTGTCTTGTCAGGCACATTTTGAAAAAAATCTTCATTTTCTTGAATTCTCATTATAACTATGATGTCAGATGATATCTATTGTCTCTTGTTTTCTGTATATTGTAGAGAAAAATCACAAACCAGTAGTACTAGTGAACTACACATTTAAATTATACTCTAAAAGTATACATTAAAATATAATCACAAATATCTTCTCAATATTTCAGATCATTTTTTGGATGGTTAACTATAGAAACTATTTCTAAATTTTAATTCTGAATGTGTTTATAAAGTCTAGCTCTTGATTGTGGAGTTTTTATTTATTTTAGGACAGAAATATATATCTAAATAATGTCTAATATATTAATGATATTATCAGATTTTTAAAAGTTTGTGAAGAACTTCCTGATTATAATTATTATGAAATTCTTGTTTTCCCATAGATTGTGCACTGAAAAATGTCATTATTATTCATGAAGTACATGAATAGGTCATATTTTTTGTGGATAGCCACAAAAATAGGTAATCAGCGAACCATTTGTTGCCACAAACAGTTCCTGATGAACTGCATTCCCAAAGCTATTACCAACTGCAGGGACTGAAAATTCACTCCAGATGCTAATAATGAGCCCTTAGGACACACCTGACACCCTGCACCCTTGAGCAGCTGTCTGTCTGTCTGGGTTACCCTGTGGGTGTAAACAGGTCAGTTGACTCTGATTTCCATAGTGTACACAATTCCTGCTTCCTTCACTTTCTAAATGAGTCAATTCTGGATTGTAGGACAGGAAAAAGAAGTTGTCCAAACTGTAGAGGAGTGACAGTTAATGATTTTTACATTGCCAATTTGAGGTAGGAAGCTCACCTCAGAAGTCTTGAGGCTATACTGAGAAGGTAATGTGATACATACTCATTTGTTTCTTTTTGTAAAAAGAATTTATTCTATTAGTACATGTTTGCAATACATAATGATTATATTCATCTTGAGGAGTTGGTGCATGCACACAACACATCTTAATTCTTTTTTTTTCATCCACTTCTCCTCCCTTCCTTTCCATCCCTTATGGGACACAAGTATTATGGTTTAGATTTTAGTAATAGCAACTTTATCATGCAATAAATAGGCGGCAATTTGGTGTAGATAAAGCAATTTATTTATTTATTTTAGCTTCAGCTAATTTAAGATGGAGTTGTGTGAATTAACTTGAGATACAGATACCTTCAAATTATTCCATTCAAGAAATGTTTGCCAAGTACAAGGTGCATAATAGGCTGGCTTTGGTCCTGGGATTTAAATAAGTGAAGTTCAGTTCCGATCAGAAAGCCATATACAATTTGCTTTCAGAATCAAGCAAATTAATAATGACTACACTGTAATATCCATTTGGCTTATTAATGATTTATTAAGATGTAGTTATATTTCCAGCTCTGGACTTTGGAGGAGGGATAGAGATACTAAAGCCGATAGCTCTGTGTTTCATGTACTTATTTTCTAGTGTGGGTGAAAGTTAGGCAGTGATGTATTCCACTTTATGGTAGAGGTGATCGCAGGATGGAGTGGGAGTTCAAGAAGGGACATGAGCTAGCCTTGGGCTGAGTGAGGGCAGAGAGGGCAGGGAAGGTCTGAGAAGGTCTCAAGGAAGAAGTGATTTTGAATTAATCTTCCACGCTTGGAAGCAGTGGGGCAAAGATTATGTTGAGTACTTCATGATGGTCATAAAGTATGTGCACAGAGGACTTCCAAATTACCAACTAAATTCTGGTTACCTTTAAATTCTGGTTTGCAGAAATATGCAGAAAACCTTTACAGAGAAAATGTGAAGCCTAGATCTGGAAGAACCAAAATGGGGTTGACCAGGTTGAAAGGAGGAGAAATAAAATGCTAACAAATGTTTGAAAACTTGAACAAGAACACTGATTGAAAGTAGGTGCTTTGCCTGAGCATTCTCCCCTACATATACAGCCTTCCTAGCAGATCCCCCAGACAGGCATTTTTTGAAAAAGTAATATATCCTCATTTACAGAGTAAAAAGTAAGAAAATGTCTAAAACTTTAAAATTATCATCTACAATAGAAAGATAATATCTAAAACTTAAAAAGTACTTCAAATGTAGTAGCCTTGGGATTCACCCCCCAAAATCATATAATCAACATGGAGGGAAAACAAAAACACATACAACTACTCATGTTTGGTGTATGATTCGTGGCATTTTCCCACGTTCTTGAAAGCTTGTTCAGAAGCTATTCAATTCAATCCGGGATGTACTGGTACATTTTTTATCAGTTTTCTTTTTTGAAAGGGGACAATCTTTCTACCTTGAAGAAAGCCTCACCTGTTACTTTTGCCCTCTTACAAAATTTCTTTAAAAGGTAGTATGGAATATAGCATGGCTTGTTTCTTATTTGCTTTTGCTGTATATTTAATGTTAAAATATAGTAAATTATGTTTTAAAAATTATTAGTATAACAGCTTATATTAGACTGAAAAAGACATTTAAAATATAAATCTTGCTGGGCATGGTGGCCCATTCCTGTAATCCTAGCATTTGGGAAGCTGAGGCAGGAGAATCACTGTGAGTTCCAGGACAGCCTGGGCTACATAGTGAGTTTGAGGCTAGCCTGAACTACATAGTGAGACTCTGTCTCAAAACAAACCAAAAATTATATATATGTAATATGTTATATATAATATATGCATCAAATAATGTAAGCACAATCTTCATTAAAGAGAATTGGAAGCAAGAGAGACATATACATCAATGCCCTTTACTGTAAAGGCAATGTTTTTCTCTACAGTAGGACAGTTTATGTCAGAATAGATAGTTTTTATTTGTTGAAGACCATTACGGTATATAGTAGGTCATTGCTATTGAAATTATCATCACATGTAGGTATTTACTGTATATAACTTTTGGAAAGTTGAAAAAACAGAGAATGAAATAACTCACAACTATTTCAGAAAAACATAGAAAAATGTAACACGGGAGTCGACGTGTCAGAAAAAAACCAAAGCAGCTATTTTTTGTGTTTGCGGCCAGTGTGACTGTGTGCAGGTAACTCAGCCCAGGAAGCCTTGGCAGTCTCATCTATAAATCTGATAACGGCAAGGATTGAATAAGTTAGTATAGACTGCTGTTCACCGGTCACTTAATAACCATTTGCTGATCCTCCTGTTCTGCCCCACACCAAACACCAACGGTTACATAAGAAAATAGTGAAATGCACAATTCTCTTAAACAATAATTCTCTTAAACCTGTAGAGTATTTATCTTTTGCATTGTACACTTTATTAAATATATGGGAAGTTGTTTAGAATTTGATATTTGACCCTTTCATAAATTGGTGGTGAATCCTAATTAAAAGACAATATTCAGGAAAAAAAATTATATCCCTTCAAAAACATGTGAGGTAGCTTACAATAATATCATCTTTCCTAAAAACAAGCATGTATTATGGCTAATATTTAACTGGATGATAAAGACTATGCCTATTCTTGTATTACCTGCTTGGAAAACTTCATACATACAGAGAGCTTTGTCTATTTGGTTCACTGGCGCATTTTATGCAGTTGGATCAATTGAACATATAGGCAATAAATACTATTTTTAAATACCATATATATTAAACAAATTCAGAAGACAGCCATTCCCATGGCATAAGTAAGTTCAACTGACAAATAGGAATAATCTTGAGGGATGGGTACAATTTGAATAGGACATAGGATAGCAAGATGCTTAGACGAGAAATACTGGGTTGGGTATTACTGCGCAGTTTTATTATTCAGATACCGAGGTCTAATATAATATCAGGGAAACAGGCATCAACTATGACGAATGCTGCCAAGTGGCCAAGTATGGAAGGAGAATGGCCAACTGGATTTAGCAACTTGTTACTTTAAGATTTCTTCAGAGTGCTGGAGATGGAGACCAGATTGCAAGTCAGTTATGAAAGAGGGATAAAGTGGACACAGTGATGCTTTCAAAAATTTGGTAGTAAGGAAAAAATATAGGTCAGCAGTTAACTCAAGGAAAGTATTCTAACTATTGTCTCTAAATTGGAGAAGCTTCAGTATATTTAAATGGTGATAAGAAAGAGGTTGAAGATGTCAAGTGAATCAAGGTTAATAGTATAAACTTCCCTCAGAATGAAGGAAGATGCCTAATACAGATCAAAATGAAAGGAATAGAGTTGTACAGAAAGAGATTCTTTGATGAACAAAATTTTTTATTCATTTTTTTTTCTGTGCTAGATATTGAACCCAGAGCCTCAGGTATGCTTTACCACAGAGCTACACCCACAGCCCTCAGTTTTTGTAAAGTTTTATCATAAAGGTGTTCAAACATTCAGGAAAATCACAAAATTTGTACAATGGACACCCACATTTTTATCATCTTGTTTCTATAATTAGGATTTTGAGGTATTAATCATAGATCTATCCATATTTCTATCCCTTTAAATACCTGCTATAAATCCATCTATTTTGAAGGTCTTCAAATTGTGCTGTGAGTATCAGTATACATAACTGCTAAATTTTTCATCATTGATACCTTTAATTATTGCTCAATTTCATTTTATTATTTTTAATAAAATATAATATGAAAAATGTATAAATATTAATTGTTCCATTGAATAAGATGAAAAATGATCATGTTCATATGACCCAAAATTCTACCAAGATATAAAACCTTTCTATCACTTCCTACAATTTATTAATTTCACTTCCCAGTAAATTCCTACTCTCAATCCACTGTTTTGTTTTTTCACCATAGATTACTTTTGGTTGTTTTAGAACTTTCTTCACACATGGTATACTCCTTTGTTTTTGTTTTTGTTTTTTTTTTTACTCCTTTGTTTTTGACTTGCACTTATATCATTGCAGATATTTGTAGCTTGCTTTATCGTTAAATAGTATTCTATTTTATAAATATGTCTTTAATTCATTTTCCCTTGATAGATACCTAGGCTTTACATGATTTTTTATTATTATTGATAAAGAAATATGGACACTCAAACAAGTTACTTGTTCTGATAGGTACTTTTATTTTCTCAGATAAGTAACTAGGAATGGAATGAGAAGACATATATTTAACATTTTAGTCCTTTTTGCTAATATAATAATACCATTTAAAAGCTTGCACCATAATTATATAAGACTTGGAGGTTATTTTATATTTAGCCTAAATCATTTTCATAAGTGTATATCATATTGGGTTTTAAATTTAATTTTCCTAGTAACTTACAAAATATCCATTGCCAATAATTAAACCACTTTTACTTATTTAAAAACTGAATTCGAGAAGTTTTCAATGTATCCAGGAAATCAATCTTTCAAAATGTATATATTTCATGAATGTTTTCTGTCTATCTCATTTGCTCATTTTCCTCCTTTTTTGTTTTTGATACGGAGATCGAACTCAGGCCCTTGCGCTTGCGGGGCGGGCGGCGGCACCAGCACCGCCAGCAAATCCCCAGGCCGCTCATTTTCTTAATGGCAATTGATGTGCAGAAATTTTAACTTTGATGCCTAATTTATCAGTTTTACTTTTACAGTTATGGTTTTTTGTATCCTGTATGACTGTCATATTTTCTTGTGCAAGCCTTAGAGTTTTAACTTGTGCATTTAGACCTATGACCCATCATTCTTTGAATTCCGTGAGGTAATGATTTAACTTATAAATTATTTCGGGAATTTCTTGAACATGAATATTCATAAGCTGCATTACTACTTGTTGAAAAGAAGTTCAGTTTTGCACTAGATTGCTGTTTTGACTGCTGACAATTGAATAACCACATAAAACATTCAAGTAATATAAATGTCAGGATGCTGGAGTCTAGACTAGGGAGATTGTCTCCTGTTTCCTTGGTCTAATTATCTATTTTTTGTTGCTATGCCAGTTCCACACTATACTGATTATTGAAGCCTTGAGGGAATTCTTGAAGCCAGGTAACTGAAGTCCTCCAACTTTGTTCTTCTTTCAACTTTGTTCTTCTTTTTCTCAGGTTGCATTAAGTATTGTAAGTTCTTTGAATTTCTACATAAATTTTAGAATCAATTAACCAGATTTACACAGAAACAGTAATCCTGATGGTGTCATATTTGTATAAATTCAGTAAGTCAATTTGAAGATAATTTACATAAAAATGAGCATCCCAATCCATGAACATAGTATTTTTCTCCATTTGTTTGTGACTTTTAGCCAACCTGTCAGCAAGGTTTTATAGTTTTCAGTGTACAAATACTATGCACTTGGCAATGATTTTAATTTATTCTCAAGTATTTTATGTCTTTTGATACTTTCATAAATAGCTTTCTTCATTGTTCATACATATATGAAAAAATAATTGAGATATATATATATATGTTAATTCTTCCACCCTGCTAGATGCATTTATTAGTTCTAATAGTTGTTTTATAAATTCTTTGGGAGTTTCTTTGTAAATAATTACACCATCTGCTAATATAAACAATTATATTTCTCTTTTAAAAGTACATATTGATGCGTTGTACTTCTGTTTTCTTGACTTATTACACAGGCAAGAGTGTCTAATATAGAATAGTAATCTCCCTAATTGACAGAGAATATGTTCCAAGATCCTCAACAGTTACCTAAAACCACAGATGGTATCAAACCCCCAATAACTGCTTTTTTTCTATGCATATATACTTAGGGTAAAGTGTAATTTATAAGTCAGATGTAATAAGAAATTAATAAATAATAAAATAGAACAATTATAACAAAATGGTTTAATAAATTCTATGTGAATGTGCTCTTGCTCTCAAAGTATTTTATTGTACTTTCTCCTTTTCACTTATGAGAAGCTCCTGGTGGCTTCTCTTTGGCAATGTATACATAGGCATCATCACTACTCTCCTACTTTAGGGCCACTATCAGGAAAATAAGGGTCAGTTAAACACAACACTGATACCATGGCAGTCTATCTGGTGCTGGAGGGGTAACTAATGGATGGGTGGTGTATACAATGAAGATAAAGCAGACAGAGAGATGATTCATACCCAGGGTGGAACAGCACAGGATAGGGCAAGAGTTCATCATGTTTTTCCGACACCACTTGGTTTTAAACTTATAAATTGTGTACTTCTGGAATTCCCCATTCAATATTTTCAGACAGTGGTGGACTGTGAAATTGAAACTGTTGAAAAAGGGAGACTACTGCTTTGACTCATTGTTGACTTCTGTCTAATTAAAATTAGAGTATCAGGGGCCAGGGATTTAGCTCAGTGGTGTTGCACCTGCCTCACAAGTGCAAGGTCCTGAGTTCAATCCCTGGTACCAGAAAAAAAAATAGAGTATCATTTTTGCTTTACCCTGTTAATTTCAATAATATGCCATTTTAAAATGTACTCATCAGTTGAATGGGATATATATGGTATCATTCCTATTTCCAATGTGAAAAGTGGACTCAGAATGATTCAATAAATATTATGAAATTATATATAGAAGTATTGGTAGATTTAAATTTACAGGCCTTATTGTTAATTTAATTTCCTTTAAAAACCACTGTAGGGAGGGGTGCACAGGTAATCAGGGAAAAAAAATGAAAACCGAGATACATCATGTACAGGTAGAAGCACCCAGTGATAAATGTAAATGTATTGTATACGTAAAATGTACCAATAAAAGAATTTAAGGAAAAAACAAACCACTGTAGGAGATTAGAAAAAGCAAAACATAATGATAGACGCTAGTAAATTTGTAGATTTCTTAAGAAATACAGTTGCAGAATTTCTATTTTAGTCTCTGGTTTGTGACATTGTAGCCAAATCACCTGCAGAGAATATTGGAGAACCCAGCAACACGAAAAGTTGTCAACACAGATACTTCAAAAATGGGGAGCAAAAGGCATCTAATTAATATTAATAGTTGATAAATATTAAAAGCAGAGTTAAGGATACAAATCATGACTTTATACTGGCATCATTTCTGGTATAGACTTTTCTTATCTATGGTTTTTAAATTGGTCAAATACAGAGAGGGACAAGTATTTTCAAGGTAAAATTCCAAGAGGACAATGACAATGAAAGGTCATGCTGTAAAATTAGAAGGATGTAAAGAGAAGAGTTCGGTAGCATGAATTTCTTAATTAGATTGGTGAGTGAGGTAAGAAGAGGAAGTCATACCTGATAAGATATATGAAACAGAAATGAGATCTTTGTTAGGTATTTTAGTTATTTTAATACTTCCTAGGAAAATGGCTTAAAATGTGACAAAATCCAGTAAATGGCTATAGAAGAGGTCATTTAAATGGAGAGGAGTATTCAAGTTAGAAATGACCCCAAACTAAAGAATAGGATGTGTGAATGTTGAAGTCATGAAAGATGATGGAAAAACAAAGAGAATGGCAGTGGGGTTGGTGCCCAAATCCACAGTCATGGTTACTAACACCCAGATGGTTCTGCAATTGAACATATAGGGGAAGGCAATGTGTGGATGTGTTTAGATTTACTGAGTCTCAAAAACAAGGGATTCTACATAAGTGTGATCAAAAGACTATACAAGTAGAACTGGTATAAAAGTACATAGTGCAATTTCTATGTAAGATTTTCTTCTAGGTTGTATCTTTTTCCAAAACAACTACCTTGAATCACAATGTTTTTAATAAAGAAGTAGACATATGTCATATATGTCATTTTACTCTGTTCTAATTAAGAATAGTGGCCACATAGTTAACCAAATGGGTGAGTGGACATGAGGTAAGATAGAAGAAATAAAGATAGAAAGGAGACAAGGAAAATCATAACTAAAAAGTCGTATTTTCTTCTTTTTTTTTTCCAATACCAGGGATCTAACTCAGAACTTTGCAATTGCGAGGCAGATACGGTGCCAATGAGCTAAATCTTTGGCCTAAAAAAATCAAATTTTCAACTCCAGGACACACTCAAATTTACCCAGGATTATCCATATCAGTATTCCCTAGTTTTGTTTATGCTGCTTTCTTCTAGACTCATCACACCAAAATCTCTCAAAGATACATAAAGTCCATAAATTAACTTGGTTGATAAAGTAAAAGGAAAAAACTTGATCTTAAAGGAACAGATTGCAAGAGTTCAAAGACTGTTTTAAAGCAAAATATTTTAGAACACTCATCAAAAAAAGGTGGGGCTCATGAATTTCACCCCTAAAGTGGGCTATTATCTTTCTATGGGTGGGCCATCGTTTTTCCTCATAAACAATACCAAGATGGAACTTCCTATAGATTCATAAATTCCACAGATTTCTTCCACTAAAACCACATAAGCATCCTCAGCTCCAAACTCTAGAGCGCCTCTCTCTCTGGAGAGCGCACACTCTTATTTGAGTGTGTACTTTTAAATTTCTTCCTGATAAATCCCTTTATGCCTCTTACTGACATGTTCTGCAAATTCTTTTTTGCAAGTAGTCAGCAAACCTTCAACTTATTCCACACACAGGGTATTTATGTTCTCCATCTCCAATGTGTGAATCTCCTCAGACCCTGTCCAGTGACAGACACGATTGCCTTAGTTTTGTTACAAATCTCCAATAAAATAAAAGTATATCACATTCTGAATACTTGGATTTATTTTTCTTTTTCTATTACCAGATTTGATGTCAAATAGACACAATTAAATGTGAGAAAGTATATGGAACACAGCATGATTATTACAATAAACTTCTATTTCAATATAAATTTTATATCCTAGTTCTCTAACAACTCGAGAATTTTCACAATATAAAACATTAAAAAGAATGAAACTAGATGCATTGTGTATTTTTTTCTCTAATGATCGATTAGCAGAATGAGTTTTATGGAGAAAGCTGTAAGGTAAGAAGGTGACAACAAATCACCTGCTGAATGCTTAAATGAAATGCTTCTAGGTCTCACATCTAGATTTGTAAGAGTGTTAAAAGAGATTCTAATACCTAAAGGCATTTCTGCTTTCTCCAGCTGCTTTATTTGAGTCATTACCTCTGCGAGAATCCATCTGGTGTCTAGAGAGAGACTGGCTATGTTCACTGTGTGATTTGTATGAAAGCCAAAGTATATTCTCCTTCCTCTTGTAGCAGTCATGGAATCCATGTCTGCTGTATTTTCACCACAGAGCACATTTTCAGTATGTCTAGAGTTAGTAGACCAAATCATTCTCTAGGCTACTGTTTGCTTTCCTGAGAAATCAATAAAGTCAGCTAGTGATTGAAATTCCATCTGTGCAAATCTTTCAACAAAAGTCTCAAGATCTTACTAAATGAAACAGAAAGTGACTTAATGTCAGCTCTGAATGTTATAAAGTAACAGGTATTGGAGTAACAAATGAGGATCTAGGACAGTTAAACTGATGAAAAATGAAGGTTGGATCCAGGCCTAACATACAGTGGTAATAATTGAAAAATTATTTTACAAGAATGTGGATGGTTGAAATAAAATCTGAGAAAGGGTGTGACAATTCAGATTTTAGATTTTCTGAAGATTATAAACTAAAGGATTCTTCTGGAGAAAACACAAACCTAAATCTCATCTACAATTTAGAAAATGGATGAATATTTTTAAAATAAATTATCTAGTGTTATTTCTAGAGTTATCATATAATAGAGTTGTCATATAATAAAATCAAATTTGAGTAATACCCAGATTTTAATCAGATTATAAACAAGATATATTATTGTCAAGCCTTTCCTTAAAGCATTTTGGGCAATACTCATATAAACAGACCTATCAAGCACAGAATAGGTTTTAAGGGTATATTTATCCTCTAAATATATAAAAATACATACTTTTTGGTTAGCAACAACTATTAGCTATTTTATCTCATATTAGGCTAAAATCATCCTTTCTCTGACAAGTTTGTGGCAAAAATCCCCATCATTACATTTATTTCTTGAGTTCAGATGTAGCATGAAAAGGGTGAATGTGAAAATGTGACATTTTTAATAAAGAAAGACTCTAATATTCTCTTTCATTTTCTGTTTGTTTCAATATTCACATAAATTAACATATATTATTTCTTCTGTTCTTGAAAGAAATTGGTTTGTGTAAATTTTAGGAATTTGATTTAATAAATGTAGGAATTTATACCCAAAAGTTACAAAATAACTATCCTTTGCAAATGCAGGCAAAGCTGAGGTTGGAAGAGAAACTCCGACCTTAAAATCTGAGGCACGGGTAGGTCCAGAGAGTCAAAGCCAAGATCTGATTACCTGCAGGAAAAGCGCTGGAGCCAGAAACTGGCTGGGACACTTTCAGTTGTGAATTTGGTGAATTTCTGCAGAAATTGGGTGAATTTCTGCAGGCTGAGTGTGGAAGAGCAGGAAAGCACTAAACTACTGTGGGTCGCCACCTTTTTGTGCACTTTACTTCCAGGAAGCCCATCAAGTCCTCTTTGTAAACATGTGAGAAAAAAAGAAAAAGAAAACCCCAAAACAAAACTCCTCCTGGGTCTGGAAAGGAAAGGGAAGAGCAATCCTTCTGAAGCACATTCAGAGCCCTCACTACAAAGGTTCTACAGGGAAAAGCACTGCCAAACCCTTCCCCTGTCTAGGGAATTCCTCCCACTCCATCTGCCACTCCAAGGGAAAGGGCTAGCTAAAAGCTAGTCACAGGTAGGCTTTGAGGAAACAGCTGAGAATGCTGCAAAGGAAGGAGTAAGGAACAGGAGAAATGCGTATTTCACTGTAGAAAGAATTTGTGTAAGTTATGGGACTGTTTTGATTGTGATTTAACTTAAAGATTGTAGAATGTTTCTTTCATCTATGTATCAACATAACGCCAATAGGGCTTCAGTAGAATAATAGTAATTATTGCTGAAACAGCTAATAGACACAGATGTTTTGAGAAGGAGTATTTAGAAAAGTTCAGAGGCACCAAAGGAAGGCAAAACCAAGACCCTGCAAACAAAGCCAGATTTTTAGCCAGATTAACACAACTGTTTACAGCAGAAGGTCTTCCCCCTCCCTCACACTGAGGATTAAACTCAGTGCTTTGAATTGGCTACATCCCCAGCTCTTTCTCAATGTTTTATTATGAAATAGGATCTTATTAAATTGCCCAGGCTGGGTTCAAACTTGTCTTCTTCATCCCTCTTTCTCCCAGAGTGCTGGGATTACAGGCATGCTCTACCATGCCAAGCTCAGAAGGCCTTTTATATCAGGAAATTCCTTTTACCTGATAAACATATGTCAGTTTCACCAAAGGATTCTACCATGGCATTCCAAAAGGCAAGAAGCATGTCTGAAGAAAAAAGCAATCATCACAAGACAAAGTTAAATACAACGCAATTGTTGGAAGCATGAGGCAGGGAATAAATAGAATATTAAATGTCTTAATGGAAAAAGCAGATTACATATAAGAGTGGGTGGATAATATAGGAAGTGAATTGGAATAGGCAAGAAATAATTAAAAGAAAACACTAGAATTTCAAACCATAATAATAGGAGTGGGGAATGCTCTTGATGGGCTAGTTGGTAGATTTGACACAACTGAGAAAAACATCGGTGACCTTAAATATCAGATGTGTATATATCTAAAAACAGGGTATCAAAATATCTAATGTAAGAACTGATAGCTTTAAGGGGGAGATAGACAAGTCTGCTACTATAGTTGGGACTTCAACATTGCTCTATCAGTAACTGATTGACCAGGAATCAGACAATAAGGATATACATGGTGTCATTCAACTTCATATACTTGACATTTATAGAAAATTTCAACTAAAAGCAGAATAAGCAATTTTATAGCTGGAATATTCATGCAGATAGATCATAAATTATACTTAAAGTTTAAAAGAAACCAAATTATTTTATCTGAGTATAATGAAATTAAATGATAAATTAAGAGCAGAAAGATAACTAGAAAACACCTAAATATTTGGAAATTAAGTAACATATTTCTAAATAACCCATTGGCCAAAGTTATCTCAAGTGAAAATTTTAAATCTCCATAGAGAAATAAGGAAGAAAAACAAATTGAATTTAATCAAGTGGCAGGAAAGATTGAACAGGCAGTTTACAAGCAAAGATTTCCAAGTGGCTTATGAGTATGTGAAGACTTGCTTGACCTAGCCATCAGGGAGATAAAAATTAAATCCACAAAATTTTGAAAGCAACACTTATAGGTAGTAGTGAGGATAAGGGCAACTTGGATGGTGATGAGAATATAAACTCATATAATAACTTTGGAAAGTTAGAGGTATCTAAACAAAGTACATATATGAAAACCAGACATTCTTGTTTAGGAATATACCAAGTAATATATAATGGGTAGATAGATAATTTAAATAAATCTTCATAATGCATAAACCAGGACCTAATTTAAATTCTCCTCAACAGTGGAAAGTATAACTGAATTATGGCATCATAACATAATATTACAATTAGCATAGAAAATGAACAAAGACGCTACATGCAACCAGATTAGTGACTTTCTATCCCCAGCTAGCATTGGTCCTTGCTTTTAGAGATAAGGGAAATTAGAACCAAAGCATGCATTTACAGGAAAAAGTTTTCATTAGAAAGTAAAAAAGAAAAAATAGTAAGAATTTTAACTTGTAGAACTGCCAGAAATCAAGCCAGCTCTTGACAAAATAAAGTAAGAAAAATACAGGAAAGAGCTCCAGCTTGAGCAGCTGAAGAGAGCACGCTTTGATGAAGGCTGTCAGACTTCACTCACAAAAGCAGGAGCCCAGCTTTTAAGGATTAGCTGAGGTGGGCCAGCATTCATTTGATCATTATTCCAGACCTGGTGTTTTAGCTCTGGAATCCTCATGGCTTGAGGCCTGGTTCTGTTCCTATGAAATGTTTGTCTTTGTCCATGGTGGTTCAGTTGTGTGGAGTTCCATTGCTCTTGGAATCCAAGTGATTGCAGAATTATTTTAGGATTAGGACAATGTCTGGAGACTGCTGGGCTAAGTGAATGTTCCTATCCTTTTTCTTGGTAGCCTGAGTTTTGAAGGGAGATGACCCCAAATTTTAAGGTAAACAAAGATACAAAATGAAGGTCAACCTTTGTTCTGTTTTAGTTACCTTTCTGTTGTCTATGGGCCAAAGTGAAGAGTCACCATTTTTAGTAAAATCCACTTTTATGTCCTTGTATGCTGCAGAAGAAAACACAAATTGTACTTTTAATGAGTAACATTAAAGGGCCTAGGTCTGTGTTTATCCTTTGTTCCATCATCATAATCAGAAACCTGAATGAAAAGATCCAACCCCCAAATAGGCCAAATTCTATTGTAAGTGCACTAGTCAGCTTTCCACCATTGTGACAAAATACCTGAGAAAAATCAATTTAAAGGAGGAAAGGTTTATGCCGGTTCCCGTTTTCAGAGGTTTCAGTCCATGGTTGCTTAGTCCTGTTCCCTCTGAGTCTGTGGTGATACGTCATGGTAGAAGTGTGTGGCAGATCCAGTGACTCTGCAGGGTAGCCCACCTCTTAAAAGTTCCACAGCTTCCTAAAGTACGATCTGCTGGAACCTAAGCCTTTAACACATGGAACCTCTTGGAGACATCCCAGATCCTGACTCTAATGGTATCTTTCCTTTTATAGAAAGGTCAGAAAGAGGCAAACGCAATTCTTGGTGTTAGAAGGAAGAACAATGATTATCTGCAGTATAGGGAGGTAGAATAGAGAATAATGGGGCATTTGCTTAAAGGATAATTCTGAGATGCTGGTAGTATGTTAGTTCAGGACTTCCTTGATGGTTACATGGCCATATTATTTTTGTGACAGTTCAATAACAAGTGTACTTTGGTTTTGTGTACTTTTCCATAAACTTGCTGCATTTCAACAAAAAGGGTTTATTTATAAAGCTGAAGACAAAACACTAAATTCCAGGGTGTGAGAATATCATCTTGTTCCAGAGTTTATGGCTTCATACCACCCATCTTTACATCAAAAGCATTAATATGGTCTTAAAATATTTAAGTAGCTACTTTAGCAGACTCTTAGCAGAAAAAAATAACGTTATTCATTTAGAAAATCTGACTCACTTTCCAAGGAATTACGTAATTTCCTGTCTGATAGAGGAAAAGTTCCTTGTTTCAATAACAAATGACCTCTCTATATCCTCTACAGTACTAGAAAAACATCCTTCTGTAAAACTCTTTTTAGGTTTTCAGTTTCTTTTTAGGGTTATTGATGTTTCCTTCAAAAACAGGGAAAGGAATTGAGATTTCTGTCCTTGTATTCTCATTTGATTATAAGCTCAGAGTCATAAGCTTCACTACTACCAGCTTAACCTTTTTTGTTTATATTTCTGCTTACATGGGCTCTTCAGTGACCTTAAGGCATTAATAGAGCTCAGCTATATTTTGTCCTTAACATAGTGTTTCTTTTCTGTCCACCAAGCAATAAGAAAGCATCATAGAGGGCCGAGGATTTAGCTCAGCAGCACCGCACCGAGCCTGCTTTGCCAGCACAAGGTCCTGAGTTCAATCCCTGACACCAAAAGAAAAAAAGAAAGCATCATAAAATTCTAAGTTACACTGCAATTTGATTGATATACTTGATAGTTGACGATCAGGCTATCAAAGAGGCAAGTTTACTAATTTGTTTTAATGAAAGTATTTTCTTTAGGTAGCCACACAACAAAGTACATTCTTGAATTAATGCGTAGTAACTTGAATTCTAATTCAAATTGTGAATTCTGGTAAGAATATTTTCATCATTTTTAGAACAAAATGATGCAGGATTCATTATTATTATTATTATTATTATTATTATTATTATTATTTTGCTCTGCTTTAGGTGTATAAAATCTGTCAAGTCTATCTTGAAAATACAAAAAGGGAAAACAATTATGTGCATTGAATGCACTGAAAAACCAAGATGTTTTATTCCTCTGAAAGAAAAATCAGCTAATACAAAGTGTTCTGAAAAGAATCACTCTTATATCTGTATTTTGAAACTAAAAGAAGAAAGGGTTTGAAATTATTTTTTATGATAAGGGCAGGTGGAAGTCTGACCATTAGACATTTATCAGACTAATATAGTTTTTAGGCATCAGACTATAGATAGCTGTTTTTAGCAATTTAGAATTACTGAAGTCTCATTGGCCACAAATTGTATGCCCAAGAGTATTAATTTTATCAAGTACAATTGTATACAAACATAATTGAGTCTTTGTCCAGTTTCCTTCAGGCTACTGGTCCCAAGCATTAGATAGTGTACATGTATTATTATAAATCGTATTATATACTGTATATGCTATGCATTGGATAGTATGCATGTATTCTTATAGAGTATATGTACTCTTTTGCACTAGTCCCCTCCCTTTGTAATGTTAAAGCCATTTATCAAATGTCTATCTCCCCCTCCTCTTTCCAAATTAAAAATAAATCTAGATGACTCCTGTAAGATGGAGAAGAAGGCAGCAGTTGAGTAATGGAAAAAGAAAAAACTTGGAATCTGGAAGGTTGGCTTCCAGTCCTGGCATTACTCCTCAGCATTCTGAGGGCACATTAGTCTGAGTCTCAGTTTCCTAATTTGTGAAATGTGTATAACAAGTCTTATTCCACTTACCTCACTCATTGTTGTTGACAAGTGAGGTAAATCCAAAAGCTCTGAATGGTTGTTACATAAGTGGAAGGGGTTACTACTATCACTTTTACCAGTTTATTAAGACTAGATTTCTAGAGAACAGAGCTATGTCTGACTCAATCACTTGTCTCACACTGAATTTATTTTCTGCAAAATTAGAAACATCTAGAATCTCATTTTGTAAGTAGGGAATAGTGAAAATTTTAGAAATGAAGGAAAGTATCTGCCTTATTTGGGTAAAAATGATTTCCAATGACTACCAGTCCTTCATTTTAGGTACTTATACAGTTAAAGAGAGGGCAAGGATAAGAAAAGGCAGGGAAAGCATTTCCTAGGCCCTGAAACACTGGCAGCCTCTGTGTATTTAAAGGCATTAGATTAGACCAAAGGAAGGGCTGACCCTGAGAAATGTGCTGGAAAGGGCACTCAAGGCCATTTGCTGAAAGGTGCTGGCTCTGGCGCAGTTGCTGTAAGTACCTCCCAGCTCTCTTCCCCATGACCTGACCTGTTGGCTCTGGTTGATTGTGGGTATCACTCTGCCAAGCTCTCCCCCTTCCAGCCTGCAGCAGTCGTCCCCACCCTTCTTTGCTGGCCTCTAACCACTCAAGTTTTGAGGTATCTGAAAGTCAAACACAGCCTGATCCTTCCTCAAGTGGCTGATTTGAGTGTCTCAAACCATTCGTTCCCTTTCTGATACTTAGAGACCCAGGATAGAGAAAAGTTAAGGGAGGCTCTGGGGTACTTGAAGTGGAGGAACCCATGTGCTCCAGGTCACGTTGACCTTTCAGCATCCTCAGAATTTTCTTGATGTACTTCCAGGTCTCTGACCAGTTGCCAGCAGCATTGTCAGAGAAGCACCAGTCTATAGTTCCCAGTACATCAGTCTACCCTACCACAATTCAGAAATCCAGCCTGTGTAACAACGGGAGTGCCCTGAGTCACATCTGGCTGTGTGAGGCAGGAGAGAGGTTACTCTATTTCAAGCTTTCCTAAGTAAATCAAGAAGATTTATATTACAAAATGAAGTATACTGGCCTCTCTTCAACTGTTTCCTTACATGCATTTATTATTATACTAGATTTTATTAACTTCTAACTTAAATTTCCAATGCTAACAACAGGTGACTCTTAACTGTTCAAAGATTACCTGGGGAAATTGAGTATTGGCAATAAAAGAAAGGAGGGGGGATACAAAGTGATTGCTTAGAGCATCACTGGTTACATACTGGGTACAATTTTCCTTTCCTCCTCCAAAGGGTATAGGAATATGCTCAGCCAACAGAAAAAAAGTTTAATGTTACTGCAGGGCAGGATCTCTGAGAATGCTTTCAATTCCTCACACTGGTTTATAGGAGGGGCATTTTTATATTAACATCAAATTCCATTAATCTATTGATGAGAAAACACAAAAATCTGCCAGGTTGTTCGTATTAATAAGTATGTAGTCTTGTCCGGCTCCTGAATATTTTAGAGCTATCCATATTTTAATTTCATCATCCTTCAAACTATTTTATGTATTTTTCTTGTTCTAGCTTTAATTTTTCTTGGCTATTGCATAATATGTCTCCTTTGTGTATTCCTGTGCCCCTACAAATGGAAAAAAATTCCCAACATGAATTTTTTTCTGAATAATATTTTGGCTTTCAGAATGTTTTACTAAGTATGATAATCTGGAAATTAACTCCCTCTACCTGTCAAAGTCAGTGCTTCAGCCAAATATTTTCCACATTTCCACTCTGACCCTTCCTTGCCGGATTTGTACTCTTTCAAACACTAAGTGAAAGAAACTCACTTTCCTTCAAGAAACCACCCTTACATGGCAAAACTACTTGCCAGTTTTCTGTAATACACTAACACTGCCACTGGTCTTGTCACATACCTGGTACAATCAGTACCAATTTGGACAACTGTCTTCAGGTTTGATGGCTCGCTGAGCACAGACATCATACTTGTTTTGAACACTGCTGTCCTTACTTTGTAAAGTAGCCTGCCAAGCACTTAGTAGTAACTAAAAAATATTTAACATGAGTGAAGAATAAACAAAACATCATCTCTGTGGTACCCAATTCATAATGAACTTAAAATCTGAAATCCTGATGAAACATGGAACAAGTTCAGGATGATAATGTTCATGACTTGACCAGATATAGAAGCCAAGAAGGCAGAAAATGATTCTTGCTTCAGTTGACAAAGCATTCATGGCATACCAATTATCCCAGTCTTTTCAAGTTTGCAGAATCAGAATTGTGTACGGTATTTTTGACACCCTCTGATAGACACCTTCCAGTTGTAAGTCAAACAGTTTTAGAATCTTGCCCTGAGATGTAGTGGTAGTCCTAGGACTCAGTCAGTTCCTGTGTAGCCTAATTGGTTCACTGTTTCTAATCTACAGGTTGTCAAAGCAGAGTTAAAGAAATGTTCCTTTCTGTGCTAGTAGAGACTTGCAATAAATGGCTGCAAAAATAAAGGATGGAGTATTTCCTTAATGCTCCTTTTTACAATTTCAGTTAAAGAAAATTCCAACAACCATGACTCTTTCAGGTTCTACTGTACATATTAAGGTTTTGACTTCTTATTCATTGCTCAACTATCCAGAGAAGCCATCAGCTGAGTCACTTGCTTGCCAAACGTTATGAAATGACAAAAAAAAAAAAAAAAAGCCAAAGGAAAAGATCGTGGTGAGAACAAATCCTCAGATATTCTTGGAGCCATCTTGTTAGGCACTAAAGAGACACTTTCATGACAAGCCTCTTTGCCTTTAGTAAAAACAAGCTAAAACTGAATTCTCAATCTCTTAATTAAAAAACTACTGTTTGTCATATAGGTACAAAGTCATATTCTTATATGTCTCTTCTAAAAAGACATGTTATAAGAACAAAATCTTTGTAAATAGGGAGGAATGGAGGGGTTGAAGGGAGGGCTGGGCAAGGGTGAAAAATAAGAACCAAGAGAGACTATGTAAAGGTGCAAATTTCCAATGATGAATGTCATTACATTGTATACCTAAAATATACCAATGATTAGAATGAATAATCAATAATGCAAAATAGGAAGAAAAGGTCCAAAGGGTTAGGGGTAGTGGGAGGGGCAGGGGAAAGGAAAGAAGGGAAAGGAAAAATGCTGAGAAATGGACAAAATGGAAATAAAGTCTTTGTAAATAGGGAAGGGTGGAGGGGGTGAAGGGAGGGCTAGGAATGGGGAAAAAATAAGAACCAAGATGCATTATGTAAAGGTACAATTCCCAATGAGAAATGTAATTGTGTTGTATACCTACAATGGACCAATAAAAGAAATTAATACAAAAAATAAGAGGCTTAAAGCCCCTAATGACTATTATGCAATCTTCCAATTCTAGGTAAAATTAAAACTTTAATCTTCTCCAAGCGAAGTAGAAGTTATAAAGCCTGTTTATTTACCTATATGTCATTGCTATTTGGAATATGTGTTTTGGAAAGTATGCATAGAGCACAAGATGGACATTCAGCTAAGGTTAACAGACATAATTGTACTCCACCATAGTCTTTATCCTTCCTTAATTTTAAAACATGGGTCTTGGATGTTGATTTGAAACATTTGGAAATCTTTTGTTTCCTTCTACCATTGTGCTTGGACTATCAAGACTAACATGTGGCGGAACTTTAAGGACTGATGCCAAACATATGGTATCCACAACCAGCTATCATAAGCTTTGGAATGCTAATTGCAGAAAAGAGCCAAATGAAAATGCTTAATAGCACACACATGACCAGTTGAAGATTTCCTAATAGAGTGACTGCTTTAAGGGTTTTGCCATGTAGAGCAGACTAATTTTAATGTTGCAAGAAAAAAGTCTTTTAAAACTTTTGTGTAGTTTGTACAATAGGAAAGTAAAATGCAATTTCACATCTTTATTAAACTAATGAATTGTCTTTTGAACCCTCTAGAATGGCCTGCAATTGCTTCATGTTATCAACTGGTTTATTCTGTAGCCTGAAACTAACAAAATTACGGATGCAAAATTTTTCCTTTAATTAAATATATATAATTCTATGAAAACAAGTGCTATGATAGTATAAATCTAAATATTAATCTAAAGAAATCTGCATTTATTTCAAGCCCGAAATGTGGGATCAAAGAAAGCCAGGGGTCACTAGTTTAAATGCTCCATTTAATATCTGAAGAAATTGAGATTAACAGCAGTTATAATGCTTGCTCAATGCACCCAGCTTTAGGGTCGCCACCTGAATCTGTGATTTTGTTAATAAATTCCATTGCCTCTGTCTCACCACTTGACGCCTCCATCTTGTTATGACGCAGCAAGAAGGCCCTTCCCAGACGTCAGAGCCAGGTTCTCGGACTTTCCATTATCCAGAACCATAAAATTAGGAGCTAATAAATCTCTATTTAAAAAAATAATTATCCATCAGTGATATTCAGTTATCACAACAAAAAATAGCCTAATGTAGCCTATGAGAACCTTGTTGAAACAATTATTTTCTCAGCAACAAAACAAAATTGGGTGAAGCTACTGCTCAGCCCTAGGCCTGGGACTGACTGACAGCTGCTTCCTCGCCCAGTATTCATCAAGGCAAGCTAGCAGGCCACCCCAATTCAAGAATGTGGTACAGGCTTCATGTCCTGAAGGAAGACATCAAATGCATATATATACAGGCCCAATTGGTGACTATTTTATAGACAGTCACTCATGTGAATTAATGCTTTGTTTACATAAAGCAAAAATGGGAATGTGGCTCCATCTTGAACTACCAATACTCTCTATATGGTATTGTTAAAACTCTTAATCAGGAAAAAAAAGACATTAATGATTATTTTGTTCCATCTAGATCTTTTCCTTTTGTAATGTGATTATGTGTCAAATTTTGCTCTGTTGCCTTTCATATTGGCTTAGACAGATTATTGTGGAATACTATGATTGAAGCTAACACATTAAGTATCTCCATAGGCAAAATTGCTCAAAATATAGTCTTTGATGTATAAAATATGTTTTCTCTTTTATTAAAAATTCAGTCACCTAAAATTTTGTTCTAATATTTCTTTTCTTCTTCCTAATTTTTATAGCATAAGACTATGTATATCACATTGTCATTCTCCAATACAAACCTACTCTACTATTTCAGCAAATTGATGCTAAATTTTGACTAAAAACTGTCTCTGAATGATGACTGCCTGTTGCAAAATAATATTACATCTTAAAAATTTCGTATATCTGTCTGACTTTAATTTGAGGGAAAAAGTATGAAGAAATAGGTGTTGATTTTAGTCTGGAAGGCTATACCATATTTCATCTTATTATTTACTCAACAATTATTTCCTCATTTCCTTCATCAAACTCTCTCTGCTTCTCTTTCTACTCTTTACACACTTTCCAATGTGTAAGCACCTTTTCTTGCAGCAAATTTTCTATTGATTTATCCTTACTTATGCTTATTGATTTCTTTAACTTATCTACTAAATGAATTTAATAATGTAACAAATACTCTTAATTTCTATACTTAGGAAAGTCAGCTCTTTTTGCCATCTGAAGGATCAGACTTTTGTCTTCCCTGAGGAAGGAGCTAAGGGAGGACATCCCAGGCTGAGGGATGGCATGAAGGAAAGTGAGACCTAAGGAATTGTAGGGGAGGTTCAGGAAACAGTGAGTGAGCAACTGTGTGAATAAAACAAGCTTAAGTGTGTGGCTTGAAGACGGGTTGAGTTCACAATATGTTTACTTAAACTGAGTAGTATTTTTAAATGTTTGAATTATTTGTCAATATTTAATAATTGGAAGATTTCACATTGCATTACAACTTCCTAGTTTACTGGGAAAAATTTGATTTGAAAGCCACGAGCTTCCTTTTTAGCATGAAAATATAATCAGAAGAGGCTAAGCACTGTAACAAATAATCACAAATTTTCAGTGACTTAACACAATACTTATTTTATCGCCAAACAGTTGTTCAGCAAAGGTGTTCCTTATTTGCTACCTGTTTCGGATGACTTTCTGCCAAGTGATAAATCAAAGGCACAAGCTCATTTTCATCGTATGATTCCAATTTCCTCCTGGTCCTTGGCTCTCTGTTCATCAGGGTAAGAAGAAAGAGAATAGAGACTTATGTAGTAGTGAATTTCATGGTCCAGGCCTAGATACAATGTTCATTGGTACCATGAGCCAGAAATCAATCACGTGTGTCACCTAACGCAGTAATGTGCTGCAGCTATGTGCTCAGGAGGAAATAAATGACTTGTGAGCAACGAGGCAATTTCTGTCCCATATGACAGCTCTCTGGTGAGTAGTAGACTCTACTCGCTATCAGGGCATGCCCCTCCTTTTTTAACAACAATCTGCACAGCCTTCTGAATGTATACTGGTTATATGTGTGGTCTCCATAGGCATTTGAATGTGTAACTTTCAGAATAGAAAATGGAAAAGTGTATGTTTAGAAGAGTGAAAAAGTTTCTTCCTAGAAATGGAAAGAACGTATTAAATTCTGCATTCAGTAGAAATTTTATCCTTTTTTTTAGGGGGGCCCAATACAATTCTCTCTTTAGGTCAGTGGGCCATATAAAGATGTACAAGGAGAAATAGCTATCTGTTATTTTGGTCAATCACTCAAGTATTTCATAACTTTCAACATTGTTTTTGCTGTACTTCTAAGTGAAATGAAACATTTGTGGCATTTTTATGGCTCCAATATTTTTCTCATAGTAAGACAGCTCTGATTTATGGACTATGATTTTGGAAGAAGAGAGAGATTTAATAAGTACTTTAGTTGTTCGACATTTTTCTCTTTAAGCTTGTCAATTTCTCTGTTGCTCACATTGAGTTTACAACTATTGGTATAAAACTAGCATTAAAAAATAACTTACTTTTGCAGGTATAACTCTTTTAAAATTATATCTTTTTAGCCTAGGAATTCCTACTGCAATTTCCTTTATGCATTTGCTAAAGGAAAGTAAGTACCTAGTCAACATTCCGATGGGAATTTGGTAATTATCAAATTTAAACTCACTTCACAGTGAAGTGTCACCCAGGCCACAGGAAGTAAGTTGCTTTGTCTAATTACTCAGCCACTTACATTCCAGAGAATTCCCAGGTTGTTTATAGCATTATCCCTTCATTTATCTCCAAACCATCATTTAACTCTATTACAAACACCTCTGAGTAGATGATGTAGGAGACATGGTGATTGTTGTCAGCAGAGAGAAGAGAGGCTTACAGTAAGACAATGAGAAACATAGGTTGGGAAATGTACCACGGAACTAAATTAAGAGTGAATACCATCGGACACTGTTTCCCAAAATATAGTAGATGTAAATGATCCCTGAGAAGGTTTCAAAGATCACAGAGCTTCCAAACAAGTGAAAGAAATAATAATGTCTCTGAATACTGTGCCTTCATTTATCTAGCAGGTAATTACCCTAGACAGCCTGTTTTATCCCCACAGTTTGGTCCAAACTTTCACAGTTATCTATCTAGTACCTTGATTTTGAGTAGGGAAAATACAAGTAGGCTCAATCAAAAATGAGTTTCCCTTGTGCTACGGTTGATATTTTTCTATGAAATAAAACATCTTTCCTGAATTGTGATTTCCTGCCAGTTAGTGAGATCCTGACTCTTTCCCATGTCAGTTTCATTTTCCTATTTCCCTTCACTATGTAGTGATTCTGATCTTCCATACCTGTTTTTCTCCCTCTTCAATAGCCCTGCCTGGTCCTGGTTTGTCTTTGTCTTGCCTGTTCTGATCATGTTATGCTTACCAGGAGGTAATTGCCTCCCAGAGGCATGATTTTCCTTGCTAATTATATATCTCCAGACTGTTAAGCGCCTAAGCTCGCACCACATATTTAAGACAAAAATTATGTAGCCTTTATATATGTGACTTATAGTCACCTCACACACTAGAAAATCTTGTTCTAAGAACATGTTTGATAATTTCTATTTTGTTTCCTCATTTTGTTGTTATAATAGAGATATGTAATAATTGGTTTTTGGATAGTTGACCCTTCTTAGATATGTGTTCAACTGAACCCTCTTCATACATCCGCTAAAAGCTTTTTATCATAGATAAGGTATATTAGCCAAGTATAATGGTGCATACCTATAATCCCAGTACTTTGGGAGGCTGAAGCAGGAGGATCACAAGTGCAGCCCAGTCTAAGCAATTTAGTGAGAGATCCTGCCTCAAAATTTAAAAGAGGGGCTGGGAGGATGGAATGTAGCTCATTGTGAAGGCTCTGGGTTCAATTTCCAGTACTGAAAAATTTTTTTAAAGGTACGTTAACAATAGGAATTACTATTACTACTCGTCTATATACTGAGTGAGGTAGCGCAGCAGTGTAATGAAAGGTCTAGTGCTGGTCAAATTGTGTCTAGTTTGCATTAACCTCCAAGGATTCTTCAGAGTGTAGTTCTTACAATGTGGTTGCACCTCTGCTTAAAGTTTGAACAGTCATTCTGACAGAAGTAGAAATACATTTCAGTAGTGGTGTCAAAATAAGGTTATAAAGTTTCAGCGATCTAATATTCAACTTTTAAAAAATATAAATCAATCTCAGATAAGGTTGAACAAACAAATGCATAAAGTTACTTCTCTAAACATGAGAAAAAGGTTTTGTAAGATTAATCATGAATCATATTCTGGATTTTAGAATATCATAAAATATCTCTTCTACCCCCTAAATGTGGTCACTTACTGTTATCATAAAATCTGTGACTGAAAATCCCACATGTGTGCAGTCTTTATTAATCTTTCTTAAGTGTTTTCTTGTTTGACTCTTTCCTTTCTGTAGGCAATATTTTCATGTTTGATTTTTTATGGTGGACAAGAAAGTTTACTTGTAAAAGCATAAAATAAAAGGAAACACCTCCCAATTCAGGCCAGTAGGCTGCCACAAAAAGCTGAAAAAGACATCACACACTCACTCACACACACACACACACACACACACACACAAAATACTCAACAAGATATCAAACTAAGTCAACCAATATATAAAAATAATTATTTATCATGATTAAGTGGAGTCTATCCCAGAAATGCAAAGTTAACATATAAAAATCAATTAATATAATTACATCTGTAGAATACAAAGCAAAAAATTACATGATCATTTCAATGAATACAGGAAAATGCACTTGATAAAAATGTGACTGTTTGACTAAGAACACTCGAAGGTTAGGAATAAAAGGAAACTTTCCTCAAAAAGATAAAGAGTTCTTGTGAAAAACTACAACCAATACCACAGCTTAGGATGGAAGGCTGAATGTTTTCACCCAAAGAGCAAGAATATTGCATGCATTTCTATTCTTAGCACTTCTAACATTGTATAGAGAATTCTACTCTGGAAAATTAGGCAAGTGAAAGAAATGAAAGATATCCAGCTGGAAGGAAAAATAAAACTGTCTCTTATTCAAAAATGTCATTAACTTGTATATAAAATATTCTAAAAAATCCATTAAAACCTAGACATGGTGGTGCGTGCCTATAACCCAAGGAATCTGGGAGGCAGGGGTATAGAGGTAGGAAGAACTCAAATTCAAGCTCCACCTGGAAATCTTAGCAACTTAGTAGGACTCTGTTTTTAAAAAAAGACAGGCTAGGAGTATAGCTCAGTGTGAAGGCTCTGTTTCAGTCCCTAGTACCACCCAAAGAGAAACAAAGAAAGAGGAGAGACAGAGAGAAAGAATCAACTAAAACTGATGAATAGTAAGCCAAGAGCAACCAGTTTCTTAACACAATAGCATCAAAAAGAATAAAACACTTAGGAATACAGTTTTCAAAAGAAGTGCAGATGTTACCCACTCAAAATTATAAAACAAGTGGTTCCGGCTCTTGCCTTTCAAGTGCAAGGTCCTGAGCTGGATCCCCGGTACCAAAAATCCCCCCAAAACAAAAAAACAAAATTATAAAACAGAGTTGAAATTAAAGAAGATCTAAATCTTTAGGAAAAAACATGTTCTTATGGCCAGTATTCCCCCAAACTAATTTATAGACTCAACACAATCTTTAGGTGAATTGTCTGTAGCCATTGATAAGCTGATTCCAAAATTCATATACAATCATAAGAGACTCATTAGAGTTTAAGAAATCTAAGAGCAAAAAGAAAATCTAAGAGCCATACTTCTGGCTCCAAAGCATATTATAAAGTAATACTTCTCAGGATTATGTGGTGCTGCTTTAAGGATACACCTATCAATAAAGGGAATAGAAATGAGAGTTCAGAAACTAACTCCTGTATCTATGGTCAGCTTATTTTTAAAGTGGCCACTTTCCCCAAACATAAGACCTAGCTGGAAAATAATCAGCCCTAAAGACTAGAAATTGGAAGAGCCAGCCCCAGTCAGCCCACCATTGCCTTACTGCCATCCCTGTTCTCTTGCTCTGTGGCTATCTGTAAGGCAGGTAAGGGAAGGACATGCTGATTGGGGCTGAAACTTTTGATCTCTAGTTATCAAGGCTGTTAATTTTTAAACTAAGTCTTATTTTCAGGAAGATATGGTAGTTATCAAGGCCAAACAATGGAGAAATAATAAAAAAATTCATGCTAAGACAACTGCATAGCTAAATTCAAAAGAATGAAATTTGACACTTAACTCATATTATATATAAAAATTTACTCAAAGTAGATCAAAGTCTTAAATGTAAGATTAAAAGCTATAAAATTTAGAAAAAAGTTACAAGAATATGTAGAAATAAATATTTAAGATCTTGAATTAGGGAAAGGTTTCCTGACTATCATGTCAAAGCACAAGCAATAAAAGAACACAGCAATAATTTGGATTTTGTCAAAAACAAAACTTTTGAACTTTAAAGAATACTAAAACGTATTTGCAAATCTTGTATCTGATAAATAACCTGTATCTACAATATATAAGGAAAATTTTCAATTCTAAAATAATTTCAAGAAGACAATCCAAGTTTCAAAATAGGTAAAGGATCGCAGTACATGTATTTCCCAAGTAAGAGACAAAAATGTCCAGTAAACAGATGAAATGATGAGTAATTATTAGTTCTCTGTGAAATTCAAGTCAAAACCATAATAGCCCTTTTTTACTCTCTCTACTAGGATTGCTAGAATGAGAAGTTAGATAATACGTGTTGGTGAGGATACTGCAAAATTATTCTTGCATACAATCCTGTGGCTTTATAAAATAGTGCACCCAATTTGGAAAATAATTCTGGAAGTTCCTCAAATGATTAAACATCATTACCCTATGGTGTCACAATTCATCTATAGGTATATGCACTGAAGAAGTGGGAAGATACATGTCCAACCAAAACTTCCACACAAATGCCTGTAGAAGCATTATTCACAATAGCCAAACAACTTGAAAGTCTATCCATTTATCAAAGGGCAAATACAACATAGTATATTTCCATAGAGTGGAATTTACTCATCCATAAAAAGGGACAAAATACTGAAGCATGCTACAGTGGGGATGAACCTTGAAAACATTATTCTAAGTGAAAGAAGCCAATCACAAAAGACATATGATTCCATTCATGTGAAATAATTGTACAGGAAAGTAAAGTCAGAGAATAGGTTGGTGGTTGCCTAGGCCTGGGAGAGGGTAGGAGGGCAGGGAGTGAAAACTAGACAATACTAACTTTCTTTTTAAGATGATAGAAATGTTCTAAAATTGACTGTAACAACGGTTCCATGGTTCTGTGAATATACTAGAAACCATCAACTTATGTACTTTAAATGGCCATTTGTCTGGTATATAAATTAACTCTAAATAAAGCTGTTAAAAAAAATAGAGAGGCAAGTACATTTTATTCATCTTCATAAAGGAGTCTGTCCCCTTTTGCTAGGCCTTTAGAATGAAAAAATGACTTGAGCTGGGCCCTGGGTTGTATCAGTTTCATTTTAATTCATTTCACTATGGGTTCAAGCATTTTGGGAAGCATTGAGACTACATTACATGAAGGTCTTCAATTTAATTATTAATATAGGTCCAAAACTCTGCTTATTCCCCATGGCTGAGCAGCTTGCTTTCTAAAGTGTGAGAGCTATTTCATTACTTTATAACTGCACTAGTCAGTTTCTCATCACTGAGACACAGCTTAAAGGAGAAGAGGTTTACTTTGGCTCTTGGTTTCAGAGGATTCAGTCCATGATCAGCCAGCTCCAAAGAGGGAACATCATGGCCGAAAGGCATGGCTGAGCAAAGACGCTTAGTTCATTGTGGTCGGGAAACAGAGCAAAAGAACAATGTCAGAGAGGAAGGGGTCAGGGATCATCTGCGGTACCCAAGTCCACACCTCCATGACCCACCCAGACACAGCCAGTAGTGCACTTTACTAAGCCCCTGGGCACTTCCTAATCCAGTCAAGCTGACACATCAGCATTATGGTTCACACATCCTGAAGTGGACTTTGTGTGGTGCTGAGGAACTGTTCCTGCTCTCCAGTCCTGGACTTGGTCTTGGAAATCTCTTACTGTTTTTCTACCCTGTCCTTATCTTTTGTGAATCAGCCAAGCTCTCTCTTTGGAAGGCAGAGATGGTCTCCAAGGGCTTCCACTCTGTTTTCTTGCCAATTCCGAGCCTGGAATACAAGTGAAGAATGTGGTTCTCTCAGCTCTCTGATCCTTCCTCTATGTTCTTTTGCAGAAGACTATAGCCTCTGAGAGTTCCTTTGAATTTTCTTTCTGTACCCTGTTTTCAGTGCTCAGTAAAGACCAGGGCAGAGAAAAGAATTGGCAGCAGTATAGTCTTGCCCCATGTTGCAGGCTCCAGTAAAATTTAACCTGTCCTGCCAGCCCATATGCAGCCACCAGCAATGTCAGGTTAGACTAATTCCCCTTCTCCCTCTATAGGCCACTCTTCCTTTCCTCTCCTTGTCAATTACAAGAGGTATTGGCCGTTTTTACTTCATAAATGGCTAGTCACTTTCTGGATTTTGTTTATTAAGATTGCTTTTGCTTTATCTGCTCCCTGATGGTCTTTTTCCCCAATTTTGATTTTTTTATTATATCAACTGATTGGATTTTTTTAAATCTAAGATTAAATAGCTATTTTAACATTTTGGTCAGAAGGTAAGAGTGAAAGTGTCTTATAACTTCTAGCATCTGGACTGGAAGTGCGGTGCCTACTAAAATTTGAGATGAGAAAAACAGGTAATAGAAAAGATGTTGAGTGTGTCCGAAGCATTTTCCAAGGTTTAAGTTCTATTAATAGCCCACAAGGAAAAAACATAGTACTCAAGCTTCAGGTTTTCTCATCTCAGGTACTTCTGTCTCCCCAACAAACAATGACAATTCAGTGCTTACCATGATATAATAGATTAAATTGCACAAAGGTATATGGCTACAGTCAAAGCAGGCTTATACTCTTATGTGAAATAAATAGGACACACATGTGTAAATACCAAATGGTTTCTCTGGTGTGAGAAACTGAAAGTGTAAATGAGGACCAAAATCTATAATAGATAATGTGAAATAGGAAGAAAAGGTCCAAAGGGGAAGGGGAAGTAGGGAGGGGAAGTAGGGGAAAGGAAAGAAGGGTAAGAAAAAATATGAGAAAAGAAGGAAAAATGGAAAAAAAAATTTTTTTTGTAAATATGGAGGGGTGGAAGGGTGGAAGGGAAGGCAGGGGAATGGGGAAAAAATAAGAACCAAGTTGTATCATGTACAAGTACAAATTCCCAATGATGAATGTGATCATAATGTATACCTAAAATATACCAATAAACTTAATGTTTTTTAGCAAAAGCAGGCTCTCAGATCATATGGGTCAACTGAGCCAGTCTCCCACATTCTAGTTACATCTGTTCAGAGCATACGCAGATGAGTTACATCTGCTGGGAAGTGTTCAAAAGAATAGGGGCTGAGTCATGTCTTTTGGTTACTGTGGTAAAAAAAATGGTCAAACCCAATGATTCAATAAGAACTAGATTACGGAATGATGTAACTCTTTGGAACAAGAAATTCTGTATATACCACAAAGACAAAGGATAAGAGATATTCCTTTTATACCACAAGAAGTTCCTTATATACCACAGAGATAATGTGCTACATGACTTTTTCAACACTGCTGATATAAAGTGCATGAGTCCATGGATTGGAATCCTCTCATGTGGAAGATTCCTCACTTCTCATGGTCTACATTAATGTCAAATGTTACTTCGTGAGCAACAAAAGATAAAACAAGGAGCTGAGGCACCATCTGTGTCCTTGATATGCAGTATATCCAAAGTGCAGTTTGCTAAAATTGTTTTTTGGACCATTAGTAAACTAAAACAAAAATAATCATGACAGTGTCCAAGGAGTCAATGTTCATTATAACTCAGTGCTTAAATAACACTGTTTGAGTAATATTCATTACATTCTGGGTACTTGTCTGGTTCTTTTTATGTAAGAATTATCAAAAGCAAAAGGCAAAAATACCTATCAGCTACATATATTTGTTGTCTTCATTTTATTAGTGAACAAATTGAGGCAAAAAGTTACGAAGAAACTTTCTCAAGCCACAGATAATCGCTTGTTGTTATCCATAGGACAAAGGAAAAAAACTGAATTATGTTACTATTCAGTTCCAATTTAGTCTTTAATTTTACTGTTGCTATTATTATTTGACATTATTTAGTCATAATGTTAAACAAGATAACAGGACGTGGTTATGACAATTTACTGAATAGAATAATTTTTAAATTGCTTATTTATATTACAAAATATTTATTGTTTTCTTTCTTCTTACATCAACTTTGCCTGTATTCTCAAGTGAAGGAAGAAATGTTCTCAGGGATAGATAAAGTAACAGAAAAAAAATGAAATTGTATAAGTCTTTGAGTTTATTATTCTCACTCTCTGAAGAGAAAATATATGTGGATTATAAACTTTGCTTTCATTCTTTACAGCTATAAAGAACCAATGTGGGATCTAAGAAAATCTTTTCAAACAGAGTAATCACATTAATGATGAATGATACTGTATCAACCTACACTATGCTTATCAGTGAGAAGCACTTTCGCAATTTAGGAGTTAACCCCAAATACTTTCTAACTTCCAAAATATGCCCACCCCCTCTACCATTTTTTTTTTATCTGAATTCCTTTTGGTTGAAACTAGGCATCATGTGGTGAAAGTGAGGTAAAGAAAACCTTTTAGAGATGGCTCAGAAAGAACAGACTGATTATGATGAGGCCAGATAAGATAAAAATTGAATGAAAAACTCTGATCAAGTATATACATCCCCGTTATAGTAAGGCACATTACCAGCAATCATTTTAATATCAATCATCAGGTCTATATAGAAAATAATACATTTGTTCCATATTGCAAACCCAATTTGTGTTTAAGTCCAATACCAGATCAACAGGAATGATTTTAAAGACACATACACAAATACAAATAATAACAAAAACACAATATTCTCCTTTTTAAATGGCAACAAATTGTAGCTTCCCCCCCAAATATTTGGTAACATATTTCCACAATGATATAACACACTAAAAAACCAGTGTAGGGGATTTAGCTCAGTGGTTCCGCCACCTACTTTGCAAGCGCAAGGACCCAAGTTCGGTACCAGTACCAAAAAACAAAAAAACCTAGTGTAACTGGATATAAAAATCAGCTTAAGGAATTGTTATTTGCTAAAATTTCAACTAAACTTGTATTTCCATAGCTAGTTTTTTAAAGGCCAACTATGAAAGTAGCATAACATTTTACATTCATATTTCTTGAAAGTTTTTATTGTGTAAAAACTGATTAACAAACACTCTAGAATAAGTATATAAATATATATTCTATTCTAGAGTTCAGAATAATTTGTCATTCAATCAATAATTAAAACCTGGGGGCCAGGGATTTAGCTCAGTGGTTCCGCCTACTACCTCGCAAGCACAAGGACCTGAGTTCAATCCCCGGTACCAAAAAAAAAAAAGGGGGTGGGGATGATAAAAAGAAGTCTAAATTATACCTAAGGTGCCATAACTGTAAAAAATATACTAAAAGCTACCAATTTAAACCTCTTCATCATCCACAGACACAGATGAACTCTAAACTTATGCTCTAAATTTCTAGTTCTCTTCTTCCTTCTTTAAGTTATAGCTGGCTATCAGAATAGCCTGACTTTAAGGAAGTAAGCAGTAACATGCTACATATCATATTAAAATTACTCCAACTGGGGAACTTTCTTACTAATTCTCTTCTCTCCCTAATTCTCTTTGTGGCTTTGTTTGTTCTTATTTGTTCATCTGGTCAACTCATCTCAACTGGGGTTATGTTTTGTATTTCATCAAAGTCGCTTAGAAATGTCCTTGTCCAGCCTCCATGGCATCTTCTCCCTCACATTCTCCATCACAGTGAACAGCCAGATGTAGTGTGACCAGATGCTTTCCACATGCTCATCTGTGAGTTCAACAGGAATCATATATTTGTCCCCAAAGATATTATTATGAATGTACTTGGTATTTTAGTTACTCCATTTAACATTTAAAAATCTGATAAAATACAATTTCAAAGTAATTATTTCTCTAAATATTAAGTTAAATGATTTATAATGAATACCAAAATATGTCCAGTATAAAATGTAATGAAGCAACTATAAACAGTGGGAAAATTATCATAAAAAATTAGAGGACTGGAGCTGGGGATTTAGCTCAGTGTTTCTGCCGCCTGCCTCACCAGCACAATGTTCTGAGTTTGATTCCCGGTACCCCCCCCCCAAAAAAATTAGAGGAATTCTACACTCAGATTTCTTTAGATAAATTTTTATATTTTTACCCAAACTTTAAAGATATCAGACAAAAAAATTATAGATCTTATAGGTGCGCAGTATATAAGAAGGACAAGAGTTTAAGTCAAAAGATCTTTAATCGAGGAAAATCTCTCATCACAAGGTTAGAAGATTGAATTACTGTGTACTCACATGCTTTAACATAAAATGTTTCATATACACAGAGTCATTAATGATTTTTTGCTTTAACCTACTTGTCTCAATTGAACAGCCAGCTAGAAGCTATGATCACATTAGATAGAAAAATTCTCCACCATATGTTTTGCTCCTGTATTCCTGTATAGCAAAAGTAAATTCTTGATGACAAGCCCATTTCTTTTTATATTTAGGACCCTGGAAAAAAGACTGCTCTTGTCATCTAAGAGATTCTGCGTAACATTTCCAGGTCATCTTTGAAGACCTAACTTTAATGTGCCTTCCTCCAAGCAGCTTGCCCTCATTAGCACATTTAGATAGAGGTATTGCCCACCCTCTTCTATTCTCTATTACCAAACTTTAATTTTTTTCTTTATTAACATTGTATCAGAGTGTGTTATTCTGTAAGTTGTAGTAGTACATTTGGCTACTATTTGTTAAGCTTCATGAAGTCAGGGCGCCTGTGTTTTCTAGTTCAATAATGGAACCTAGTGAGTGGAATGTTATAGGTCCTCACTAAATAGTTGCCCCATTAAATTAAGTCAGCTCTTTTTTCTGTACATGTCATATGGTCTATACCTCCCGAAGAGATCATGATTGCTACTCAGGTTCTCATGGAGAATATTCACTATATTTGAGTGAATGGACCCCATCTAAAGTTTAGTTGAGGTTGACTGCTAATTACACTTCATCTTTCGAAATTCTCTCATCTTACTTTTCTGCTAATCCATTTTCATCCTCTTTTGGGACAGAATTCAAAATCCACTATTATGGGAAACTTCCTAGCTCAGCTACACTCTTCAATTCATAGTATACTTTCATCCCACTTCGCCCAGCAGAAAGTTCATTCTACTTTGAAATCATAAAAAATACTAAGAGTTAGAGTTTGCCTTGGTGTTATGTCTGTCTTTCCAATACAAGTATAAAAATATATAGTACAAGCTTTAGAGTATCTTCTCCCTTATGCCATCCATATGTACATTTACATATGTGTACAAATATGTATAATTACATGTGTATATATATTTACATATCTATCCTGAGTAAAATTATAATCTAAAATATACTTTTCATTTTAAAGATTAAACCCACAATACATCTTTTCAATTAAGTTATATCCAACTACAAATTTGACAAACATCTCATGAAGTATTCAATTACATAAAAGAAACATCCCATGTCAAAAAATTATTGAAGGCTTATTCATCTATTCAACTAGGAAAAATTCATTAAGCATAACTGCATGAAAAATACTCTGCAAGCTTGTTTTTCCACAGAGCTCTTCCTTTAGTTTCCTATTTGTTTCTCATGCCATTTCAAAAACACTTAATAAAAAATTAAGCATAATTTTTATTAATCAGTTTCTGAGGTTTTTTAAAACTTATGTACTCATTGGAGCTGAATTCAAGATGGATACCATAAAATATAGACATTTTATTTTCAGAGGTTCAAAGAATAAAATATATCTTGGAAAAGGAACTGCACCCAGATTCAGAAAGTGGTTTTCCAGAAGTCTATGTTCCTCTGTGAGTGAGCTGCTAGCTCAGATTTGAGGAAGACTAAACTGATGCCTTTCCACATGCAGCTTTCCAATGCAAGGAACTGAGTTGTTTTCAATTTTTTTTTTTTTACTGGTTGTATATTTTACCTTATCCCTTAAAATAGTTAGGATTAGAGCACGAATCCTCTAAGATAGTGTTAACATATTGCTTCTTACATTCAAAGTTGGAATTTTGCAGTAAAGCAATATTGTCAGAGAAAGGATTTTCTAAATTCCTTCTTTCTTCTATGCCTCCCCAATGTCATACCTGTCTAGAGTAAAGCTTACTTGATAAGATCATGGAGTCATACATCAAAAAGATTCAGGTGGAAAGAGAAATGAAGGAACTCCATTCCCTACCTGTCCTAGGGAACACCTGGGAGGGGAGTAATTGGAACCTGGAAGAAGAGAATAGATGTGAAAATTTTGTTTAATTTCTTCCTTTGGGGAGGTGAACCCAGAGTTGACAGTGGGCAAGATGTTTAGGAATATCAAAATAAATTAGGAAGAGTAAAGGTAAAGTGCTCTCTTCTATGCAGGGGACTCTGGATAAAATTGCTTCCTGTGTAGCTGATGCCAGGACAAAATTAAACTCAGTGGTAATTTTTGTAATCAGGCCAAAATGACTCTGATGTACAGCCTTCCTGAAGAGAGGAGAGGATGGGAGAAGGAGGGAGATGGCAGTCTAGTGAGTTTGCCAGAGGAGGCCTTCAACAGGGAGGGTGGAAGGAGTCAGGAGCAAGATGATCTGAACGAGAGTCAAGGATGAGTCACAGCCAGGCTTACCAAAAATCCTCCGGGTTGGAAAAGCTGAAGTAAAGTCTAACCAGCCGAGAAGGACTGAGTGTCCCTGGCTATGACAAGAGCGACCAGAGCACAATTTACAGCAGATGTTGACTTATTCAGGTGGGTGTCAGGCTGGGCAGAGCCATTTGGAAACTAGAAGATCCCAGGGACACGGAGCTGGTCTGAGGAGCCCAGCCTTTCAGAGTCGAAGTGTCCCCTAGGTCTGTCCCATATCAGAATTCCGTCTTAATGAGGAGCAGGACGGAAGACAGCACTGTCACGGAATTGTGATCCTCATGTACTGCAAACACGTGCTAATAAAAATTAAAAAGAAAAACACTTAAAAAGACTGAGTACAACTAAAAGCTGAATAGTCTCCCTTTTCTTTTTTCTCCCTACTGGCATCAATTTACTTCTTTCCCCCTTTTTATTAACATACGTTTGTGACACATAGCAAACACATTCATCACAGGGAACTAGCACACATACATCGCATCTTGATCCTCTTCACTTCCCCTTCCTCTCCTTCCCATTTCCTCCCATCCCAGATCTCCTTCAAGTCTGCTTTCCTAATTCCTATCATATTTTGCTCTTTAAATTATGTACACTTTGGGGCCAGGGATTTAGCACAGTGGTGCCGCCACCTGCCTTGCAAGCTCAAGGTCCTGAGTTCGATCCCCACTATCAAAAAACCAAACAAAAAAATTATGTATACTTTGGGTTTCTCATGGAAGAGAAACCTCATGACATTTAATCTTCCGTATCTGATTTATTTGACTTAGCCCATGGTATAAACACAGGAAGAACACCATCTCTGAGACATAATAAAGATGCAAAAGGTTTTTGTGTGTCTCTGTAGTACTGTTTGTAAGTTATGTCCTCAGTGTACTAGTTTGGGGAGGAAGATGATATCTCTATGATATCTCTATGTGATCTGGTTCCTTTTTTTTTGGAACTGGGGATCAAACTCAGGACCTCGTCCTTGTGAGACAGGTGTGGCACCACTGAGCTAAATCCCCGGGCCAATGTGATCTGCTTCTACATTATATCCATTAGTTCTTTACCTGAAAAAAAGAGGAATAATAAAAATTAATACTATTATTCTCTATTAGGTATGGTTCCAGATTATTTATATATTTTATTTTACTTCGTTTATTATCCTCTATAATGTATAAAAGTACTCTTATTATTTCCATTTTCACAGGTTGAAAAAAAGCAGTAATTGGTCAGATCATTCACCAGAAGTGTACAGCCAGGACGCTGGCCTGGCATTCTGACTCCAGCCTTGCTGTCCAAGTCACTGGATGAGGGACAATGTAGTTTTATTACACCACAAACTCTGATCTAAACTTGTAGCCACTAGGTTGCTGGGCACCAAATGGGAAAATGTCTAACTGTATAAAGTAAAATTTTACTGAGTTGGTCATGTCTGTGTTTTATATAACAAACTGATTTTGAATTGTTTCTACATGTTATTAAAGAAATAGTGTACTCACTTAAGTTACTATATATGAGTTAAAAGTTCTTTTGTTGGCTTCTTTACAGTTCCATGTTCTACCTGAGAAAATCCATTCCGATCATGAAGAGGACATTTAATGTAATGACTAACTTTAGACAGTCTTCTTTTTTGTTTCTCCTACTTTAAGTACTGCTAACTCTGCATTTTCTTCATGCTTTCCTCCTTGCCTTCAACTCATTCATTTTAGTGTTCCCTTCATTTTTACCTTGTTCTTTTCCTCTCAATCTCTTCAATCAGTTTCTTTTGTTAGGGTTGCTTTTCATCTCATTTTATCCATCATTGGTTGATCTTTATTCTTCTTCTAGATGAGTCAAACTTGCTTGATACGCTGTAATACTGACAGATAAGGAGAGGTATTATAGTTTGTACTAGTTGGAAGGGGAAGAAAAAATTGGTTAACATATGCAGAAATATATTTACAAAAATAAGAAATAAAATAAGAAAGAACTACTTATATCTACGACAATCCTCATTTCTACAACTGCTTATGTAGTCATAGCTGGCGTTTTTAATTTCTTTTTTCTCCTAGACAGTCCGTAGTTCCTTTGCCATTGTTAAATACTTTAGTTGGGTATGGCTCTTGGCCTGGCAGGGTGATCCAAACATTTATATCTAAAGTGTCTGGGCCATTGCGAGTGCTGCCTGCATTGGGCTTTTCGTAATACACCACTGACTTTATTTTTTACAGTGGTTTGAAGACTTCTGTCTTTATTTTTATTAGTACACATTTGCAGTGCATGATGATTACATTTCTCGTAGGGAGTTGGTGCATGCACATCACACATCTTCATTCTTTCCACATCACTCTCCTCCTTCCCAAGACTCTCCCCTTGGTCCCCTTCTTATTTGCAACAGACCTACCTCCTTGTTTCCCATCATCTATTTTTTTATTTTGCTCTTATATTTGTATGTTGGGTTTCTCCTATAAGAGAAAATATGCAATAGTTACACTTTTGTGTCTGATTTCATTCACTGAACAGCAAAGTGGTTCTCTGTTGTGTGTAAATACATTTTCTTCATCCATTCATCTGTTCATAAACATTCTAACCACTACCAAGATTTCAGCTCTTATGAATTATGTGGGTATACATAAGTATTCATATATCACTGAAATATGATGTCCTCGATTCTTTAGGGGAACACACCTAAAAGAGAAATAGCTGGATTGAGTGGATTTCTATTTTTGTTTTTCGAGCAATATGCATAATGATTTCTATAGTGGTTTTCTTCATTAATCATCTGCCTTTTTATATCAATGTTAACAACATCACTATGGCAGAAAATAAGAAGAAGGGATTCCAAGAAGTTTGAAGTCACTTAAATTTTCTAGTCTCGGTTTCCTCATCTGTAAAATGAAGGGATTAAATGGGAAAGTTGCTAAAATGATATTCCAATTCAGGAATTTTTATTAGAATATTTTAGTTTGTTACATACATTTCACATAGAACAAAACCACTTTAGGTGATGCCTGTGCACACCACACATTGAATCAGTTTTTTAAAATATTCTATTGTTGAGATCATCTGGCTTGGTGAACTGAGTTTACAGAAAGGCTCCTCTTGCCTCATGATCTTATGAATAGCCTATCTTGAACTTGATGATGAGATAGTGAACCTGGCTTCCTCTAAGAGCTTTTGGAATCCTTGAAAGAACTTATTTCAGTGCTACCAGTAATTGTTCCTGATATTAAATGATTTTCAGCCCCTGTTCTTCATATATGAATGCCCTCCTTTATCCCTCAGAACCATGGTTTGCTCATTCATTTTCATCCTTTCTTAGTGGTGAGTAAGCACATTTGGTCACCGTCTTCCCTACAAAAGTAACTGAAGTATTTGAAGATGCTCCCCTTGTAAGGTATCATTTTCCAGATGCAATCCATAAAATCTTTTAATTTTTGATTGAAAACCAATTTTGTCACTGTCAGAGTGTGAAGCATATTTGACCTAATGGAAAGGATAAAATGAGTAATTATGGTTAAGGATAAAATGAGTAATTAAGCAAGTAATTACCTTGCTTTCAGGTTATTGAAGATTGGAAATGGGAAGAAAGTTTAGTTACAATGAATCCTAGTATGAAAACTAATATTTATTGACTACCTACATTACAGATGTTTACAAAGCATTATAGTATCTTCATTTTAAAATTAAGATAAGGTTTCTTTTATAGAGAAACCAAAAATATACATAAAGAGCAAAATGGAAGATAGATAATAGGAAGTAGGGAGATCTTTCTCAAGTAGGAAGAGGATCAACAGATGGAGGGAAGGAGAGAGAGAGGAAGGAAAGGGTGGAAAAATGGAGGGAAGATGTGTTACATACATGCATCTGTCCACATGAGGAATGTGAGCATTATGTACTGCAAACATGCATTAATAAAATATGGTGCATAAAACAGGAAAGAGGTTGGAGAGAGGTGTCTTCCCCTCCTCTACAAGACAAGGATGCAGCAAGTGATGCCATCCGTGGAGCAGAGATTGAGTCTTCATCAGACCCTGAACCTGTGGCACCTTAATCTTGGACCTTCCAGCTTCCAGAACTGTGAGAAGTGCATTTCTACTATTTAAAATTTTAAAATTAAGAGGAAATTTTGTAAGGCATAAAAGGATTTTCTAGCCATCCGAGAATCCCAAGCAATCTATTTCTCTCCAGAGCCCACATGCTTTCCAGGACACTATGTTTGTCCCTGGGCCAAAAAGAGGCATTATCTAAGATAAAATACACAGATTTGTTCAAGCTGTTTTTGCAAAGATGGAAGACCTCATATAAAATCCAGATTCCCAACATCTACAAAAAAATTCAGAAGATCTGGCAAAACTGATCCCACAACTAGTGAGTTAGAAATACGTTACGGCTGCCTCCCTTTTAAATATGCACGGTATCTCATTGGCCCCAATTCCCACCAAGCCTAGTGCATTCATATTAATGTATACAAATATCTACTGGGTTTTTGCTTTGTAATTATTATTTTGGTTTATTACTACGTGTGTGTAGCACATGCTGTTCACACTCCTTGTGGGGAGTTGCTACACGTACACAACCCATCATTCCGTTTTCATGCCCTTTCACTTTCCTCCCTCCTACTCTCCACCTATCCCTTGGCCCCTTACCTTTTTCTGTGTAGGTTTGCAGTGAATAATGTTTACATCCACTTTTTCATCCCTTCTCCTCCTCTCCCTCTCCCCTTCTTCCATTTTTTGACACCCTTCACCTCTGAGAACAATCTATCTCCCTACTTCTTATTTGTCTGTTAGCTTGATCTTTTTTTACTCTGGATTTCTCATGTAAGAGAAACAATGTGACATATCTATTGTTTTAAAATATTAAATATAGTGCTTGCTTTGGCAGCACATATATTAAAATATTAAATATATGCCAGCATGAAGTATAATACCACATCTAATTAACTTGCATTTGTATACATGTGAAAACATCTAAATATTAATATAAATATAAGATAGGAAGTCAGAGCTGAAAAATAAGCAAATTTATCTGTCAGATATGCTGGAGGTATAACTGTATTCAAATTCAGGTTTATGTGAGGATGAGATTTAATATCAAAGATATTAAATGATGTGCACACAAAAAATACGTGACACACAGGCAGTTGGTTTTCCACAAAATCCAGATGGAACATATGACAATATCTAATAGATGAATTTTTCTATTCAAAAAAATTTGAACACAGAGCCAATATACTTTTGCTCCCCTATAAGGCCATAAATCACATATATTTGTCATACAGCTCTGTAATCCAGATTTGCTAAAATAAGCTACAATATTTTCAAATTAAAAAGTATTAGTGTTAATTTTTTGATTACACGGTTTTTGGCCAGAAAGTCTTATACTTTCAATCCATTGTGGTTCTACCATGAACCTAGAACGGTTAAAAACCATTGTAAGTTAAGAAATGTTGTTTTTTGTGGTCCTTTCCTAAAGATAAAAATCTTGTAAAAACTTGGTAAAAAGTCTACTTGAAGGAGATAATAACATTATGCTTTGAATGTTCATAGTTCTAATTGGCAAAGTTGTTGACCACTGGATTTATTTTTAAATTTTTATTTTATTTTATTAGAACATGTTCACAGGACATGAAGTTTACCTTAGGAAGTAGGTACATGTACATAAAATTCTATTTGAATCCGCTTCCCACCCACATCCTTCCCTCCCTCTCTAAGTCTCCTTTTTCCAGTTTCATTCTTATTATTATTACTTTTTAAATTTGTGTTTACAACATATAATGTTTGCATGCATTGTGGGTATTTGGTACATGTAAGTGACACATATTCAATCTTTTTACTTCTCTTTTTTCTTCCGCTACCCTCAGCCTAATTCTCCAGACTCCTTCCTATTTGATAAAGATCTATCTCCTTCTTTCCTTCTATCAATCCTTTATTTTGCTCTTTATTTGTACTTTGCCTTATTCAAACAACATGCCATACTGTATTTAAGCTTGTGTCTGATTTATTTCACTTAATTATATTATCCATTTTATCAATTACTATTTGTTTGTGTAAGAAGTATTTACTGAGTGCCTACAAGCACTAGACCTTGGGCCTAACATAATAGATAGAGTGGCAAATAGAAGCAGCCGGGCATGTACCTCACTGCCATGCAGCATGCGCTCTAGTGTAAGGGAAAGGGATGAATCACAGCATCCAGTATGAACATGTTCTGGGGAGAGTACCATATCGGGGATTTCACCTGGGGAGAGGGGGCCTCCTTGAGGAAATGAGTGTTTGAAATCTGAAGGAACACTAATTCACTGGGTGAACAGAAGACAGAGGAACAGGTTGATCAGGGAAAAGAGCATCACAAAGGACCCAAAGGTGAGATGTAGCATAGTGGGGACTGAACCCGGGGGTGGGAAGAATTCCTTCATGGCTGGGCAGCAAGCAGAGTTGAGTGCAAGACAGACTGGGAAAAAAGAGAAAATACAGACTGTGCACAATTTGTGGACCATGTCACACAGTTAGTTGGAAATGAATTGAAAGCTATGGAATGGCTTACATGGAAAGTGGGCTGATTTGAGCTAAAAACTCGTCACTCTGAGTGCCATGTAAAGAAGTGATACTAAAGAAGCCAGAGTGGGTGCAGATCAGAAAGCTAGTACACCACTGGAGTACCTTGTTACAATAGCTGTCTATGACTGGATACCCAATGATGCTAAAATGCAAAGGCTTAAAACAACAAACACCTGCAATCTCACAGATTCTCTCAGCAGGAATGTCCCCCAGCTGGACTGGTTTCTCTGGCTCTCAAGGTGTGCTCTGCAGCTGCACCCACATCGGGGCAAGTTGAAGGGGGACCCACTGTCAGGCTATCTTGAGGGGTTGTTGGCTGGGCTCAGTGCCTCGTGGGTTTTTAGATGCAGGCCTCATTTTCCTTGTGGCTCTTGACCAGTGATTTGGCTCAGTTCCTTGCCACTTGGTTCTAAATTTCTGCTCACAACATGAAAACTGGATTTTATCAGGGCAAGAGTCATAACAATCGATGGAGAACAAGACCAAAGCTTAAGTCTTTTTGGGACCTAATCTCCAACCTGACACTCCATCAATTTGGCATGTTCTATTCATTAGTCACTAGCCCCAACCCATACTAAAAGACCAAGATTTATGGCAGTATATAAATACCAGGAATCAGAGAGCCATGGGAAATCTTAAATGCTGCCTATTCTGGGTAAAAAAAAAAAAAAGGGTAGCTTGGATTAGAAAAGGATAGAGAAAAATATGGGGATTCTAGATCTATTTGGAAAAAACAAATGTATTTGATGATAGATGGTTATAAGCAGAATTGTGTCCTCCTCAAAAATTTATATGATGAAGCCCTAATCCTGAGGACTTCAGAATGTGACTATATTTGCAGATGGGGCTTTTAAAGATGTGGTTATTCAAAGCTAGTCCATTCCAACTGGTGTCCTTATAAGAGGAGAAAATTTGGGCACACCGAAAGACACCAGGGATGAACATGCAGAGAGACCAGGCAAAGGACACAGTGAGGTAGAGATTATGTGCAGGCCAGAGAGGCCTCGGCCCAGCCTTCCATTACTGTGCAAAAATAAAGTTTGGTTTTGTGATCTACCCTGTCTGAATTAATTTGAGTATTTTGCTATGATAGCCTTAGTAAAGTAATACTGTTGTCAACTCTGAGGAATGAGGGAAATAGAAATGTCAGTAAGTTTTATGATGAATAATGATGACCTGGCCTCAAAATTATGAATGGAAATAAAGTTCCAGTAACACTTTCTTCTTCAATTAAACAAGTATTTATTTTTCACCTACTGTGTGCCAGGAACTGTCTCAGTCACTATGAACAGAATGGAAAAAAAGAAAAGCAGGGTTTGTGTTCCAGGTAATGCACGGGACTGCAGTTCAAAAGAAAGATTAGAGGTAGAGAAAAATATTGAGGTCTCTATGGAGACAGAACAATAGAATGCAGCTAGATAGAGGATAGATGGATGTGTAGATTTAGGTAGTTGAAAGGACATCTCTTACCAGAATTAAGGGATCAGTAAAGCATCCTTCTGGGTGTGTCTGGGTGGTTCATGGAGTGTGACCTGGGGCTATACCTGACCCTGGTCTTGTCCTCTGTGACTCTATCCTCTGGTTTGCTTCCAGATAGCCATGAACTGAGCAGATCTCCACCGTGCTCTTCTGCCATGATGTTTCTGCCTTGGAGCCAGCTGATCATGGACTGAATCCTCTGAAACCTCGAATCAAATTCAACTTCTCCTTTAAGTTTTGAGTATCAGATATTTGGTCCCAGCAGCAGGAAAGCTGTCCAATGCAACTAGACAAGCTGCAGATACAGCACTGTATCTGAGGTGAAGGCTGGGGACACCACAGAGTTGATAATTCCCATGTCCAAAGGCCCAGCAATCCAGAGTTCTGATGTCTGTTGCCAGGAAAAGGTAGATACTCCAGCTCCAGAAGAAAGCAGGAGAGAATTTGTCTTTCTCCGACTTTACATTCCACCCAGGCCCATCACAGAACAGGTGATAACCCTATTGACCAGAGTGGCTTTTGGCAAAGGGAAAACAGTGTCTCAAACAGGAGGCAGTGGTCAACAGAATGGAGGATGGTGGGAGCTCAAAAGATATGAGGTGTAGAAATGTGTGCAGGATTTAGTGTTGTGGAGGTTTGTGAGCTTGGTGAAAGCTGGATGAGAGTAGAGTAAAGACTGAACAACATGCTGAAGAAAAGGTGATGGATGAAGAAGTGTAGGCAAGAAGAATACTCACCTCTTCCAAGAAACTTGTGCATGGGGATGGGCTATTGGAAAGAAATTCAGTGAATGAGAAGAAGGGAGAATGAACCTAACAAGAAAAGAAGAGTTAACCTGTGAGTTGCTGAGAACAATAGCATAAAATCCAGATCACAAGTGATGGGGGGTTTAGCCCCAGATGTGAAGCAGAGCATCCTCACTATGTCGGTGAGACGTGACAGAGTCGCCGAGCAGGCAGTGTGCATCGGGAAGAGGCAGTCCACATAGTGCTCATATTTGTGTGGGATGCCAGCTCTGTGATTAGAGGCAAAGTATTTAATCTCGCTGTGCCTGCGTTGTCTCATCCATAAAATGGTTTCCTAGAATAAGTAATAAATATCAAGTTTGAAGACTAGTACCTGGCATAGAATAAGCATGATGCATGCATTTATTACTAGTTCTATCTTTCGTCAGGAGCTGGAGGTGGGATAATCTACTTGGAATGATGGTGAAAAGAGGTTGAAGCTTCAAGGAAAGTAGAGAGGCTCTGAGAAAGGCAGTGCTAACATGTGGCAAGTAGCCCAGATGTGCAGGAGGGCTGCCTGGCTATGTTGAGAGCTCGTTAAGGTTGGAAATGTAAATTTATACTAAGTCCAGGCTATTCTAGCATGTGATTTTTTCACCAGTACTTAGCCACACAGAAGCAGAGAAAATAGATATTTGGATATAATTAGGTTGAATTTTGCCATATAGACTGGTGATTTCAGGAGACACTAGGGCAGGGTGCTTGAGAATATTTACAGAAAAGTGTGTTTTGTAGACTGCTGGCTGGATGAAAAAGAGCAAGAAGAGGGGAGAGAGGTGCTGGGCTTCGGCACCAGAAAGGGCTTCTCTTACCATGATCACAAATAATAATACAAGTGGAATATCTTCCTTTTGAACATGACTATTTTTTAGCTCTGATCTAAGTCTAATTGGCTTTACCAGAAACAAAATTTGATGTGATCAAACAAACGATAGTAATACCAGATAGAATTTAGTGTGACTTAGTCTGATGAGAAATGTTAAATGAAAGTGCATCAGCTGAATTCTTGAAAGCATGTATGGTAATATCTGAATTCTTGGAATCCTGTTAGATAGCTCCTTGGGATTTGTTCAAGATATTACAATTTCCTTTCAAAAAAAAACTGAAAAAAGAAACTCTGAGTTAGCACACACAGAAAGTGTGACTTGCAGGACAGAGAGGACTGCAGTTACAGAAAGATTATTAGAAGGAGAAGGCACAGACCTGCATTTATCTAAGCTGCACCATCTCTTAACAAAATGTGAGGTTTCACAATGGCCCTGAATGTTACTGCTCAAAAGGAAAAGTCAGACGATGGCTTGAAACATCTAGATACTTCTGGTGAATGACATGGTCAATCTGACTACAATCTCTAAACTCCTAAGGCACCTGAGCTATTCCTTGTGTGATCTCAAGTCAGTTAATCTATTACCTGCCAGGAATTTTTTTTCCCTTAAATTCTTTTATTGGCACATTTTAGGTATGCAATACATTTACATTTATCATTGGGTGCTTGTACCTGTACATGATGCATTTTTGTTCTTATTTTTTCCCCATTTCCTGTGTGCCTTTCACCCCCTCTACCCTTCCCTATTTACATACTTTGTTTCCATTTTTTTTCTTTTCTCATAATTTTTCCTTTCCCTTCTTTCCTTTCCCATTCCCCTCCCACCACCCCTACCCCTCTGGACCTTTTCTTCCTATTTTAAATGATCAATTATTCATTTTAATCATTTTAACCCTTTTTTATTCTTTCAGTTTCTCACACTAGAGAAACTATTCGGTATTTACACGTGTGTCCTATTTATTTCACTTAAGAGTATGGCCTCAGTATGCATCCATTTAGCTATAAATGACTCTAGTTTCTCATTCTGTATGGCTGAGTAGTACTCCATTTTATATAAAGAAAAAAAACAACACATCTTCTTTATCCAGTCTCCAGTTGATGGGCACTTGGGCTATTTCCAAGCTTCAGCTATTATAAACTGTGTCGCTATATACATGGGTGCACATATATTGCTGTGGTATGATTCTTTTAATTTTGGGGGGAAGACACCTAGCAGGGGAATAGCTGGGTCAAATGGGACGTCTAGTCCTAGTTCTTTGAGGTATCTCCATACTGACTTCCACAGTGGTTGCACCAGTCTGCACTCCCACCAACAATGGAGAAGGGTTCCTCTTTCCCCACACCCCTGCCAGCATTTGTTATTGGTTGATTTCTTGATAGCAGCCATTCTTTCTGGGGTGAGGTGAAATCTCAGGGTTGTTTTTATCTGCATCTGTTGAATGACCGGTGATATTGAACATTTTTCCATATATTTATTTGCTGCTCTTACTTCTTTGTCTGAGAAATGTCTGGTCATTTCAGACGCCCATTTTTGAATTAGGTCTTTGAATTTGGGGGGGTCTGCTTATTTTCAATTCTTTGTATATTCTAGATAGTAGTACTTTGTTTAAGGTACAGCTGCTAAAATTTTTTCCCACATTGTAGGCTGTCTCTTAGCTCTGTTGGTTTCTTTCTTGCAGTGCAGACGCTTTTTAATAAGATGAGATCCCAGTTGTTGATTCTTTGTGCTAATTCCCGTGCTACTGAGGTTTTGTTAATAAAGTCTTTTCCTATGCCAATGTCTTCAAGAGTTCTACCTAATTTAACTTTCAGCAAGTTTAGTGTTTCTGTCTTAATATTTAGATCTTTAATCCACTTCAATCTTAGTTTAGTGCATGGTGATAGGTATGGGTCTAGTTTTAATCTTTGGCAGGTTGAAGTCCAGTTTTTCCAACACCATTTATTAAATAGGCTATCTTTCCTCCAATGTGGATGGTTGGCTCTCTTGTCAAAGATGAGGTGGCTGAGTATGTCTGAAGTTGTTTCTGCATCGTCTAATATATTTCACTGATCCTCGGGTCCATTTCTTTGCCAGTACCATGCTGTTTTAATCACAGTAACTTTGTAGTATAGTTTTGAGTTGGGGATTGTGATACCCCCTGCCATGTCTCTTTTGTCTAGAATTTTTTTTGCTATTCTAGGTCTCTTCTGGTTCCAAATGAATTTTTGGATTGTTTTCTCAAGTTCTATGAAGCATATTGTTGGAATTTCAATTGCCATTGCATTAAATCTATATAGTAGTTTTTGGAAGTAAGGCCATTTTCACTATATTGGTTCCTCCTACCCAGGAACAAGGGATGTCTTTCCATTTTCTTATATCTTCTTCAATCTCCTTTTGCATAGGGCTTTAGTTTTCAGTGTAGAGGTCTTTTGCTTCCTTTGTTAGGTTGATTCTAGATATTTCATTTTTTTGGACGCTATTATAAAAGGAATTGTTTTCCTAATTTCTCTCTCAGTGAGTCTGTTATTTGTGTATAAGAAGGCTGTTGCTTTTTGAGTGTGGACCTTATATCCAGCTACTCTACTGAATCTGTCAATTAAGTCTAGAAGTGTTTTGACCAAGTTTTTTGGGTCTTCTATTGAAAGTATCATATCATCAGCAAATAGTGACAGTTTAACTTCTTCCTTTCCTATCTTTATTCCTTTTATTTCTTTCTCTTTTCTAATTGCTGTGGCTAATGTTTCCAAAACTATATTGAACAGGAGTGGTGATAGTGGGTATCCTTGTCTTGTTCCTGATTTTAGCGTGAAAGTTTTCAGTTTTTGACCATTTAGTATGATGTTGGCTTTTGTTTTTTCATAGATAGCCTTAATCAGGTTGAGATAAAGACCTTCTATTCCAATTTTCTGTAGCATTTTTTATCATAAATGGGTGTTGGATTTTGTCAAATGCCTTTTCTGCATCTATTGAGAATCATATGATTTTTGTCCTTGACTCTGTTAATATAGTGTATTACATTTATTGATTTACAAATGTTGAACCATCCTTGCATCCCTGGGATAAATCTGACTTGGTCAGGGTGTATGATCTTCTTGGTGATCCTCTGTATTCTGTTTGCCAGTATCTTGTTGAGGATTTTTGCATCTATATTCATTAGGGAGATTGGCCTGTAATTCTATTTTTGGGTTGTGTCTTTCCCTGTTTTTGGAATTAAAGTAACACTTCCTGCAAGGAATTTTTTAAAAGCTCGATAGTCATTTTCCTCTTGAAATAAGAAATTTTGCATATATAAACAGGTTATAGGGGGCCGTGGTTTAAAATCTGAACCAGACTTGAGGCTGAACTGTTTATATGGAACACCAAACTGGTGCAATGCACCTTGAAATTTAAAACACTGGAACATTCTCAGTGCTATTGCCTCTGAGGATCTTTCATAATAATACCAAAGTTAGAAACTACAATTCTTCTATAGAAGTATTATGTGAAATAACTAAAATATACATTTGTGTCCAAAACATTCAGGCATCATTAATGACTAAGAAGCTCTTGTGAAACCAGAACATGCTTTGTCTAATGAAGTAATTAAGTGTGAAATCGCTCTTATAGCAGAAGGCACCATCCCAGCTGGACTCTCAGATGGAAAGATGAGGAGCTGGCCTGGGAATAGAAATGGCTTTCAAGAATGCTATTTGCTTAGGAGAAAAAGGGACCAGGAAAAGATACAAAGGGTAAAAAATAATTTTAAATCAATACTAGTAGTGTATTAACTTATTTATGTTTCATGTCCGTTTAGCGTTATTTGACATTCGGCTGATTATACGGCAGGCCTGTTAGAAGATGCAGTGCAGAGTGAGAGGTAAGCAGCAGGCCAGCAAAGCTTCACCCACATCTGGAGCTTCCCTCCATTCCTCAGATTACCACCTGAGCTCCCCACCTAGGCAGATCAGCTGCATTCTGTTTGCATAGGAGAACCTAACCCTACTGTGAACTGTGCATGCCAGGGATCTAGGCTGTAGGCTCCTTATGAAAAACTCATGGAATAATAATCAAAACAAAGTGCACAGTAAATATGATGTGCATAAGTCATTCCCAAACCATTCCCCTCTTCCCTACCCCCATCTGTAGAACAATTGTCTTCCATGAAACCAGTGCCAAAAATTTGAGGACCACTGTATACGAAGTGGAAAGAGATGAAATTGTACCAGATTTTGTTTCCTTTCAATACTTTCTCTGAATTAAGTGGGTTTCTTTAGCCTCCTAAATATTTTTTATTGGAAATTTGCACCTTTACATAATCTCTCTTGGTTCTTATTTCTTCCCCATTCCCCTGCCCTCCCTTCAACCCCTCCATCCTTCCCTATTTACAAAGACTTTGTTTCCACTTTTACATTTTCTCATATTGATTCCATTTCCTTCTTTGCTTTCCCTACCCCTCCCACTTCCCCTTCCCCTTTGCCCCTTTTCTTCCTATTTCACATTATCCATTATACCTTTTAGTCCTTATTTAAACTTTCAGTTTCTCACACTAGAGAAACTATTTGGTATTTACACGTGTGTCCTATTTACTTCACTTAAGAGTATGCATACTCTTGGATTAAGTGTTTTAATGATAGGTCCAGTAGGAAGGCAGTGGTTAATTAGAGTAGACTCTGGCAAGAAGCCAAGACACTACCCTTAGTTGAGTTTGTATTATAACCTTGAGCAAAGGCTCAACCTTTGTGGGTGTCAGTTTCCCTCCCTTCAGGAAGCGCTTCACTTTTATTAACTCCCACAGCTCTTCACCCCTAAAGTCTGGGACTGTGTCTTCTTTGGGGTTACAGTTTTCTAGGTCAGCTGTAACATTATTCCCTGGAGTGAGCCTGAAAGTTATACGTATTCACAACCTGAAGATTGCCTGTTGCTTGTTGGAGTTAGAATCCAAGAATTAATTTCATGATTTTAAAGAAACCCAAAGAAGTGTATTTCCTCCATGTGGTTTGGGTTATAGGAAAATGTAAAGTACAATACTGACTCAACTTGTGGGTGGTCAAATTAGGGGAAAGTAAACAAAGCTGCTTCCATTACATGTTAGGTCAGTGCAATTTTGTGTTTGTAGAAGCTGCATGAGAAAAGATAAACAAACAAATGTTCAAATCAAATGAAAAAAAGAAATCTCTTTGTTAGATCCAATCATACACACATAGAACACACTGCTTCGTAAAATGCAGAGAGGTAAAGATGTCAGTCTTTGATTATTTTATCATTCTTTTCTACTTCCAGGCAGACACAAGCACATAACCACAAAGAACCAACCCCAAACTGATCTTTGCAGCATTAATAACCTGCAGGTTAACTTCAAATAAAATAAAACTCCATTGTTCAAATGTTCTAGGTTATTTTATATGTATATATAATAAAATATCGAAAATGTATGGAATTTATTTTATTTTATATTTCTATTATTTATTGATTTTGGTTTGTTTCTTATTGTGGCAAAAACATATAAAATCTGCCAGCTTAACCATCTCTAAGCATACAGTTAAATAGTATTAAATATATTTACATTATTGTGAAACAGATCTCCGTACGGTCTGAAACTTTGTATTCTTTTAACAACTCTCCACTTTCCTCCCCATTAAGCCCCTACTAGCCATCATTCCATTTTCTGTCCCCACTTTAGACATTTTGTGTAAGTGGAATGACACAATATTTGTCTTCGGTGCCTGTCCCCTTTGCTTTAGTGTAATGCCCTCGAGGTCCATCCCCTTTGTAGTGTGCATCAGAATTTTCTTCTATTTCACAGTTGAATAACACTTTATTGTATGGAAATGCCACATGCTTGTCTATCCAGTCATCCACTGATGGACATTTGAGCAGTTTTTACCTCTTGGTATTATGAGTAATGCTACTGAGAATGAGGATGTACAAAGATCTCTCTGAGATCTTATTTTCAATTTTTTTTATTAGTATGTGTTTGCAGTAAACAATGATTGCATTCTTCTTAGGGAGTTGGTACATGCACATAACACATCTTACTACTTTTTCATCCTTTTTCTCCCTGCTCCCTCTCCCTTCCTTCTTGGTCCCTTTGCTTTTTGCAAAAGATCTACCTCCCCATTTCCTATGATCTTTCTTTTATTTTGGTCTTTGCTTGAATTTTGTGTTTCTTATATAATAGAAACCATGTAATTCTTTGCACCAAAAGTAAAGCAGGAGGCACCACAATCCTGGAGTTCAAGATGTAAAACTACAGTGATAAAAATAGCATGGCATGGAAACAAAAACAGACATATGGATCATTGGAACAGAATAGAGGATGCAGAAACAGCCTGAAGCACATTCAATTATCTGATCCTTGACAAAAGGGCCAAAAGTATACACTGGAGGAAAGATAGACTCTTTAATAAATGGTGCTGGGAAAACTGGCAGTTCAGAAGTTTGAATCTAGACTCATGTCTCTCAACATGTACCAAAATAAAATAGAATAGATCAAAGATCTAAATATTTAAAATGAAACAGTTTATCTGCTAGAATTTTAATATGACAAACTATAGTAGAGTTCAGTAGAGTCTTGCATAGAACCTACATGTTTCCACAAAAGGAGTCTCACATTTTGGAGTTAAATCTTGTCTGAAGAAAATGTAATAGAAAATTTTGAAAATGTAATATGGAAGTTTTCACTTTGAATTGATTATTTTAAAACATTTACCATATACCAATGAAAATGAAGATGATAATTCATTTATACAGATTCCAGTATTCAAAGGCATATAAGATTCATTGAGTAGCTAAAGTACAAATAAAAGGTTAAAAATCAATTTAATGATGTTTTTCCACTTATAAATCTCTGTTACATGATCTGTGTTCTCACGCATATGAATACGTGGTATTACCATATTTGTAATTATGTCAATTAATTCAAGGAATTTTTAAAGAAAAATTGTCAGTGCAATTTGGAATCATGCATTAAATTCTCCACTTAGTACTAGAGGTATCTTTTTATTATAAGGATGGCTTCTGTATCTCTTAAAACTACCTCATTTCATAACTAGATACCCCCAGGAGGAGAGGAAGAAGGGAGAAGTAACATACTGGAATCTTAAAAGAGGAACAGATACAAAATTATAAAAACATTTTATCTGAGTCAATTTATTCATTTTTCTTAACTAGTTCCTCTTTGTATATGATATGACTATATTAATATGTGTGTGTGGATGTAGACTAAAGCTAAAACAGGAATGGATATAACAATATTTAAGCAACAGCTGTTGGCTCATATGTAGTTCTTTTACTGTGCTGGTATTACTTGAATTGCTTAATTTCTATTTCACAGTTGAGAAAATTAATAATATTTAACAATATAAACACTTAAGAGTAGGGAAAGATTTAATCAATTTTCAATCTTTTAACTGATTAATTAATAAAGTTTTATTTAGTCACCATGCAGAAAGAGAAGATAATTTCTGCTTTTAAAGACATTTCTTTGAAGTTAAGAAAATTCAATTTTTAAGAATCATTTAATGCATCAATATAGTTGCTTGACAAACAGCAAAAGTAGGGTGTAAAGAGCAGAGCACAACACAACCTTATGATAAAAGAGCTTCAGATACGGCATTAGAATCTAAATTGCCTTCAAAGCAACTGTTGTAATTTACTTCTTTTTTAAGGCTAATTCTTAGTATCATATTATTGTCAAGGATGATTGTGTTTTATATTAATTTAATATTTGTAACTGAGGCTGTAAATAGTTCTCAGCTTTAGAGATCCCTGAAAATGAAAATGGAAAATCAACTATCTTTAGTTGGTCAGTTACTCTTTTTCTCCTTGGGTAAATAGATAAAATGTGAAATGAATAGATTCGTCTTAGAATTCCATGTAGCCTCTCTTTGACTAGAACTCATGGAGTTTAACAAATTGAAAGGCAATGAGTCCATTCCAAAATTCTATAATGAGAAGTTTAATTTTTCTTCTAAAAACCCTGCTATTATATGGAAATTATCTATCCTGGAAACAACAACAACAACAAAAATTCCAATAACCACTGAAGATATGTGGGTTGCATATTGTCTGCATTTAGTTTCCACCTATATTCAGAGAAGATAGGATAATCTGAGAAAATTCCCAGCTATGAGAGAATATGCACATATTTTATTCTTTGAGCATCCATTGCCTATTAGTAACTGCATTAGCAAAATAGAACTAGAAAAGTAAATATACTTCTAGTCCCAGGGAACCATTGGTCAACAAGCACTGTTGGAAGTGATTAAGCACCATGGAAGTGATTAAGCCCATCCAGGGAGAAATTAAAGTTTGAGAACAGAAGAAGGCTAAGGACAAAACCTAGATAACACCAGCATGTAATGGACTAGAAGATTATTCCAGAAAGAGCAGAAGGAGCAGTCAGAGGAGAAGAATAGGACAATGGTGTTACAGAAAGGAAGGGACAAGTGATATTCATGAGGCATACTGACGAAATTAAAGCAAGCTATTACTTTGCTCCCTTCTGTAATGAGAGTAATATTCTGTAAATAATTACTAGTTTACCTTACTTTACTGAGAACCTGTTTCTCTGTCCTTATATCCCGCTAGAAATCCTAGTTTGAAGAAACAGAGATAGGGGAGGTTGACTCAGACAATCAAAGAAAACCATGGGAGCATAACCACCACTTCCCACCTTGGGGTTGTGGGAAAGGGGAGGAGAGGAAGAATGGCTGCTGAGTTAGCTAGGTGGATCCAGGCCTCCCTTCTCTGGACATGGGCCTGGAATGTGGCAAATGTGTATGATAAATTGAGAATACTGCCAAAAGAATGGGGTTTTTGGAGAAGTGACTGATCCACAAGGTGATTCCATGCCAACAGAGTCCTTGCCAGGGTGTTTATGAAGACAAAGTGCACTCACACAGGGGAAAACACTACACTTCACTGTACAGGAGTCATGGATGCCATTTTAGAGCCTGTATTTTGTCTTAGGGCCTGGTGTGTTATGGCGAAGACTAAGAACTGTAGAGCACTATCAAGGGGATAATGGAGGACAAATCAGTACAAAAGGCATCTCTGGGTCTAAGCAAACGCAGAATAAGCGGCCACAGCTTAATCAGGTAGACACCAGTGATTCCCCACAGCATGGCCAGTGCGGGCCAGGTCATCCCAAGTCTCACGAAAGTGCCCACACACACCCAAACCCAGCATAAAGCTATGGGATCCTTTCTTCCCTGTCACCAAGAGGTCAAAATGTTTCTTGTGCTTTAAGATATTCAGAGAAAAGCAGAGGAAGATGGGAAGAGATCTGGAAGTTCTAAGATCTCCTTGCAAATTTATTTAACTAAATCTACAAAAGAACTTTCAAATTTTTATATGCTGTAAATTCTACTTGCTTTTTGATAATGAGTTTTCCCCAATGTCTACCTTGGAACTACCCTACATGACAGTGCTCAGGGAGATCAGAGCAGCTTTAGAAAACAAGGAGACTATATATTTTTTTCCAATCAAATGATCATAATTTGAGTAATTTTTCAATGAACCAATTATGTCTTGTTTGTTTTTATTTCTCATCACTAGACAGAACTCTTGAGAGGCTGACCTTTATATGGAAGGGCTTGCAAATTGGATGAGTAAATGAAGTCAGATTGCTCCATTGTCCTTCCTGTCTTAAGTACCCACACGTTTTAGGTTACAGGGCATCTAAATATCTTTGAATAATGACTGATGTCTTTTGTTGAGAGACTCTTAGCAAGAGAAATGCTGGTGGCTATTACCACTTTAGTATATACTGATTATTGAGTATTTGGTAGTTCAAGATAAAACTCAGAAGGAACAGTTTGTAGAAAAGCTTTGTGAGAAGTAGGAGAGAGAGCTGATGTACAGACATTTCTGGGAAAAGTGAATATAAATGAAATATCGGGATCAGAGAATCCAGTTGAAGCATACAGCTTTCAGCTAAGGAGAAGCTCCAAAATCCAGGAAATATGACTGTCAATGACTTTCAAGAGGGCAGAATGAGAAAGAGCCAAGGTGAACTTGACCCTCAACCGCTTTCAAGAATTGTAAACAACAAATACATTTCAGTCATACTGTAAGCTACTAAAATGTGGAGGCTGTTGCATATTTTGATACTGTGTAATGCAGTATCTTTCATCAGTTCCAGAAAATTCTGAGCCGTTATCTCTTTTCTTTGCTCCCTCTTTTTCCTCTCTCCCAGTTATACATATGTTAAACTTTTCATTGTTTACAGTTTTATTCATAAGTAGGAAATTTCTATCTTTTGATCCTTCTGTGTCATACTTTATCTCAATCTATATTTCCGATCGTGGACTTTTTCTTTAGCTTTAACCTGTTATTTTTTAATCAAATGAAGATTACTTTTATATAATTTCAGTTCCTTTTTTTTTGAAATGCAGTCTTTGAAATATTCTCCTCGCAGATATTTTCCACTTTGTATTTAATGTTTTTTTTCTTTAATAGTGTCAGGATACTCTTTTATTTATCTGCATCTAATAAGTTCATAACTCAAACCCTTGGTTTCTCAAGGCTCTTTTTTCTGCAGTTTACATTGATTCCCTTTGTGACTGATTACTATTCTTAGCAATTATATTTAAATATTTTACACAAGTGAAAGAAGTTCCCCTTTTCAGACAACATTTGCATAGTCTTCTGATAGATAACTGGGTTCCTGCCTGTCCTTTTCTGTCTTAAGCTATGCTAAAATTAGAACTCCCAGGACTACTAAAGAGGTAGAAACTTGGATAATTCCATGCCAGGCCTCATTCTTATTTCACTCAGAAGGTATAGCCTTTGAGTCCCAGACAATGTGAGATTCCCCTGTTAGATGCTCCACTAATGCATGACTTCAGCTTTGAATTTTGTCTCCTTCATCACAAGAAAGTTTTTTTGTTTTGTTTTATTTTTTTGTGTTTTTTAAAAGTTTTTCTAAGTCAATATATACCTATAGGTCAGAAGTGGCTTCTATGCTTACTTGGTTTCAAGTAACTTCTTTATTTTGTCAATGGTAATTGGTTATAATCTTGTCATTTTCTTAGTGTTTTAAAGAGGATATCTTATTTTTTAAATCTCTTACTTAGATTTTAAACTGCTTTTAGTTGGATGACTGATCTAAACCATCTTTCCTGTTGTCAGAAACAGGAAGTCTCTAATAGTTTTTCTAGTCCTTTTCATTGTACTGCTGTATTTAGTTGTTTAATTTTGTTTTCTTTCATCTGTTCTTTTCACTATTTTAAATGTTTGTGCTATAATCAGTTCTGACCCAATTTAAAATACATTTGAATATCTAGAAAACTATCAAGTAGGTGTTGCTATTAGTCTGGTTCTCATATTTTGACATGGGGGCCTAACTTTGAGCCCCAATTTTGTACTTATTTTTCTCTTTGCCATATAAGAGATCATTTCTAGTAAATAAGAAAAATTTTCTAATATGAATGCATGATCTTACTCTTTCAGCTCCTTTTCTATTTCTAATATCTCATCTCTGTTCTTCAAACCCATGACCAACGTGTCTTAAGGAAAGACAATCTTGATACAAATACCAAACATTATTTGTTATTTTCTACAGAAATCCAGGTTGCAATGTTTTGTTTGCCTTATGGAACTGTCTAAACCATTTTCTGAACCTCCTTGGTACCAGTCGCTAATGGGATCATCCCCACCTTCACCGCACTCCTGGATGCTATGTTTTCCCCAACTCACTTTATTATGGACTGAATATGTTTCTACATGCTGGTCCCTCTTGAGCTACACAAACTTTTTCATGAACTTCCATCATAAGACAAAATTCATCATTTATTACCGAATGGTAAATAAGGAAGGTGAGAACAATTATGCAATTGAATCACTTATATACACATTTTATCAAAGGTATCAAGAAAGTGCATATGCCAATGAAGTCAACAGTATTTCTTAAAATAAATGCCCCATGTTTCATATCCATTCCAAAAGAAATACTTCTACTGTCAATCTTTGAAGGTTGATTATATTGACAGATCCTTTGTCTCTCAGTGAAATTCATATTTTGGCTTACTTTTGCAATGTAACTCATGGGGGAAAGGTAGCAGACCTAAAATCTGAATTACAGCTGTGTTGTTTCAAAATGAATAATGTCTACTGGGTGAGACACTGAGTCAAGCTTTTAGTTTGCAGCATAAGGAAAATATTTGTGAGTGTTGCTGGAAAAGCTGACAGCCCCACATATGCAGCCTCCCTGTTAGATAGAGAAACATGGGAACCAGAGCAAAGTGCTTATTTGGCTAGAGAAGCAAATGCAATTTTTGTAACCAAGTGAGTAATATCCATGATGATCTCTATTTGATTATAAGTAACCCTCTTCTGTTCTTCCTTGTTTTAGAAAATACAGTTATGAACATTAAAACAAACTTATGATCTTGAATTCAGGGGGAGCAGATTTCCTGGAAAAAGACAGTGAAATCATTCTTATTACTCAATATCGAATATTATCTAAAAGATAATAGACCTAAAAGTAATAAGTTCATTAGCCATTGCTTCAACAAGCATAAGTAAGTCACATGAATGTTGTGTTGGCCTATGAAAAATGCAGATTTGTCATGGTTATATTTTCTAATGATTGGTGGGTTATGAAAACAATGATTAAAATGTGGGGATTTGTTATTGTTGAAATCAGCTCTCTACATCAGTCATTTTCACTAAACACTTAATATTGAAAGTAAGGGAAAATATAAATAGATTTTCAAATATTAGGTAGTATCCATGTTTTACTCAATTTAAAAAGACATGATGTAAATTAAAGCTGTTAGCGGGAAATAGGTGGTTTGTAAGTTGAATAGAAAGCTCACTTCGTGAAGTCTAATGGACATTCATTTACACTCATTTTTGAACTCAGATTTCTGCTATTGTGTGAATTATAAAATAATATATAACTTGGATATTTACGTGTCTTGATGAAGTTGAAAAATAATAGAATAGCAATTAGAAAATCCATTTTTGGCACCATCATAAACTAGCAGTGTGGCTTAAAATAAAGAGGAAAATCTCTCTTTTCATGTTAAAGATCTTTCAAAGCAATCAATTGCAATAGCATGAGGAATAGGACCTAGGAAGGGCAGACTAAACTTTTCCATAAATCCAACTATCTTCCACTATATATTAACCTATAGACTTAAATGGCATATACTTGCCTCAAATAATTCTCCATCTCTCTACAGGGGTGATCTCTATGGTTATTTTTTTTGTCTTAAGAGTCTAAAAATGCAAGTGTAAGCTGGATATTCTGCCTGCATGTGAATTAGGACTCCAGAACCCAAAAAGTTAGGAAAAGGGTGTAGTGCACACAGAGTTAATTGAAGGAAAATGAGCTAATGAACTCCAGGGAGGCAACCATATTGCAATATAAAACATTTTCTTGGCTTCTAAAGTAAGTATTGATTTAATAATGCAATAAATGAAGTAATATGAAAACAGAGAGCCAACACCAGTCAGTCAGAACCTGCTAGCAATCTGAAGAGCATGACCTCTTTTTAAAAAGCCATTGGCATGAGCAAGAAGATGAGGAGCAAAGTCAACATAATACAGGATGTTTAAATGTAACAAGTACACTTCAGCAATGAATTGCAACCCTCATTAAGGATGAGTGGGGTTTCTAGACCATGAGAAAATTCATATACAAAAAGTCTTTGCACTCAATCTTGACTACAGTAGTGAAGCAGATCCATTTTCATACCATCGTCTGTTAACGGATCTTAATGATCATGTTCAAAATCGGTCATGTCTTTAAATGTTATCTGAAGAATGTTTTTAAAGCCGGTGCCTTTGGAACAACATAAGAGATGAAGTAAAGAAAAGGAGAGCAAATAGAGAAGGGAAAAGAAATGCAATCTCTGATGATTCACCTGGAACTCGTTAAGTCCTCCAGGATTACTAACAAAAAGTGCTTTAGTCTTGCTTGAAATAACTGCTTTTTATGTTTTTAAAACCTATGTGCATTAAATTAAAACAATTATGAAATCAGATAGCACTCCCTAGCACTCCCAGTAAATTTGTCCGCTGAGGCCCTAACACTAACTGCTCTAAGGAAAAATAAAATAATGCTGTATAGTTGAGAAAAACACTCTTTATTAAACTTTAGGAGTATAAAAGACTTAAGAAAATAGCAATATTATGAATATATATATATATATATTTTTTTTTAGCTGGAGAAAGAAAGTGTAAGAGCTCAAAGGATCAATATGATTGCTCCACAATATTGTACATTTAAAAAAACATTGTAAATTAAACATGCTAAATTTAATTGACTCCTTTGCCATTAGGAGTTAGCCATGATAATGACAAAATGTTTTTAGTTAATTTTAAATCATTAATCTTAATATTTAAAACATATTGTAATACAAAATACAATTTTGATATATTTGGAAATTTGTTAAATTAACTGTTACATATGTAGACTAATGCTAATTTTTCTGACTTTCTCCTATGTTGCATTATTTTAGAAATAAGTTATCTGGTAAAACAAAACCTAATGAATTTGTAAAGGAGAAGCTAGTGGCTCTAAAATATAAAAACATACTTGAAGGCATTATTTAATTCATCTCTACATAAAATTTTCAAATGATTTCTTAGTCAGAAAGAATTAATTTCAATATCTACATGTTAAGAAAATATGATTCTTTACAAGTCATTTTAACTTTCATAGAAATGAATGAAAATGCTGTACTAGTAAACAATTTGTATTCTGTACAGAATAATACAGAGGCCACAGAGTTTATTGCCACAGGAAAAATACTTGAAAGCTAATGAATATTTACTAAAATCCCATTGTATATAGCATATTGTAGATAACAGTTTGAGCTTAATTTTAAAAGCCTACCTAAAATTATCTTCCCTCTCCTGTAAATTATAAGGAATTAGAAAAAGAAAGAGGAAAGACATAAGGAAAAGAAAGGAAAGGAAAGGAAAAAATAAACTTAAATCTGGGAATAGGGGAGACAGGAAGGAGTGGAGAGGAAGAGGAAGTAAAAAGGATCAAGATGGAATATGTATATACACCAATTTCCTGCAATGAATGTTTTTATTATGTACTTTAAACATATACTAATGAAAAAGGGAAGAAAAAATTCAAATTTGTATTATTTTTTGAAAGATAGTTTTTCATCTCTCCATTTGATGTGTTTCTAGCCTTAAAAGTTCTCATCTCTAAAGGCTGATAAAAGATACAGAACTTTCATAGAAAACAAATTTATTTTCTTCGGTCAGTTATTTTCAAAATATTGTTGACCCAATGAATTAACTAAGTATTTGTCATCATTCATAAATATATGGAAGTCTCCAACCAACAATAAGAGAAGCTATAAAGTGATACCTTTCTTTCTCATGATGCCAGAATCAAATTGATGATGAGTCATTAGGCAAAATAATAAATATTTTGTAGTTGTTTGAATGCCTACTGAACTTTGCAAATGTTGTGGCCATCAAATCTTGATGTGCTATTTTTTTCCCCTGATACTGATCATGTGCCTTGTAACACACTAGAAAACTTAAAACATGTACTGCTCATGTCACAAGACTTCCTGGGGCTTAGTTCTGATTGTACAGTTTTTGCTTTAATTCTATGACTACATTCCCAATAAATTCCATTTGTGCTTAAATTGGACTGAGTAGATTTCTGTGACTTGCAACACCTAAAGAAAATTATAGTTAATATGCATATGAATGTATTTAAAATACAATAAATATATATGTATTACTATAATTACATTTTTTATTTGAAAAAGGAAAATAACACAAGCATGATGGAAATTGTGAATTACATCTTGAATATGTACGATAGACTCTTTGAAACTGTGATACATAGATCTTCATATTTTCTATGATAAACTTGATCTGGCTATGTATTTAGAACAAAGCCTATTGTCATTCATTGCAACGATTTTGCCAAAGGAGTGCATTTTCTGGTAAGAATTTTTGAATTTGCAGTCTATGTAGATTTTGACAAAAATCTTGTAAATCTAAAAGAAAGAAGTACTACTTACCAATTAAAACAAAAATACTTGTTACATCTTTCATTCTGTGTTCATTATTTTTGAAAGTTAACTACCAAAATATGGTCTCTTTTCTCATTTAAAGAACATTCATGTAATTTCATGCCAATATTGATTCAAAAAGCTAAATATTTATATTTGGCTTTGACTAATGCTTGATACAAATTTTCAAGACTAATGATATAATGGAATTCTTACTAAGTTCCAGAAAATAAAACAAGACATGGAAATGCACATTAAAAAAGGGATTTAGATCGTTACAAAAAATTCTCTGTGGGCGAACCATCTCTCACAGCCTTTACCAATCCTACAGGCAAAATGGCTCCTGCTTTTAAAGAGGATCGTGCTTAAATACATTCTCACCACCCAGGCATCTGCTAATTTCTGAAGGTCCAGAAACACTGGCAAATGTTTTGCATTTCTGGTTTCTGACCTAGATTGAACTGGACACATTAAAATAATGTGAGAAAGACTGTTTTTGGCCAGAATTTGAAGTAAATCTGCCAGCATTTCTGGGAGCATGTCTTTCTTCTGTCCAGTTTTGACTGTTTGGGAAGTCAAGTTATGTTAGACCTAACCCGCATTCTGAACTATAGCTGGACTGAAACTATTTGAGAATGATAAAACTGTTTAATCCAAATTTGGAGGGCAGCGCTCTTAAGAAAGATGTTATTGCCAAAAACCGAAAAACATTTGATAAGTGAGAAAAATGAATTATTAAAAAAAATCATGAGCCTGGGGAACTATGCTCTCATCCAGGTAAGGGCTTGAAAATGGGATGTTATCTAATATGTGTCCAAACCCACGCCAGCCAGAAGCACAGCAGAGGAGTTTGAGACATGTTAGGGTCAGTCCATCCTCCATATTCAGCAGGCAGAAGAGTCCACATCAATAGTTAAATCTCCTTTTAAGTCATTGCAGGTTATGTTTAAACAATAAAAGATTTTTCGAGATGGTCTAATTTTGTAATTTACAAGTAACTTTCAACTTTATTAATCTTCGGTTTGATCTCCACCCACCAAGCCTTACTTTTCATTTCTAGAGTTATAAAGTTGTCAAAGGGGAATAAAGTGTTATGATTCATCAGAGGTTGTATGTTGTCAACATTGTGAAAAAGTTTTCATTTCTCTTATTCTTTTATCTTATTTGAACACAACTTGGTTGATCTTAGACTCATGGAATAGAGTTGAAAGAATTCATGGAAAGGTCAAACATCCCAGCATATCCTTTTGAGGAAAAGAGTGATACATTATCCCCACGTTACACAAACATTAGAACTTCCTAGGCCTTTGTCCACAAGATAATCACAAATTGAGCCCATTTTTGCCTTTTTGGTCACCAGTGAAAAAGAACAGCTGGCTCCTCTCCTTTGTATATTCATCTTTTATATACTCGGGGATCAGGCTTATCCCTCAGTGTTTAACCATGACTAAACAAGTAAAGAGGTTTAGGGTTTACTAATCACTTTTATTCCCAGTTCATTAATAATTATGTGGATGACCCCTGAGACTTTTCTACTTTTTCCCCTGAAGTTGTGGCATAAGAAGAGGACACAATAGTCTTTGAGTTAGCCATTCCTGAAGAATCTATGTTTACGGTATGCTTATGGTTCTTAAAATGTTTTGCATGGTACCTTTATTTTAAAATGAAGATGAGTCACAAATGACAATCATGCTCAAAATGAGTTTATTTCCCTCACATTCAGCAATATTCTTTGAGTGTGTTGATGGCATACATTTCCCCCATATCAGCTATTTCCGGAATTGTTCCTGATCAAGAAGCAAATTATTAGTATTTGAGTCTAACTAATAATCTGTTTACAAACACTTCCTATATACTCATCTGTTTATGTATAAGGGGTGTTAAAACATTACCACTAGTCTTTGTAAAACTCTCCAAATCATCTAAATTCACTTTAATTAAGGGCAGAAGTATTTTTAAGGGGGAAAACATGTTTCACAATCATTCAATACACAAGGACAAATTGCGACTATTGCTTCAAATAAAACTGGGATTTTACTTTGCAATGGGCTCTATGGTTCAATAAATAGCTGTAGCAAATAGAAATATTCAGAACTAAGTCTCTTCCAGGATTGCTCTTATTTCATATAAGCACATCTGTGCTTCATAGGTAAATTGAAATCAAACAGGATGTCTAAGTACAATAATGGGGAACTTGTTATTATCAACCTTGATTTGGGGAGGATTTTAAAAATGTTTAATATGTCAATAGCATCCAAAGCTATGTATTCTTTAAATGGCTATGCTTTTTAGGAAAAAAATTGTCAATGAGCAGAATATCTGATTGATAAAAATAATTTTTATTGTTGATGAGGCAGCTTAAAGTTGTCAGGAAGTATCCAGGTTTGTTTTTTCTATGCTACTCTACTCTACCATATTTCCCCACTTTCTTTTCATCTTTCAATTCATAGGCATCTTCCACAGCTCAAAGTATGTTATGTCCATCTTTAGAGCAGAAAGAAGGGAAAACAGAATCTCATATCTATATTTTAATTGGTAAATAATATAAAGGTTTTTTTCCAGAACTGTTTCCCTCAGGAGAATTTTGGTACTCATGTGTTGACTCCTATCCTCAAGAAGTCTAGAAAAAAGATTTTCTGTCATGATTGGCATAAACTCTTTACAATTTATTTCCTAGATTTGGCAGATTGCCTTATTTTCTGGAAATCAATGACTCTCAGCCCACTACTTAAAGAAAATGGACTCAGAGGGAAAGTAAGGTTTGAGGAAACACTGTTGGCAGACAGCCAAGGGCATCTAACAGTTGAATAATCCCTCCTGGGCTTGAACAGGCATGGCTCAGAAGCAAACATCATGGAGCAGTTACGTTTCAGGAAACACCATCAGGTCATTGTATCCAAAAAGCAGAGAGGCGGTATAAGAGACAAAACTGTTCCCAAATGAAGGAAGGATGAGATGTAGAGATCAATAGGCCTCACTGTGTGTTCAGGGTCCTTGTTAATGTTTCACACAAGGGGAGAGTTACAGGAGTCTCTGTAGGTCTGGGCTTATGCTGAGTGAGATCCTGGTCCTACCAGCTCCCTCCTCGGGACTCTTTCCATGCAATAAGCGTAACTGTCCCCAACTGAGGACTGGCCTCCCTCCATCTGTGATCCCTCTCTCCATCCAACAAGTTTCACATGTGAACAAGACTTATCCCAACCCATCCTGAGTGAGTCTTCAACAGTGAGTGGAGATACCAGGTACCCAGACCACTGTGTTGCGAGCTGTAGCAAAGGCCTCTCTCTTTAAGCCTTGCTCATCATATCCATAGAATGAAGACAAAGCTGATCTTCACTAATTAAGTAGTTACATGCAGTAAGAGATAAATGTTCTACTGCTATAGAAAGGTAGATGCACATATGAAATAAAGTTAATGATAAATGGCCACTGCTTTCATATCGCTCTTGAAATATTTCAAGTTCAGACATAAACAGTATCAATAACCCAAGTAAAAAAATAAAGCATACTTTACCTAAAGAAAACCAAAAGTAAGAAACACCCCATATTCTTTTTCTTACCACATTAACTGCTAGAAGACTCAGGCATACTATGGTATCTACTGAGGTTTCAGGAGAAAGCTTCAGAGCCCAGACATTTTTAGTCATGCAATAACACAATAGTCTCTGAATCTCAAAGGCTGAGATTATAACCCACACAGTCTTCATGAAGAAAATAATGCTATTCCAAAGAGCTGACCAAGAGAAACAGTTGGCTGCATCCTTTAAAAAACTAGGTCAAATCATGTCATTCCGTCTACTCAAACCTCCCAGTCACTCCCCACTCAAGTAAGGGTGAGTCAAAAGTGGTCAACAAGGAACATACAAAAAGGCAGTATCTTTTCCTTCTCTCATATTAATTTTTAATACCCTCAACCTTAGGCAGCTCAGCTGTAATTGCAATGATTTCCTTGCTGTTCTTTAGAAAATCCAGACACTTTGCCACTTCTGGGCTTTAGCAGAGTTAGTCTTCCTACCTAGAATGCTTTTCCCACAATTATCTGCAAAGCATTTTCTCACCTTATTGCTCTATTATCTGTTCTCCCCATGGCCCCCTTGATCAAAAGTTCCTTTAATTATCCTCATTCCCAATTTCATTTTTCTTTTCTTGCCATCTGCATTATGTGCTACAATATGGGTTATCTGTGCTCTTACTAATTTTTTATCTGTTCTTTTCTTTCTTTCCTGTGATGTGACCATTTCTTGACTTTCTTTCCACATTGATCTTTTGCTTTTAAATGAGATCTCTATTATTTTCATTTTTGTGCTTCACATTATTAATTTTCAAGAGCTGTTCTTTTGCTATGGTTGCTTTTATTTCCTAATAACTTGTTTGAATTCTGGGTGATACCTTATTTTAAATATTTCTCAGGATACATAATCAAAAACTTTAATTCTCTACAATGTTTTGTATCATTTTTGTGCCAAAGAGCTGCTTTTCTGTTTATAGAACTTGATCTTTCCCTTCAGATCTGTACTACTTCTTCGCTAATAAGTCATATTTATTAACAGACTTTAATTTTACTTAGAACAAATTGCTATTACACATTTGTTTTTCAGTAGTATATGTCTATCTACCTGAATAAGAAAGGCTGATTGAGAGCCCAAGTAAGTTGATGGATCCTGTTGAAAATCAAGGTTTTCTTTATAGTAGTTCACCTAGGAGTAGGAAAGCAAGCTCAAGAACATCTCAAGTACCAAAAGAAAATATATGTCACCTTAGACACAGAATATTTCATAATATATTCCTAACAAGCAAAGTCTTCCCCCAGACCATTATGAAATATGAAGCCAAGCTCTCTTTTACTTCCTTCACCTCACTGCACACATGATGATCAAACATTTCCCAAGTCTGTTACATATTTACTGTAGAAGCTATTGGGTTTCTAAGTGTGAGCAAATGTAGAATTCTGCTCAAACACAATGGGAGGACGGCGAACCACCTCAGACCACACACATTTCTGTGACATCCTATGACTACTCTTTCCTTGTCCACCAGCTCCAAACTTGAAATTTTTCTGGGTCTCATCAAGGAAGAGTATAGTATTTCTCTGGGTATAGTATTTTATACATGTACCCTTTCAAAGTTGTAATATTTTCTCACCTGTTTACTTTGTTTATCAGTGTGATGCTTTCCACTTTCAGAGTTCTAAAGATTCTAAAAGTTCCAAGGATTCATTCTGTATCGTATCATTACTGCCATTCAATATCATTGATAGATGGAAAGGGAGGTTCAGGAGCATGCTCAGTTTGGCTTGTAGACTGAAAGACAGAGTTAAAATATTAATTTTACAGTGTTGAGATTACATATCAAGAAACTAATGGAATAAGGGCAAATACATTTATCAAGGGTTTTCTTAAGAGAGACCATGGTATTCTTGATTATTCAATCTCTGATCACCAAGCATTTCATTATGTTTTTATTATGTTTTAGCTATCCTGGCTTCTGAAAGCTGATTGTGAAATGTGACATAATTGCTCTTGGGAGCCAACATTTATCTCCATACTCTAAGTCTAGGAATGTCAAAATCTATGAGTATAAATGTCACCCATGAGTTCCAGGCTCTAGCCTTAAGGTACATAGCAAAAGTGCAATACAGTACTAATAAAGACTATGGCCCCAGTTCCAAACAAATTTATGATAATGATGTTAATTTTATAGACTATGACATGTAAAATTTCATGATACTAACATTTTTGAAATTTATTTTAACATATTTCCTTATTCTTATACCTTTGCTATTTTCTTGATCTGATCCTTGGATTTGTTCTTTTATTCTTTTAATTCCCATCTCTCATGCAAAGTCCTTTAGGAAAATGATTCAAGATGATACAGAAAGCAACATCTTAACTTCATTATGGTTTTCCATTCCCTAACAATGATCATGAATAGAGAATTACAGAAACAATTGGCCCAGGGGTCCAATATTAAAACTGAGCTTTTGAGACAAAAGTCAAGATATCAAAACCATCAGGACAAATGGAAAAAGGACAAATGCAGTGTATTCTCAAATTTAAAATCAAGAAATAAAAATCATTTTTTATTTTAAATTAATAACAAAAAGGAAGGGCAAGGGAAAATAGAATATAATAGGACTGTCTAGTTTGTTACAAATGTTAGTTTATTAAATACTATTGTTTTCATAGTTGCCACAATAACCACTGAAATGTCCATATGTTGATGGTGGCTGTCACTTATAGTCTGAACTTTTATTCAGTGGTGGAAAATCTGCCTTGAGGTTTTATAATTAGCATAGACGAGCATCATCTGGTTTGGATGATTTTGGAGACAGAACTTTTAGGTCCCTTCCAGTTCTGATCCTGTGTCTGTGTCTAAATAAAATGAATCATTTCTAAACAATGTTCTTGAATGCACACATCAGCACTTCCTGGTCTTGCCTTGTCTGAGAGGCTCAACTACAGCAGGGATTGGGAAACAGTTCCTCACCCCCTTTATCTTAATAGCACTTACCCCAAACTCACTTCTCCCTGGTCCCATTACAGTAGGCTCCTTTTCTGCCTTCCCACACCCCACCCACAGGCCATAATCAAGAACACACACCTACTGGCTCCTTGGCTTCTAGACTAATCCCCCATTTCCCTCTAAGTCAGACAGCCCAGCTGCAAGGAGCATTATTAAATCATAGTTTGTTTTTTGCGCTTCCTACTCTAATGTGAAGTAAATCACTGTTTCAAAAAGTTTGTTTCTCTGGAAAATTCCTTCCACTTTCAAAGACCTAAAGTTTTACAGAATATAATGGATTTAAAAGTTTTAGTGTTGGTAGGCAGACAGGTGTTCGAACCTGCATTGTTCCAATATTTAACAAAATTATCAATCAAGTTTATCATCATCCGTCTTTGATTTATAACTTATAACATTAGTTCACTGATTACTCTGTTGCAAAATCAGGATTCAAAACCTGTAGGCTACTTCTAGAATTTATTATCTTAATCAACAAGATATAATGATTCAAGGTATAATGAAATACTTCTTAATAGTAATAAGGCCCTGAAAATTGCTAAATGGAAATTAAAATGGATAGAGTATCAAATGAAGCATTGAAAATTATAGTAATAATGTACTTATATGCTGGGAAACTTTATTAAAATAGCTTAAAATAAATAATTGCTTATAAAGAAGATGAAAGAAAAGTAAAATATCTTTCCTATAATAAAATTATGGTGCACATTTGCTATAGACTGAATATTTGTGTACTCCTAAAATTCATATGTTAAAATCATAATCCCCAAAGTGATAATATTAGGAGGTGGAGCCTTTGGGAGATGCTTATTTCATGAGGATGCAGCTTTTGTGAATAGGATTAATATCTACTACTATTTGGATTCTAATTTTCCCCCAAATCCCCACATGTTAAAAGCTTAGTCCACAGCCAGATAGATGCTTCTGGGAGGTGGTAGAAATTTTAAGAAGTATGGCCCAGTGGGAAGTTTTATGTCATTGAGGGTGTTCCTGTTATAGTTTGTATCTAGATGTGCCCCTAAAATCTCATGCAGTCATAGATGGGGTTTTTCAGAGGTGCCTTGATCTAGAGTGTGTGCTTCTGGAATCAAGGGTTCCTAAATTAGTTCACTGATTGGTTTGGCATATTTCTGAGTGTGGATAATGGTAAGGCCCACTCTAGGTGTTAAGTGCTACCCAGGCTAAGGGTGGGCAACCTGGATAGAATATAAGAGACAGAGAGAGGGCTGCTGTAGTTACCTCTTGTTAGTTGCTGTTTGCTGCTTTCCTGCCTTCTGCCTCCCATGAATGTTTCTCCTCTGTCATGCTCCTCTGCTATGCCACCCTGACTTGGAGCCAGCCAACTAGGGACTGAAACCTCTACAAACTGTGAGCCAAATAAACACTTTCTCCTTTAACTTTGGTGTCAGGCATTTTGTCTCAGCGGAGAGAAAAGTAACTAATACAGTGCCTTTGAAGGGGTCTATGGGACACCAATCTTTTCCTCTCCCCCCCCATTCTCTTCCAGTTGATAAAGTGAATGGTTTTACTCCACCATGCCTCCTTCCATGATGTACTTCTTAAGCACAGACCCAAGAGCAATTAACTATGGACTGAAACCTCTAAACCTTGAGCCAAAACATACCTTTTCCATTTATAACTTGATTTAGTTCAGGTCTGTGTTATAAAGACAGAAAGCTAACTAACACGGTGCTCTTTTAAAAGAGGCTCACTAGAGACCTCTCACTCATTCTACCAGGTCAGGACACAGTTAAAAGACACTGTTTATGAATCAGAAAGCAAGCCCTCACCAGATACCAAATCTGTCAAGTGCCTTGTTCTTAGACTTACCATCTTCCAGAAACATAGGAAATAAATTTCTGTTGTTTATAGCTATACAGCTTATGGCCTTTTGTCATAGGGGCTTAAATAGATACATCCACATATTCCTCCAGAACTATGACTGACAGATGAGTATACAAAATGTAAGATGACAAGAAGTGAAGCTATATCTGTCCATTTCACTATTTCACATGACTTTGGAATTTCCTACTGCCTAGCAGAATCTTTTATACATTACAATATTTATTGAATTAGATGAAGTTTTATTGATATTCCTGTTTTGGATAACAATAGTTGGGAACTATTAGGCTTAAAGTATCTGAATGCTTTTTTAAAACTGAACTGAATTTAAATTTATGACAATTTATACATTTTGAAATAATCATTTTATTGGCCTTTAGCAATAAACAGGTGATAAATGTTTTATGTAAAGGCTGTGTGAGTATTAAAGTAGAGCCATTAGATATCTTCTATTACAGTCCTTTCATGTACCCAAACAAGGAATTAACCCACTGGTGAACCAGTCCATATAGCTAGGTCATGAAAAATGTGTAACTAGAATTCAAGTCTCTGGATGCTCAGGTTGACTTGGGAGGTACAGGTACATACACAAATACACACAAATTCTATCTGCCCTAATCTGTCTTTTTAATCTCTATTTTAGTCAGATTTCTATCACTGTAACAGAATATCTAAACATTTGAAGGAGGAAATGTTTCTTTCATCTCGTGATTTTAGGGGTTTCATTCCACAGGAAACTGGCTCTATGGCTTCTGAGCTTGCAGAGGGACAAAGCATGATGACAGGAAGTGCATGACGAATTAACATTGCTCACCTTATGGTAGCTGGAAAGTAAGGCAAGAGACCAGAAGGGGCTAGAGTCCCCATGTACTCTTCAAGAACTTGCTTCCAACAACCTAACCTTCTTCCACTAGATCTCAACTACTAAAGCTTTCATCACCTACCAATAATGACAAGGGCTTTGGAATAAGCCTGCGCACACATGGGCCTTCAGGGGATAATCAGAGTGCAAATGTAAGAAAAGATATGTTATGCTTCTGATATGCTGGCATTAATAATATTGCTTTAATGAGATACATAAACTAAGTCAGCTGATACCTAAAATGTTTAAAGAGAAAGAACAATGTCCTGACTCCTTATAGTTTTTCATGAGTTGATATTTATATTGGTATTTTGTTTTCTGGGTAACTGCTAATTAAAAACTTTTTGCAATCCCATTGGTAGGCAACAGGTTAACATGCATCTAGAGAATGATCTAGACACCTGAAGTTTGCCCTCTTGTAGTACTTTATTTCTTATATTAACTATTCTTATCCTAAGACAATGTATTCACCTACCCAAGCCTACAAGAGTGCTGGTGCTAACGAGGTATATGAGGGAAGCATAATCTAGCCATTTTTTCTCATCTCTCTTGATCAGTTAAAAACTGAATTAGTTGCTAATGACACTCTTTCTATTGTGATAATTAAAAAAACTTTCCAGATATTGTCATATGTCTGCTTAAAGAAAAAAATCTTAAAGAATAGATAGCAGTAGGGAGAGACTAAATTAAATTCATTATTATATCATTAAATTTGTAGATCTACTAATTTTGAAAATTTCTTCACATCTGACCTATTCTGTGAGCCACCAAATTCTTTTATCTTTAAACCAGTTGAGTTTATCTGTCACACACAGTAGACAGTAATACAATGCTATTACACAAGACCTGAAGTAAACTGCATAACAGAAAGAAGAAATGAGTAAATGCAATAACAAGGCAAAGACAGATGCCTTGTGAAAATGAGAAATGGTGAGTTTTGGGCATATGGTGGTCAGTTACTTGGATAAGAAAGTACCAGAATAATTATTGGGGAGGGACTGTAAAGGACCAAAATACAAAAAAACTTATGTTTAAGGGGAGATTTTAGATTATTTTTAGTCCCCATTTTACCTATTTCCCCATGTATTTGTTTAAACAATATATCTGACACATTAATATAATACATTCACTTCTCCCTACACTAAATTCTACTTCCTTCAACCAATAGCCTTCAGCCTCCCAACCCTCCCCTCACTGCGTTGCTTGGAACATCATTAAGAAAAAGAAAGCAGATGAGAAATATTCAGGCTTCCACATCCAAGCCTATTTACTAACTTTCACTGGGACCCAAACATTGTGGTTTATAAGCTATTTTTCCTTTTAAGATCTTAGTTTAGTCAAGATTTATATATACACAAACACGTATACACATATATGTATGGACACATAGAAATACAATGTGGATATTCATATAAAATGTATACATATGTTCATGCACAGTATATGTGCATATGTGATATAAAATCTACAGTCTTCACAAAGTAATGTTCATATTAGCCACATCATTATGTCATGAATATCTTTTTCAATTAGGTACATTCTTTTTCAATTAGGTACATTCTTTCTATCATTTTGATAGATTTATTAAGAAAGTTTACCATAATTAGCTGACCATTCTCCCATTGTTGACATTTTGATTATATCTCATGTTATTCTAGAAACTCCATTATAAAAAATTTTTATTCATTTTTATATATTTATTGATTTTGCTTTTGTGAGTGTGATCTTCATTTTGATGTCTAACTCAATTTTAGTATAGAGGTAAACTGTTGAGATTTGTTCAGTAGTTTTGCATCTTGTTACCTTATGACATTTATCCTATAATATTTAAAGGATTTTTAATTGAATTTAATTT
>NW_004624899.1:1261321-1282863 GCF_000247695.1 Heterocephalus glaber | reverse complement strand
AGTAAGGAACTAAGTTAATCATTAACCAATCAAGTAGGGGTGCCCTCAGCCCAGAGACAGGATAGGCTCCCACTACTATAAAACCAGCATCTTGAGCCCCCCTTCAACGGTGGTTCCGTTTCGGGCACCCCTGCCCGTCTCGCTGAGAGAAGGCAGCTGTACTCTTGCATGCCTGCTGAATAAAAGTACGACTTCGCTTCTACGCATTCGGGCTCTGATTCTTCCACAGCCTTCGGCGGCGTCCGGAGAGTCAGGCCCGGGACTGCGGGGACCCTCCACCCGTCTCGCCCGCGACAGTTCCACACTTGCCCACATCTCCAGCTTTGTCTTATTCTATCCACCCTCACTGTCTGTATCAGATTCTTTGCTATTTTCTTGCCTCCTCAAAGGAAATTGTGCTCTTTTTACCACATGGTCCTTGTGAAACTTTTCCTTTTACCTAGAATAGTCTGTTAATTTCTCAACTTTGAAGAAAGCTATTGTGAGCTTGAAGCATGATGTGTTAGTTTGACTGGATTAAGAAATGCCTAGCATTTTAGGAAGGCACAGTTGTGGGTGTGTCTGTAGATGATTGACATGGAGGCCAACAAACCGAGGAGGGAAGGGCTGTTAGGCTATGGGTGACACCAACCAATAGGGTTGTAGCCTGGATAGACTAAAAAGGGAAAAAAGAATGATGTGCCCATTTTAAAGAACACCAGTCTTCCTGAGTGAGCCCATGCTTTGCTACCATTGCCTTTGGACATTGGTCTGCAGATGTCTAATTTATTCAGCCTTCTAGTGAGTTTCCAAGCCTTTGACCTTGAACTAGTACTGCATCCTTGATATCTCTTTTTCTGCTACTTCCATCTTCTTGGACTGAGCAGCTACCTCATCTTCTGACTCTTCAGTGTTTACGTGGCCATCGTGGACTCTCCCACCTTTGACACTGTAATCTTGCCTAATAAATTCCTTTGCATATGATTCTGTTTCTCCAAACAACCCTAAATCATAAAGAAAATTGATGACAAGAGTGAAGATGTTGCTGTGACCGTACTTGACCCCTGATTTAGAAGCCCTTGGAACTTCTTTGCAGAAGGAGTTTGGAGAAGTTTGGATAAGCAGGCTAGAGAAGCCCTAAATTGCTATAAACAGAGTATTATGGGTAATTATAATTAAGGAAAGGGTTCAGAAAACCAGAAAGCTGATAGTAATGTTGACAATAAAGGCCAGGCTCACAAGACTTCATATAAGAATGAAGACTCTATTGGGAACTAGGTTAGAGGTCATGGAAGTTTCATTTTGGCTAAGAATTTGTCTATAAGACATGTCCTCAAACTTTGTATGAGGCTAATCTTAAAAGGGGAAGACTGATTGACCTGGTGGAGGAAATTTCAGTGCAGGCCATCTTTCAGACTGTGGCATGGGTACTGGTAGCTGCTTTTAGCTGGATTTGTGTGAGAATTGGGAGAAAATGGAAGAGCCAAAAGATGTAAAAAGTTTGCAGTTTCATCAAAAAAGAAGTTCCTACAAAGTTTGGGCATTAGCAAGTGTGTTTGCTAAAAAGATTAGTATTAAAAAGAAGCCAATTACTTTGCATAGAGGATAGGAAATACTCCTTCAGGGTATTGCAGGGATTGGTCAGACCCATTACAGTCTCAAGTGTATAAAAGAGAAAATTGCTGTAAAAAACTTTGCTTAGAGAAGACAGCGTCAGGGTGTTGTGCTCACTCAGCGCCGCCTCAGGAAGTTTCTCCCCAAGTTCAACCATCTGGGCACTCAGAGGCCACTGCAGTCATGAACCAAGGGGAACGAGGTACTGATCAAGCTGCTGGTAGGTCTTGGCATCATCCGTGTGGTGCTTGTTTAAGGTATGCAGAATGCAAGTGTTGTGGAGTTACAAAGGCTTCCACTCAGATTTCTACCAGGAGGCCAGGCAGTGTGCCCCTAATCAGGTGATGGATGAAGCTCTGAAGTCTAAAATACACTGGAGATCCCAAGAAGTTGGTGTGCCAGAAACATGGAACATCTGCCAAGGAAAGCTGCAGGCACTGAACGAGCCAGCCTAACAGATAGGCTGTGTGGGCTGTCCATGCCCGTAGGCGTTCATGTCCCCCAAAAACTGCCCTAGGTGCTGCACATTGAGCTACAGGATTTAATATTTGTCCTGTTGGGTTTTTGTCTTTCTTTGATCAATTTCTTTCCCTCTTCCTATTCCTCTCTTTTGAAATGGTAATATTTATCCTGTCCCATTACATGTTAAAAGTATTTAACTTTCTTTTTGTTTTTACACAGAGTGTCAGCTAACAGTTTTCCGTGAGTCTCAGAGGAGACTTTGGATGGTCTTTTCAGCACTGCTGAAACTGATTAGACTTTGGTGACCCTTAGAGATGGATTAAATATGTTTTGCATAAAAAGATGGGCATGAGTCCATGGAATGTTATGGTTTAGATTTACAATGTCCCTCAAAGGTCTTATGTGTTCAGAGGTGGGGCTTTTGAAAGGTAATTTGATCATGGAGACACTATACTAATCAGTGGATTGATCTATTGTTGCGTACATAGCCAAATCTGCTGTTAGTATGTGGGATCTGGTTGGAGTCACTGAGAGTATGACCTGGAAGTATCCTCATTTTCTCTCTCTCCTTCTCTCTCTCTCAGCTGTCATGAGATGAGCACCTTTCCTCCACCATACTCTTCTGCCATGCAATTTCTGTACTGGAATTAACTAATATTAGATTGAGCCCTCTAAAACCCATGAGGCAAAAGAAATCTCTCTTCTTTTAAGTTGTGGGTGTTATGTATTTTATCCCAGTTACAGGAAAATGATTAATATATTTATCACTCACATCACTTTGATTTCTTGGGAGAAAAATTCCCAAACACCACCAACCAGGTCATGAACTTGTATTAAACACACTAGTTGCACAACAAGCCAGTTCTTCACAGAACTTAGCATTGTTAAGTGACAAAAAATAATATGTATAATAATTTGATTAATGTCTCATTTTCCTATTACCTCCCATGGAAGACACTGTGACTTATTTATCACAATTACATACCTAGTGTCCAGTAGAAGGCTTGCCATTGAATTAATGTTTGATATTTTGTATGATATAAAAACAAATGAACTAATTCTGTACAGATAAACATTAATTAAGTAAAGCAAAAATTACCTTAAAAATGGCCCATATTCTTATCTGTGTATATCCTAAGGATGTTTTGAATATAGTTGACCATATAGCAAAAGAAAATAATTTTATACTTGTTCCACAACTCCATTTTCATAGTGCAAAAATCTGGCTATGTGTCTATATTTTCAAACATATTGTTAGTATAGACAGGTAGATGACATATACTATATATTATATAATATTATGATAAAATATTTAAGGAATCCAAATCTTCTTCATCCCTAATAGTGAAATTTAGAGCAATACTTTTTAGTTTAGGAAAAGATTTCTTACATATTTTTGGCACCAGTAGGGCAAAAATGATAAAGGCATTGGTTCAGGTAATGCTTTACTACACATTTGAGAAACCATTTGATCTTAATTTTGATTGGTAAAATTTGAATATAGCTGCTGTTCTAGTCACTGTGTTGGAGGCAGAAAAAAATGAGAATGCATTATTTAATAATACAAACATAGAATAAATCTATTTATGGTTGTTATTGCAAACTTTGAGTCATTTAAAATCCCTGAAAAATATAACCAGGAGTCCATGATCAAAAATATCTATCCACATAGTTATATAGATAATATCCTATCCTAAATAATTCTTTAGAAATTCACATATCAACTCAATGAATATATACTACATGTAGAGGTATAAATACGATTTGAAATATCATACAATGTATAAAAATTTATTTCCATTCTTAGTTCAAAACGTTTATTAGGTGTTCATTGCCTGTAACACTGAGTGTCTATTACTCATAAAATTCTCAGCTGAATGTGTCCTTAAAATGTATTAAATAAGTGATTACATGCCACTTTACTGTTAATACTGTCAAATCACAGTTTACATAAGATGCTCTCCAACTTCCTTTTAAAAACTATAAAAACTATTACACAAGAATAAATACTAAGACCAGATGCTGAGTACTGTGCTTTCAAATAAGAAAAATGGCAAAATTGTGTTTAGTTCACTGACTGAAGTCCTCTAAATTCACCCAACAAATACACCTGCCAGATGTTACACTTGTAGCCTAGAATATTCCCCTACATTACAGAACTTTATCTGATTCTCTCTGCAAGAATTTTAGTCCAAATTTTGGTCAGTTTCATTACATAGAGATTTATTTTTTACTCTCAACCATTTATATTTTCATTGGTATCATATTACAATTAGAGTTTGATACTTAATATCTACTTTATATTGCATACATCAAATAGAAAAAATATGTTTTGATTCATTTTGATTTGTTGTGCCATTTTTTCCAAGAATTTTCAAAAATTTACCATATACTTGTATCAAATAAAAACGAAATAGATACTGTTCTTAAGGAAGATTGGTCTCTCAATTTCTTTAGTTACCAGAGACTTCCTATTTTAAATTATTCTAGGTCATTTATGAAAATAGATGTTCTCATCTGTTTCTCTCACTGTTTATACACCTTCTAAATTCCACCCCACAAGTTGGCAGGAATCTGAATGGTTATGTTGTTGGAGGGAAGTATTCATGGTGCTGGGAAGGAGCATGAATGAAAGGGGTGGGTATGGGGATCTGTACAAGTGTTTTTCTTGAACTGCATTGACAGCTTTTAAATGCCAACTGACTCATGAAGAATAACATATTTCCAACACAATGAAGGCAAAAGGATGTCCATGTTATTTGAGTGAATTTGGAAAATCAGCTGTTTTTTCCAAGAATTGTTTTTGGTTGATCTGTTCATCATTAAATGGAACCTTGCATTCAGATGAACTGTATCTAGATATACCTAGAAGTGCTTTGTATACAACTCGCAAAATTAATGGGTGACCTCAATGGGCAAAATAAGTCACGTGTTTCTTGTCTGAACACTTTCCAGTCAACTTATAATTATCAGTGACATAAATGCCTCCAAACCTGACCCCACCAGGCCAACACGTTCCTTAAAGATAGCAAATACAGTGATGACTCAGTTCACGCACGCTCCTCTTCATAACAGTTTGGTTTGCAAACAGAAGCATTGGGCAACACTTTGCTGCCATTAGTGAACTCCACATGGAGTGATGAACACTACTGTGGCCATCTTCCCCAGAATCATAAAATGAAATAAATTCGTGAACCAAGGTACCACTGCGTATGTTACTTCTATTTATGTTATCAGTGTTTAGCAAATATATAGACAGAAAGTATAGTAAAACTTAGAGAAGTTTCTTAGGTTTTAAAGCTCTTCATCCATAAACTGTGTTTCTCAGCTTCCTCTTATCAAAATGACTAGATTACACCAGATAATCTGTATGGTTCTATCCAGAACCATAATCTTAATAGTAAGTGGTTTTATGAGCTTCTTGAGTAAGCATTTTCTACAATATACAAGTTTTAATTTGAGGGAATATCCTTTACAATTATGATGAAATAGGTCCTTAGTGGCAATCAAGTCTTTGTTTTAAATTTAAGAGCTTTATTAAGTAAGAAAAATAAATTCAAAGTTCTTTGGATTGATGAAGGATTTTTCTTGGCTTATATTCTTTGAGGTTGAGTCCAGATACTAAGTTTACTGCCAATAATCCACATAAGCAATTCCAACAATGTTGGCTACAACTCTGTTGTAAATCAGAGTAAAAGGGAGAGGATGTTTTTTCACTCAGAGACTCTTAACAATCAAAGAGAACTAAAAAAATTAATTCTAGCTGCCTGTGACCTGTGAAGAAATGATATGGAGTTTATTTGTGGTTCAGTTAGTACAAAAACGAATGACATTAAGTCTATTGTTGGCAAATCTCAGTTTGAACTTTAACATCATGTTTAACCTTACATTTTTCCCTCTTTTTTGTGACTACTAATGTGACTAATTGCCTATTACTAATATTAATACTAATTCTGAATGCATCTTTGTTTTTCCATACCTTCACATGTATCTCAATAAATTTCTTTTAAAATACTACAGGGAAAGGAACATTATTTTATTCTTTTTAATGAAAAAACTAATATTAGAAGAAATTTAACTTGTCCAAAGTCAGCCACTTGTATCTTCCATTTTCTACTTCAAGTCAGGGAGCTTTTATTAGGCCTCACTGCTATATCCAGGCACAATGTTAGTTATGGGGCTTTTTAAAAAAATTGATTTCTTAATTTTCAACTTGGTTTACAGTGACCACTTAATGACTTTGTTCCAGGACAGAGAAAGCACAGTAATGCTTGGGAACTAAGGAAGATGTTGGCATGAGGGACAGTGATAGATGTCAGCCATCTTAAAGGTATTAGTGGAAACAGTTCTGAAAACAGGAAGAGGAACCCTGGTCAGGGCTTCCATCAAATGGCTGTATCTTCTTGGTAAATCAGAATTTCTTTAAATTGTAGTTACCTTGACAGTATAATGACAGATCTTGAGTGAAATTACTTGTATTTTATTTTTCAATCCATAATTCTAGTAGGATTGTAATTTTCTTAGTAATACATAATACAGAACTGGGGATTTAGCTCAGTGGTGCCCCACCTGCCTTGCAAGTGCAAGGTCCTAAGTTTGATCCCTGGTACCAAAAAAAAAAAAAAGAAAGAAAGAAATACAAACTTGTATATAATGCATGCTATTAAATATGACTATGTTGTCATTTGAATTATTTTTCCTTCCAGGTAGTAAAGACTTCAGGTAATATTATTTCTATATTGTTAATTCTGTATAGCTTACCCAGGAATTTTTATTTTACTAGACGTTCAATAATCAAAATGTTCTCTTATACCTTTCAGTACCTAAATAACTGAAATATTTTGTCTGTAATTTTGATTAAATTGCTATATATGAATACCATGTATTTAATTTCCCTATTTGTATTTCATTTCTTTACATGTTAAATATTGGCTAACTTGTATTTTACATTCCTTGATCTGAAATATTAAGCATTGAATAATTTTTCTAACCTGTGAAAATCACATTGTAATATTCTAATAATATAGATATTAGAAAACCAATCTGTATCTAAAGTTTAATTTTAAAAAATCACTGTAGTCAACAGAATCCTGAGATGAATCTTTAAATTTTATATCCTAATCCCCAGGACTGTAAATAAAATAGATATTATTCTCATGCTCAGATTATGCTTTACAGCACTGTGAACTCTAGAAAGATAACTTTTCAAGTGGGCCTGACCTACTCATAAGAGTCCTTGAAAAGCCAAGAGTTCTCTATGACTGATTTTAGAGGAGAAAGTCAAGAATTCAAATCACAGAAAGGTTTTATAATAAAACTTTTAGGTTGAAGATGGCAGAGGTCACGTGACAAAGGATTAGCATGATCTCTAAGAAGTGGAGTTGACAGCAGGAAAATGAAAATCTCAGCCTAAACCTGGAGAAAACAAGAATGAGCTTGGAAGTAATATTTCCACTGAGCCTACAGCAGATGTTGACCAGCCAACATCTTGATTTCAGGCTTGCCATACCCTGAGAAGAAATATAGATCCACACCATACGAGATTTTTGACTGACAAAACGATGAACTAATAAATGGGTATTGTTTTAAGTCGCTAAGTTTCGTATAATGTATCACATGGAAATTGAAAACAGTGCAAACCACCATAGTCTCAATTTTTTAAATGTAAGGCTATTAGTTATAGATGCATACTACACAGAAAATTGTTATTCAAAATGGAATAAAACATTTTGCATAGCATTTGTTCAAACTCTCAAGCAAACATATCCAACGTATCCCTTAAAAGGATAAACTATTCCACTTCTAAGCTATTCCTGAAACTTTATTCTCCATATATTTCTGTGCCAAATAGTTCTTACCACTAGGGAATTTGTTCTTAATCCTCATTCCCTCTTGCTAGTGGTAATTAGTGTAATTTGTGCCTACTCTCTGCTTCTCCTTCCCAGGCACATCATTCCTTACATAAAAATGTTTACATGCCATTGCAAAAATATAAAAATACTTAAAACTCTTAAAAGCTAATAAAAATATGGAAGAAGGCCTGAAAAGGCAACCAAAATGGTAGTGAGGACTCAGAAGTTCTTAGTGATCATCTTGCTTCTTTTTCTCTCATGAGCTGCATGATTTTTCTCTTAGTGAATTTCTAACAATCACTTTTCTTTGACTCCTCATAATTTTAGCTTCATTTCAACATATGTAGAGCAATTTTTCAAAATTTTCCCTGTTTTCTTAAAAGCCAATCATTTGCACACTTCTGATTTAAAGTTATAAAAGGAAGAATCTGACTGGATTATGTCAATGTAACTCCCTCATCCACTTTTTAGGCCAGTAGCTGGCCTAAGTCTGATTGTCAATGGATTCCTGAGGCAAAAGAGGGCAAAGATCATGGGAGTTAGAATGTGACCAGCTATGCAGGCAATAGATACAGAAGGAAATTTTGCCCAGTTGTCACAGTCAGTTTCCAAATCTGACATAAAACTAACATTTGCCTTATTTCTTAGCACCAAGACTAAAGCCACACTTATCTAACAGATGGAGGCATAGGTACAAAAAACAGTCTCTGCAACTGAGTAATTACAATATAATTAGTCTTCATATAGACTATTTTATTTTTAAAAAGTCTCTTAAATGTTACTATAGATTAATGATGGATATAAATCAAAAGGGAAACTAAGCCAAAATTAATTTTGAAAATATCAGACAATCAGGAAAGACCTGGGAATATAATTATTAAATTGTATCCCTCGATTATTAAAAAAATTACCTGCCAAGATCACAAATTTTGGTTTTGACATCATCTGCTATGGTTTGGAAACAGTTTGTCCCACAAAGGCTCATATACTAGAGGCATGGTCTTTGATGTGGTAATAGGGCCTTGCAAAAGTAAGGCTGCATGGGAAGTCATTAGCTCATTTAATGTGCTTCCCTCAGAAGAGACAAGGTAGTTTCTGTGGGATCTCAAGGTAATTCTCATGAAAGCAAGGCATTACAAAAACTCTGCATCTCTGAAGCTCTCTGGCTTCCTATTTTGTGATGTGATCTCTTGCTCCCCTATGCACTTCCATCATGATGGGATCCAATCGTAGGCCTCCACAAGACCCCAAACCAATGGTGCCATCTCACCATGGACTTTTTAACCTTCAATACTGTGACCTAAACAAACCTCTTTTCTTTATTAGGAATACTGTTATAATAATAAAAAATGGACTAACCCAATACGGCTTATTAAGATGACCATTATGGCCCAATGAGCCAACAGTGAGAAATATAGAAAATATTGTATGAACTCAAAGGAGATGATATCTCTCTCAAGGATAAACCAACCTGTGAATGTGAGCTTGCCTTTTGGTGATGAATAATTCTCAGATATATACTGTGCTCCTAATCCTGATATGTTAACTCCATTGGGTAAAGAAATGCCTGGCAGTTACTAAATCACATTCCTGGCATTCTGGGTGGCTCATGGAGAGGTGGCCTGAAGTATCATTCCTTTCCTGTTCTTCTCTGGCACTGTTTTTCTTTTCTGCTTTCTGGCCATCATGAACCAAGTAGCTTTGCTCCACCACACTGTTTCACTGCGAGGTTTCTGCTTGGAATATGTCATCCATGAACTGAATCTCCTGAAACCGTGAACTAAATTGCAACTTTCCTCCTTCAAGTTGTGAGTATCACATATCTTGTCTTGGTAATGGAAAAGTTGACATATATATATGGTGAGAAAGACACAGTTGAGGGGATGATAGTGTGTTAGAACAGCAACATGAGGATGCATACCAGTTGGATGAAAAATCATCCAGCAAAGTATGGATAAAGTGGGGAGATCATGATTTGTTGTGGCTAAAACCCTCAATATATGGGAAATGTGGAAATAAAGAGGTAAGAGATACTGTTTATAAAATCTTATAAATATGTTACATTTAATAATAATAAATGACTAGCATTTGGCAGCTTTTAATTAACATATGTTAGTACCTGTTTTTTATATATATGAATTCAAATAATTCTCACAATTATCTTTAAAATAGATGCTCTTCTGGGTTTTTTTTCCCTTTACAAAGAATCAGAGGCAAAGTTAACTGGCTTATCTAAGGTAACATAGCTAAAAGAATTTGAAACAAAAATACTTTATATGTGAATTTTATCTACTTTTTATGACTCAAAGTATTTATCTTCATGTTTGCTTCTCTTTTGTGTGTGTTTTAAGAAAATTGACTAAAATGTATAAAGTTCATCACATAATAGGTATGTATGAAGATATAGATGAATATTTTCTATTTTATTTCTTTAAGAGCTAATGGGAGAGGAAATAGCAATAGTCTATCAGTTACAGTTTGGATCTGGAATGTACCCCAGAGAACCATGTGTTGAATGGTGCTCCTGAATGCAGTAGTTTTTGGAAGTGGAAACTTCTAGAAGTTGATTGGTTCATGAGGACTCTAATCTTATCAATGATGACAATACTGGGAGGTCATACAAACTTTAGGAGGTAGGGTCTAGTTGCAGAAAGTACAACACTGGGGCATGTTCTGGAAGGGTGTATCTTGTCCCTGCATGTTTTCTCTCTCTCTCTCTCTCTCTCTCTCTCTCTCTCTCTCTCTCTCTCTCTCTCTATCTATCTGCTCTTGACCACCATGTGGTAAGCAGCTCCACTCTGCAGCAAGCTCACTGCCATGAAAATCTTCCTTGCTACAGGCCCTCAGTGATGGGGCCAGTGACCATGGACTGAAATCTCTGAAATCATGAGGTAAAATAAACCCTTTGTGCTTCAGGTTCTTTAGCTCAAGTATTTTGTCATAGCTATAGAAGGTTGACTACCACACTATCCAAGATTGGCTTGGCTTAGACCAAGTAAAAACCTTATGAACTAAAAAGATACATTTAAAAAATTCATTTAAAAAACTAGAACAAGCAGTAGTTTATTATTTTTTATTAGTACAGTGATACCTTGGTTCACAAACTTAATTCATTCCGTGATTCTGGGGAAGACGGCTGCCATCATGATTGTCACCCTATGGAAGCAAATTTCTGCCAAATGCTTCTGTTCACAAACTGAAGTGTTTGCAAACAGAAGCATTCATGAACCAAGATATTACCGATATGTCTGCTGTATATAATGTTTACATTCCTTGTGTGGAGCTGGTACATGCACATAACACCTCTTATTTCCTTTTTTCATTCCTTTTCCTCCCCTCCTTCTCCCTCCTTCCACCTCTTGGCCCCTTCTCATTTGAGAACAATCTCTCTCCCTGCTTCCTATTATCTATTTTTTATTTTGCTCTATTTATAATTCGGATTTCTTATATAAGAGAAAGCATGCAGTATTTAAGCTTGTTGGATTTATTTCACTGAATATTACAGTCTCGAGGTGCATCCATTTTCCTACAAATGACTCAAGTTTATCTTTCTTTTTGGTAGAGTAGTGCTCCATTATGTGTAAATACCTCATTTTTTTATTCATTCATCCGCTGATGGATATATTATACAGGCCACTTCCAATATTTAGCTATTATGATGCAGCTGCAATAAACATGGGTAGGCATGTTTAAAGGAGCCCTTCTATATGGCTGGTGGGAATGTAAACTAGTACAACCACTATGGAAATTACTATAGTGATTTCTCAAAAAAACTAAAACTAGAGTTTCCATTTGACCCAGCTATTCCCCTTCTAGGTATCTTCCCGAAAGAGCTAGTAAGAAGTAATTTCTTGATGGGCAATTGCCATTTTAAATTTTGAATTATTTTGAATATTCAACCCAACATTCAATATACCATTTACTTCAAAGAGCATATAGTTTATAACTCTTTATTGGCCTTTATCCCTAACTCCCATGAGTCATTACTCATGCACCACAAACTTGAGATTTTTTCCAGAATGTATCTGCATTTTCTTTCAAATATTTTTTTAAATTGAGCTTTATAGAAGCTTCTTGTCAGTTTGTTCTTTTCAAGTCAACAATTTGTGGTAGTACTAAACACAAAATCAAATTTTAAAAGATAGTTATTGTAAGAAAAAATGCTAGCATTTTATGTGGTACTTCCCTATGATTCTTGAATGAACTGACATGGAAAAATCACCAAATTGATTAGCAGTTAGCGATTTTTTCCTCTAAATATGCACTTACATATGAATATTCATTGAACTTGCCCTTCTCTCATTAGTCAAGTTCCAAGAGCTGGAGAATCATACTTCCCAACCACTCTACTTGGCCTGAACAGGTGCTACACTTTTATGTATTGTTAATCTATTTTATTCCAGTGACAAGCTTAGACTTTTTGTCTAAGCATTTTCATTAATCAACTACTTATAACTTGAGTTTACCTGAGAGCTGGAGGAATCAAGATCTGGAAGAAGATCACTGCATAAAAATGTACAGGTACTAGCCTATTTAAATGACAGCGGTTTGTAACAATATGTTCATTTTTTATTTAAATAGAAAAATCTATGGAAATGAGTAAAATATGAGTAATTGGTTTGCACTTCCCAAATGAAAGTTCTTTGAACATAAAAACTTTTGCAACTTAGCAATATGTGATGGTTTTCCTTTGACTCAGGAATCCCCTCATGTTGTCTTATGTTTTTATTGTCTCTGAGTTCACTTTAGAAGTCTGATTAAGCCAAAAAAATAAACCTCAGAAACTTTGGAAGAAACCACTAAGGTTTTCATGGTTTTATTAGACATTCCCCCAAAGTCATTTTGTTTCAAACAAATTTTGCTGTCTGCAACTGCTCTCTAAGCATATTATCTTTTCCAGGGTCTCAGCGGTTTTCTAAAATAGACATCTACTGATTAAATTGTGATCCACCATTTAGATTAAAGTTAAAGACTTCAATTGTCCATATCTTGTAAGAACACAAAGTACCTAGATCCTTTACTGTTAAGTATTTAATTATGTATGTGCAGAGTTTAATAAATAACAGCTAAATAACATCTGAGCTATCTGCATAAGTACTCTTATACAATATAGAGTATTTACTACTGTTCAAAAAATTTCTGGCTTTATTCATGAAATTTTTTCTAGGAGTTTTATAGCTTTTCATTTTACATTTACATCTTTAATCCACTTTGAGTTAATTTTGTAGAAGATATGAGATCTGTGTCTAGGTTCATATATTTGCAAATGAATATCTGATTATTTCAACACCATTTGTTGAAAAGACTGTCCTATCTCTTTTAGATTGTCTTTGCACCCTTGTCAAAATCAGCTAACTATATCTGTGTGAATCTAATTTTAAGGTCTCTATTCTTTCTGTTAATCAATGCATCTATTTTTTGTCAATACCACACTGCTTTAATTGTGATCTCTCTTTAGTAAGCTTTGAATCTTAAGAGTGCTTCAAGTTTTTGTTTTCCAGAATTGCTTTGTTATTCAAGGTCCTCTGCCATTTTAAATAAATTTCATAGCACACTTATTTTACTATAAAACATGTGGTAGGAGTTTAATTGGAATTGTTTTTACACTACATATCATACTGGGAAAAACTGACATATCAACCTGCTAATTTTTCTAATCCATGGAATAGAAATATCTTTTCTTCCATATATTGGGATAAGATTTGCTTTTTTTCATTAGAAACTTGCAATTTCCACATATAGATAATGTACACATTTCATTAAATTTACAGTAAATTGTTTCATTTTTGGTGATACAAAATTTTTTAAACTTCAAATTTTATTTATATATTGCTGGTTTTCAGGAAAACAAGTGATTTGTATCTTTGTTGTTTAAATTATTAAAATTTGTGGGGTTAACAACTGACTATTATGATGAGTATGAAAACTGAACTTATTGCATGCTCATTCCTTAAAAGAAAACCCTACAGTATGTCTAAAGTTTCTAATACCTAAGAGATCTAGTGAGAAAGTGGTGCTGGAATTGAAAAGATGAGATTTGTTCCTGAGATAGTGGTGATGAACATTTGCTGAAGCCTGTAATAACATGGAAGAAGTTCATGATTCTAATGCACTTGTAGTTCTAGGGGAATATGTTGGAAAGCAAAATGTTGGTTATGTGTATTGGTTGCCACTGGATAGTTTTGCAATAAATTGCAAGAAACAGATGAGTTCAGTAAAGAATTAGCCAGTTTCCAAAGCAGAGAACAAAAGAAATAGAAAGAATTCAGAAATTTTTTTTTTTACTCCACACAACAAAAGATAAGATTGAGTAATACTTTTTAGGACCAAAATCCACTAAAAGCTTTCAACTGATTTAATTACCTTGGGGCATAGAGCAAATTAGGGGGTCTAAACTCAGTAATTCTGTTTAGTTTTTTTTTTTAAGAAAGGCTTATTATTAAATAGGAGTGTCTTGAAATCCTAATACAGAAGTAAGACAGAAAGTGAATGTGAGAGAGCATAGAAGAGAGAACAATGAAGTCTAGCAGTTTTAGGGAACTGTTTCAAAATGTATTGTCAGTCTGGTTACTGAGTCAAGCAGCTGACTAAAATCAGATAATCATCTTACTGAGTTTCAAAGAGAGTAGCACTTCCAAAAAACCAAGAGTCAGCTCTTCTAGGCAAAATGATCTTTGGGTACACAATCATATAGAAGCATGAAGTGAGTTAAGAAACCAACATTGAATATTCCCCAGTGTTCACTTAAGATACGGCCAAGAAATATACTTGAAAAAGAATATTTTCCCAGAGGGTAGAGGTAGTGATTTGAAAAATCAATGAACAAAGGAGTTCTTCCCAAGGTTAGAGACAGAGCATAACTCAGGAACATTCCACATGTCCACTGTAGAGAAATTCATAATTTCTTCCCAGTGAAATTTTAGAATTACAGTGAGTCAGAGCCTGTAGAAAATCCCCCAATCTTCCCCTTTCTGAATGAGAGTGTTTATTATCTTCCTTTCTCATCATCGCCTCTATCTGCTTGGGTAGGTCTTACATTTCAGCTCTTTCTTGTTCACTCTTCTCCAGACCTAAGCTACATAGTGCACATCACATAGAGATCTTAGGTTTTAAGTTCTTAACATGACTCCAATTAACCTATGGGTTTTCTCTTTTGATGTGGTATTGAGTACATTCTGCCTGTGGGTAGAAAAGTGATCAGAAAAATTACTAATCACAAAGGCAAACTGTGAAAGATATAGCCATTATTTTCTGGCACTATTCAGCCTCTTCTACTTCTACAGATATTACCTGTCTATGTTTAAACATAGGTATAGGACTTTCATTGGACAATGAAATGTGAGCAAAAGTGATGTGTCACCTGAAGAGAAGCACTTAAGAAATTCTATTATCCATCTTCCTTTATCTTACTATTGCTAAGCCTGAAGTCTCATGTTCAGGGGGCAACAGAGCCTTGATCAAGGTGACCTCCTAGGGCAACTCCAATGAGCAGCCTCCTCAGCCTAGCAAAGTAAATTTTTTTATCTTAAACCAGCGAGGTTGGGGGAGTTTTCATTTCACAGTATAATCTATCCTGATTAGAATGATTTAAGAAAATTTAACAATTTGATGTACTCAATAATTTTTTAATTAATAAAAATGTACAGATTATTATTGCAGTTCCCAAGAGGAAGCCGTTGAGTTACCAAAACCTTCCAAAGTGAAGCAGTCATAATAAGCACACAAGAACAAGACATATGGACTTAGACCTAGGCAAGCTTGTCTAGTTTGATTTTTAAATGCTTCTACTTCCTTTGTCTGTAGATATTCAGTCTCCAGAGAGCCCTAGTCCATGCCAACTAAACTCACTTTCAATTATAAAATTGTGTACAGTTTAGACCATGATAGTTTGAAAGGTTATGTAGACATGGTGGTGCCATTTGGAATTGGTAAAAAAAATCTCTAACATTTGTTTTCTAAACCTTGGGAAATATCATGTGGGATGAAGAAAATTAATGATCGGGTTTATATACATTTACCCTAAGAGCAATATTTAATCACACTTTCTCTCCTAGTATTCTTTCTCTTACCCTTTCTCCTTTGCTTTTCTTTTTTTCCTATTCTTCTCTTTTTAATTTCAATTACTATGTCTTTAAAAAGGTAGTTTTAAAGTAAAATTTAATAATAAGATATATCAGGAAAATATATGTAAAGATATGTCCATTTAAGGTATTTTCCCTTCAGAAATCTGTATTTTAAAATGTCTTATCTTTATGTTATGAGATCCAGAACAAATTTCATTCTAGAGGATGAAGATTAAAAAACAGAGAAATTTGTGTATGTGAAGTTTCATGATAACAGGGAAATAGTTTAGCTGATGGAAACAATTATGACTAAATGGTAATATAGGATCTCATATAAGCATGTGCTGTGCTATTTATAATACTAAGAATTTTTACTAAATGTTGAAGGAAATATTATCATTTTATTATAAAATGAAGGCATGTTTTATGAAGCACATTATCATTCTATCCCCCAAATTATTTTCTAAAAAAAACCTTTATTATGAATTTTTTAGCACCTAGTTATAGCCTACAATTCCCAATCTCCTTTAGCTATAAGAAATCGAATTTTTAATATAGTAATTTCCAGTGACAAGAAATCAACAAATACCAATTTGTGAATAGCATTTTTTTCAATATAATTTCAACCATAAATGGTGTACACATTGATTTTGGTAAAATATGATTTAAAAAGTATGAATTTATAAAGCTATAAGGCATCAACACAAAATATCCAGGCAAATGAAGGCTGCTCCTGTAGAAGACATTTTGATTCTCTCGGGACATGTTTCCAGGATCAGACCATTGTCTGAGAGCTTTTTCCCATGGCTGTGAGGAGGCTCAGCTGGGCTGCTATCAACCTCCTCCCATAGCTGGCAAGTGAAAGGAGGTTGCTGTCACGGCCTGCCTGCTCCCAAGCCCCATTCGGCTGCCCTCAGGGAAACTGGCTGTTGGGAAGACAGAAGTCTACAGACAGGGAGCTCGACTTCCAGTTAAAGCCAATGCCAAAACCTGCTTTATTTAATGTAGACACTGAGTTTCCACCCACAGCTTCCATCTGCTCTGAATGTTCCAGTCCTGTTGGCTCATGAATACTCTCCTGTGGACAACCGATTATAGTATTTTCCTTTCTAGCTTTGAACTTAAAATTATATTTCACTGGTTTCAAATCTTTCAAAAGTCTTCCCCAATAAAAGTTAACTCTTTCTTTAACCCTTTCCCTTTTTTATGGAAAACTTGAAAGATATGAGTCTAGTTAACGCTAAAGCGAAATTAGAAAAAGTAAACTGAGTCTGCATTTTATTGTCCCACAAGAAAGAGCTGATGAAGGGAAGGTGGTTAGTTTTTGTGAGTGTATGCAATTCCTTTCAATTCAGACCACAACCTTTGATACTACAACTGTTTTTTGAACTTTTTGGAAATTTACATTTAATTTACTGTCATTCATACTCATTAGCATAGCCATGTGGAGTTTGGTTTTCTTCCATCTAACAACTTTTCTTAGCATTCATCAGAGTTCATCTAACCTGAGTAAACATTTCTACATGTAACTTTACATATAATTCAATATGGCTATAATTAGGTAAAAAGGACTTTAAAACATTTAACCAAACTTATTTAAATATTATTACACTGATATTTAACTAATAAATATGATACTGAATAATATGGCAATGATAATAAGTGACACCCAGTATCACTTAAAAATTTGGTACTGGGGATCGAACTCAGGACCTTGCACTTGCAAGGCAGGCACGGTGCCCCTGACCTAATCCCCAGCCCAAACTTGTTCTTTGATGTGGGTGACAAGTGGTGATAATAAGAAGCTCATTGATATTGAACATAACTATCAAATCAAGAGACAGCACAGGAATGTTCTTGAATTCTCATTCTCCATGAAAATGTGTGAAAAATACTAAGCTATATGTACTATTGCTTACCTAAACCAATTGAAGTTTTCTAAATGATGTAAATTTTAAAATGGTAAAGTATATTTCATTAGAAAATTATTTGTTTGCAGCCTAAGTCTCACGAGGAAAGTATAAATTGTTTCTTTAGAAATATATGTATAGATGTAGATATAAATATAGATAGGTATGTAATAGATAGATCATATGAAAATAGATCACATATAAATATGAAATATTTAATATGAAAAAGAATATAAATGTATCTTAACTTTTACATAAAATATTTTGAGACAACTTGAAAGGAGTCTATTTTTTCTATTAAATATTTTTCTCAAAGCACTCTTTGTCACATCCTAATGACACATAGTGTTCTCATTTTTCACACAACTGCTTCCATTTCATCTGGGGACAGGTGCCATCTGAGTCCAAGCCTATGAGGTGAGAACATGTAGTGTGTACTGCAGTAATAGACATGACTTCTGGAGTTAAAAGTGAGCTGTTACTGTATTTCCACCCAGAGTGGCACTTAAAAATTCAGTCTTTGATGTGGGTGACAAGTGGGTGGGGAAGGCCTTGTGTGGTTTTCTTTCTCTTGCTCTCTTCACCATTCCAAAAAATATGCAGGATTCCAAAATAAACCTCATGGTTTAAACTATAATTGGAGAATTTTACAAATTTGCATGGTGCTTTTTACTTTGATACAAAAATCCTGAAAATATATATGGCTCTCTATAGATACATATGGTATTGAAATAATGATACTAATAATACATTTGGCAAAAAGAAGCATCTATGAAAGTTCTAAACAAACTGCAGTTGCCACAGCAAGATATTTCTGTCCCATGGGGAGATGATCACATGATTTATTTCTCATTAAAATCTAACACTTTTTTCTATCAAAACCATTAGGCAATGGTTATTTAATAATTTTTGAAATAATATTGATTATTTGTAATTTTTGTCTTTTTTTCTCATAAATTTTAATTTATGATAACTACTTTAATCTGGACAGATACTATATAAAAGCATTCTGTTCACTATGTGATTTAAGGAAAACTCCCTGTGCAGTCATTCCTGTAACATGAAAGTCCAAGGTGGTATTTCTATTGGCTTGTAAGTGCCTGGCTAGGAGAGCTAGTCTTTTACGTTTGTTGAAATCAAAGAGTTTCTATTAGTTTGTTATTAGTGCTGTAACAAATTGTCACAAATTAATGGTTCGAAACAAAACGTATTAATTACCTTAAGTTTTGAAGGTCAGGAGTGCAAAATAGGTCTCACAGGCTAAGAGCAAGATGTAACAGAGTTGAGATGTAACAGAGTTGTGTTCCTATCGGGAGCTTCTAAGGAATAATCTGCCCTTGCCTGGTCCAGCATTTAGAGGCTGCCTACATTACTTGGTTTATGGCCTCCTTTCACTTTCAAAATCAAACAGCAAATGGAATTTTTCTCTCATCACATCACTCTGATACTGACTTTTCTACATTTAAGGATCCTTGCAATTATTTTGGAGTCACTTCAATAATCCAGGATAATCTCACTTTAATTGATTAGCAATCTTAGTTCACCAGCTACTTTAATTCTCTGTGCAATGGAATCCAATACACTTACAAATTCTAGAGATTAGAATACGAGTCCAGTAACTACAACATCTTTGGTACACCATTATGTTACTTGCCACAGAACTATTCTTTACACTTTAGTGAAACTGAGAATGTTGTGGACATGGTTTTCGATATAAAATATGTGGTTACTAACATATTTCCATAAATTTTCCCAACAACTAAAAACATCTGCTTCTTTTTCCTAAGGCCATATTTTCATTATGCCCAACATTTTATTTGTTTGGGAAAAAAAGTAATAAAAACTTTTTCCTTAAATAAGTTAGTTGCTAAGAATGTAATCAGACATGTAAATGTATTAAAAGCTTTGTAAGAAAAGTTATGAAATTTCCATATTTTAGAATGACAGGTGGCTCAGCAGTAGTTATAACATAGTAAATGGGTTTTTCATAATAACTGATTTATAAGAAATTCTACAAACCTAGTTGGCTCTTTTAAAGCTGTCTTATATACTAAAATATTTTATACATTAAAGGAGGGATTTCCATAGTTAAATGTTTAACTATTTTTCAATATGAGGAGTAAACTTAACACATAAGTAATTGTGTTTACTGCTTCCTGTGTTTGAAAATTGTTGTACATACTTCAACAAACTCTGCAAAACATAACAGGTGAGCACATATTATTTTCACGATTTTTTTCTTTTGAATACTAAGAAACAAGGGGTCAAATGGATTCAGTACCTTATCGACATTTGTAGAATATCACTTTTCTAGAAAATGGCACAAAACAAACCCCTAAACCCAGACTGGTGGGTGAGCAACTTATGGTCAAGGGTTCTTCCAACATGGCAGCTTATATAAGGGAAAATTGAATAGAAACCTCTCATGTGGAAATACAAACAATACTAGAGGCCATACTCAAACATTTGGGTAACAAGAAGACTAACAACTTACTTCAAAATATGTGCAAAGGATCCAATAGAAATTTCCCAACAGAAGACATACAAATGGGGAACAGGTACATGAAAATATATTCCCATCTACTAATTATCTGGAAAGTGTAAATTAAAATCACAATTAATGTTAAAATGCAAAAACTAAACCAGTTTTGGTAAGGATACAGGGAAAAGATAACACTGGCACAAAACTGATGAGAATGTAAATTAGTAAACTCACTATAGTGTCTCAAAAAGTTAAAAATAGATTACCACCTAATCTAGCAATTTAACTTCTGGCTATGTATCCAAAGGAAATGAAATCAATAGGTTGAAAAGATGCCTGTGTTTCCATGTTTACTGCAGCATTATTCATAATAGACAAGATAGGGAAACAACCTAAGTGTCCACCAATAGACGAATGGATAAAGCAAATGTGGTGTACATCCACAACAGAATACTGGTCACCCTTATCATAAGAGGAAATCCTGCCTTTTGAAACAATGTAGATGAACCTGGAGAATGTTATGCTAATTGACACAAACCAGCCACAGAAAGAAAAGTACTGTGTGATCTTTCTTATATGTGGAATCTAAAAATAGTCAACTCCTTTCAAGTACCATGGTGGTTACTGGGGGAAGGCAATGGGGCAATGGGAAGAGGTTGATCAAGTGGTCCAGAGTTTCAGTTAGAAAAGAAGACTCAGCTCAGGGAATCTATGGAGCAGCATGGTTAAGAGACATCTGTATACTTAAAAACTGCAATGGAGTATTTTAAATGTTCTTATGTTGACAACTATGTGAGGAGATTGATATGTTAATTAGCCATATTTAACCATTAAACATTTTATGCATTTATCAAAATATCAATTTGTACCCCAAAAGGTATACATAGATAATTTTTGTCAACTAATAATAGATTTAAATAAAATGATTAGTTTCCATGATTATAAGATTAAATTTTCATTAGAAAAATTTAAGTAGGTAAATTTATCTATTACACTAAGCTCAGACATTTGATAAAGTTTTTATGATTTTGATTATTATCATTACAAGAGCAAAATTGGGAGAAGCTGAGCCAGTCCTAGCACCCAGAAGGAAGCTCCCCCGCCACCATCCCAAGCTCCTAGGGTGGAGAAGCTGAGCCAGTCCCAGCACCCAGAAGGAAGCTCCCCCGCCACCATCCCA
>NW_004624899.1:1181162-1258376 GCF_000247695.1 Heterocephalus glaber | reverse complement strand
TCAAAAAAGATTTTTGAAATATGCTTTCTATATCCTTTTAAATTCTGTAAAATCTGTGGTAATGTCTCCTAGATCTTGATATTATAATTTAAAAATGCATAATTGATGTTGTGTAATAGGAAGAAAAGGTCTAAAGGAGCAAGGAAAGTGGGAGGGGTAGGGGAAAGGAAAGAAGGGGAAAAAATATGAGAAAAGGAAAAAAATGGAAACAAAGTCTTTGCAAATAGGGACGGGTGGAGGGGGTGAAGGGAAGGCAAGGGAAGGGGAAAAAAATAACAACCAATATACTCATGTAATGGTACAAGATCCCAATGGTGAATGTAACTGTATTTTATACCTAAAATGTACCAATAAACTTAATGGAAAAAAAAGAGCAAAATTGTCTTGTTTTCCTAAAGATGTATCTCCAGCTTGTTCAACTGTTCTTTTCCTTCTTCTCCCTTACCCCTCTCTTTCTCTGTCTCTGTCTGCCTCTGTCTCTCTGTCTCTCTGTCTCTCTGTCTCTCTCTCTCTCGCTGTCTCACACACACACACACACGCACAGATCTTGAACCATTCTTCCTGATGTCAAGCTCATTTATCACTCCTTTGTTTCCTAAAAACACTAAGACTGAACTCTCCCTTGTACTTCCCCTAGAGTATTAAACTCTTGACCAGTACATTCAACTCTATTATTTGTGGAATCCTTGCCAAGAGAATAAACAGAGGCCAACATAACCTATGGCTACATATTTAAAGGTTCCAAGTTACGTTAGTCACTGTTAATAAGTTATTATCTTTGCTTATTAACAAATTCATTCAAAAATTCAAACTTTTTGAGAAATTTTTAATTCTGTAAAATACATATAAATCAATGGTTTGTATATTGCTAAATGTCAAAATAATATCAATACTGACTGACTTCAATCATTGTGCATCAGGACATTCTACCTGTGACTCTTAATCATGATTTGTCAACTTTACTGGAATTTAGTAAAGTACATATTTCAGAATGTCTGGGTGGATCATGGAGGCTTGACTTTGGGTATGATACAAGGTCATTGCTTCCCTCCTTTCTGGTCCTGTTCCCTTGCTCTGCTTCCTGGCTACCATGAACTAAACATTTACCCCTTCCTTCCCACTTGATGTTTCTCTCTTAGAGTCATCTAATCATAGTCTGAATCCTCTCAAACCTGAGCCAAGTTAAAGTTCTTTGCTTTTAAATTGTAGGTGTCAGGTATGTGTCTTGGTGGTGGGAAATCAGACTAATACAGAAAATTGTTACTGAGAGTGGATTTGTAACTGTGACTGACCAAGTGACTTAAAAGTCTTTGAGAATGGTTTGATGAAGGATTTTGAAAAGATTTGGAAATGCAAAATACAGGAGCCCTAGAATACCATAAGATGAGCCTGAAGGGTGGTTCTGCTCTGAGAGCAGAAGACCAGAGTACTGATAGAAATGTGGACAGCAAAGGCCAGGCTCAGGAGATTTCAGTGAGGAACAAAAATTTCATTCCCAATTGAACTAGGTAGAGATCGTGTGTGCTACGTTGTGGCAAAAATTTCTCAATATTTTGACCATATCATGAGACTTTGTGGAAGACTGGGTTAAGGCTAGTGATCCAGTGGATGAAATTTCAGTGAGCTCAACATTTAGGCTGTGGCATACGTAATGATGGCTGCTTTTAGTCATAAGAATCAGGACCAAAAAGTGGAACAAAACAGTTTGAAATTTTTAAATTTTAGTCCAAAAGGAACAATGTGTAAAGTTGGAGTCGAGTCGAGGGGAGTGTGGTTGTCAAAGAGATTAACACTATTAAAAAGAAATCAAATACTCTGAGCTGTCACAGGAAAAAAAAGTTGCTTTGAAGGCCTCTCAGAAACCAGCAAAACTCCACCCATTTCAGCCTCAAGGGTGCAAAAATATAAACCTTTCATTTGAGAAGAAAGTCCCTGGTGCCCATGCTTTACAAGGATATCCCAGGAAATTGGTTCCCTAGGATTCATTTCACTATGCTCAGCCATCCTATACTCAGAAGCTGCAGCTCCTGTGGTCCAAGGGAGTCAGATCCTGCTCCTGCTGGCAGTAGACTTAGCATCATCCATATGCGGAATGCAAGTGGTAAGGGTCGGGGAGGCATCCATCCAGACTTCAAGGAAGGCCTGGGAGGCCAGGGAAGGACTCCCTGAGGGGGCAGTATGTGAAGCTGGGAATGAATCCAAAGGTGCAGTGAAGACCTGAAGAAATCAGAGACACCAAGAATGCATAATGTCTGATGAGGAAAGTTTCAGGCCATTCACTGCGCTAGCCCAAGAGAGAAACTGTGTAGGGTGCAACCAGCAATAAGGGTATAGGGCATAAGGGTACACCCATAAGGGTAAGCTACCTAAGCCCTCTGGAACTCACTTCACACCATCATGTACCCTGAATGATGGACATGGAGCTTCAGGATAATGTTAGTGTTATCCTTTCTGGGTTTGGTCTGATTCTTTTCTATTTCTACCACTTAGAATTAGAATGTTTTTTGTGCTATTGTGTCTTGAGATTATGTAACTTTTTGTTATTTCATAGAAATTCACAGCCAAGAGTTTGCTTTTAGTACAGAAGAGAATTTGACTTGGATTTTCATAAAATGCTGAAACTGATAAGACTTTTGGAAAGGAATTATTGCATTCTCATTTATACAAAGGATAGTTGTATCATTTTTGGTGGGATGATTAACTTAACATTGTACTTACAAGGAGATTCAGTAAAGTTCAAGGTAATAGACCTTGTCAAGTTGATAAGGGGTGGATTGTACATTACAGTGATATATCAACTTGACTTAATTAAGAAATGCCCAGTGGACTAGTAAAATACACATCTGTGTGTGTCTGTGTAGGAATGCAGGCTTAATTTAGGGTAATATATATGGTCTTTGGCACTCTCTTCTCTGACATTCTTTTCCTGCTCTGCTTCCCAGCCACCATGAGCTAAGTATTTTTGTTCTGCCAAGCCTTTCTGCCATGATGTTCCTACTTTAGGGCCAGCTAACCATGGCCTGAATCTTCTGAAACCATGAGACAAATTAAACCTCTCCTCCTTTAAAGCATAGGTGTTCCTCTGTGCTTGGACAGTTGACTAATACACTAACAGTGACCTGACATTTTTTGAAGGATGAGAAATAAAACCAAGGTATATATAATTAACAGACTATTCCATACTTAATCTATAAAATTTGCTTCTATATACAGTGGTATCTCAACCATGAATTCCATTCTCTCCATGATTCTAATCGTAAACTGAACTAGATGAGAACTGAATCAAATTTCCCCATAAAGCCAACATTGAATCTAAACACTGAATTTGATTCAGTTCTCATCCAACTCGGTTTGAAGCCAGAATCATGGAAAGAATCAAGTTTGTGAACTGAAGCACCACTGTTGTTCCATTTGAGCATAAGTGTATTGTATAACAATATCAAAACTGCAAAATAAAATTTAATTTATTATAATACAATTAAAAATATAAATTGAAAAATCAAAAGCACTGAATTATATTTAGACACTTTTCTGAAGCTTATCTAAATTATTTAAATTATATACAGTGGACCCTTGACTTAAAAACTAGATCAGTTCCTGAGGGTAGGTTGTAACTCAAGTTGATTGTAGGTCAATACAGTTGAGATCTGTATGTTTACCTGGGTACACACTATAGATAACAAGAGGCAGATGAATCTTCCATTAACCTAATTAACTCAAGCTCTTCATATGTCATTTTCATTGTAACTTGAGGGTCCATTGTATTAGAATTTAGAAGCAAAATACAATTATAGTAATAAATATTTAAAATTTAAATAAAAATTATTTAAGTAAAACTAAATTTGAGGGTGACCTTTTGGAGATCCTAATATACTAGTTAAACTGCCAATTTAAAGAGACAATACATTTTTGAATATGTGATATTCTACCAAAGAAACAAAGTGAAAATACCATGAATTGTTTAAAATTGCAAAATACTTCTCAGCTGCTATGAGATATCCGTACTTGTGAAAGCCATACTAATTTGAAATTGACTCCAAAACCACATGTTGGAACACAAAGAGAAGTAAATTCTATTAAATGAATCTTATCACTAGGGGGGAAAGGTACTACTTTAGGCTATGATGTCCTATACTCCTGCTCTTTTAGTGGAAGGATATGACACACTAATTGTCTTTTTGCTAATTACTCTAGCATTTGAATCTTCTCAATACTGGAAAAGTTTAAGTCCCCAGTTGTGGAATCACACAAATGGAAATTTTCATGGCATTGAGAATGGAGTGAGGGTTAAAGGTGTAGCTGAATGGTAAAACACTTGCCTAGAATGCATGAGGCCCTGGACTTTATCCCCAGAACTGAAAAAGGAAAATAATAGTAATAATAATAATAATAATAATAATAGAGAGAGAGAATATTGACATTTTCTTCCAGATCATAGGCCTAGAGAAACAGATGAGTTTCCCTGTGCTCTGAATGTTGTTAGTCTGGACTACAGCTACTTAAAATAATATGTTGTGCCACTGAGGTGCTAAGTACTGGATGTTGAATGTCAGAGTAACTCCTATGTTCTTTAACCTACAGTGAAGAACTAGCCTTACCCAAAGAGGGATCTGGTCTTTGTCCTCAACGACTGGAAGGTGATCTCTAGGTCCCTAGGACTGACTGGTAAGAGTGTCTTTGTCTCCTGGAGCATTTACCATCAGGCAATGCACAGAATAATCTATGATGGGGGTTTTGAAGCACTCCATATCAGTTCTGACCTCAGGGGAGCTGGAGATAAAGATATTAGGTGAACCTCTGCATAACAGAGATGAACATCCAACTGTGTGAGCAGTAAAAATTGGCCCCAAGTGTAAAAGTGGGACACTGAAGCCAAGGGTGAGCTTCTCTGACAGGTAATCCTTTTTGAGCACTGTCATACTTCAGTACCAGGAGGGTAATATGTGCCTGAGAACATCAGCATCATGCTCAGAGCCCTTGTAGTTCCTTGTGTGGCTTGAATTTGTATATTTTCACTGCAGTAAAACTATAACAGAAAGAATAGTGCTTTCCTGAGTTCTGTGAGCTGTTCTATCAAAGTTATGAACCTGAGAGTGAATGTGAGGATGTTCCAATTTGTAACCAGTTGGCCTGAAGTCAGGATGGTGTTGGGGATCTCCAAGCTTACAACTTGTGCCAAAAGTGAAGACAGTGCTGTAGGAATTCTTCTCGCACTCTGTGAAGTTAAATTCCATTGCACTTAATATGTTTGCTTTTGTGGTTTCGGGCATATTAGCCCTCAGAAGCAGAGTGCCCATGGCAAGTTATCCTAATACAGTCAAAGTGGGGGCGTGTCCTCCAGAGCACTTCCTTATTTGTTTTCTGTGATCTGTAAATCATATTTATCCACATTTCTACGGGTAAGAAGTCTCTTATGTACTGATCATGCTCCCTTTCTTTTACTCATTGTGTGTAGTCTTTTTTCTCTTCTTTTTAAACAACTTTAAGTATAATGAGCATGCAATAAACTACATATGCTTAAAGGAAATTAGTAAGATTTGAGACATCCATACACCCATGAAACCATCACTGCAAAACCAAGGCAGAAAGTTTGTCACCTACAAAATTTCATTGGGTCCCTTTGTGGTTCCTTTCTCTGCCTTTTCTGACATCCTTCAGCTCCAAAAGACAATTACTTCCTTTGTCATACTAGAGATGAGATTATATTTCATAGAAATTTGTGTAAGTGGAATCATACAGTATGTACTTTTTCTAGTCAAGCTTTTTCCTCCAGCATAACTTTTCTGATACAGATCAAAAATGGTTCGTAATTCAATACTTTACTGATTTATTGCTGAGTAGTATTTTATTATGAATTAAATTCCATATTTGTTAGCTGTTATTGGCCTATCATTGTTATATATATAGATTGTTTATATATATATAGATTGTTATATATATAGATTGTTTCTGGGATTTTTATTCGTGCATGTTAATTATACAGAATAATGGGGTTGATTGTGCCATTTTCATACATGCATAAAACATACTTTGATCATATTCCCCATTACACTCCCTTGCTATCTCCTCTCCTGCCCCCTACCTCCTTCCTCTTCTCTGGCTCCTTTCTACTTCCATGTCATCCTTTCCCCCCTAGATCCCACAAATAAGAGAAAATATATGGTGCTTGTCTTTCTGAGTCTGACTTATTTTCCTTAACATGATGGTACCCAGCTCCACCAACTTTCCTGAAAATGACATAATTTCAGCCTTCCCTATGACTAAATAATAATTATATGTATCCGCTGATGATCACATGACTGATTTTATAGTGTGGAGATAAACAAGGGTATACTATAGAATGCTCTAGAGAATGCTCACTACAGAGAGTATATCCTAAGAGTAGGATAGCTGAGTCATATGGTAAAATTATTTCTAGTTTTCCGAGGGACCTTCAAGCTGATTTGCCTAGTGGCTGTACTAATTTATATTACCACCTACAGTGTGAAAAGTGTTCCTTTTCCCTCCTATCCTCATCAGTATTTTTTTTTTCTTTTTGGTGGTAGTCATTTTGACTGGAGTGACATAGAATGTTAATGTACATAGTCTTGACATACATTTCCCTAATGGCTAAATATGTGGAACATTTTAAATATAATTATTGACCACTTATAATTATTTCATTGGGAAGTGTATGATCAGTTCCATAGTTCACTTATTGATTTAATTAATTGTTCTTTCGATGCCATATTTTTTAGTTCTCTATGCATTCCGTATATTAATCCTCTGTCAGAAGAATACCTGCTAAATATTTTCTCCCACCCTATAGGCTTAATCTTCACTCTATTGTTTCCTTTGCTCTTCAGAAGCTATTTATTTGACACAATCCTATTTGTTGATTTTTGTTTTTATTACCTGTTATTAAGGTACTGTCCCAAGTTTCCTCTGTGTTCCACTAGTAGATTCAAAATTTTGGGTCTTATATTTAGGGTTTTCTAGCCATTTTTGAGAAGATTTTTGTACCAGAGAAGAATAGGGATTGAATTTTAATCTTCTATATGTGGATATCCAGTTTTCCCAGCACATTTGTTAAAGAGGCTGGTTTCCTCCAACATAGGATTTTGCCACCATTGTGGAGAATCAGATGCCTGTAGCTGCATGATTTTATTTCAGGATTCTCTATTTTATTTCATTAGTCTAAATATCTGTTTTATGCAAAGACCATACTGGTTTTTATTCTGATGTATACTGGCCAGCTTTCCATTAAAGGACAAAATTTCTGACACCCACAACTTACAGGAAGGAGATGTTACTTTAGCTCACAGTTTCAGAAGCTTCAGTCTGTGGTCTTCTGGCTCGAAGGAAGAAACATCATCATAGAAGGCCACAGCAGAGAAAAGCTGCTTAACTCACGGCATCCAGGAAGCAGAGATCGGGAAGAGTACAGAAGAAGGAGCCAGGGACCAGATAATCCCCAAGGTCGTACACCTGGACTCCTAGAGCGCACTTTACTAATCTCTTGCGTGTCTCCCAAGCCCACCAAGCTGATAATCAAGATTTAACCATCACACAACGGTTTGAAAATACACTTTGAAATCAGGTTTTGAGATGACTTCAGCAAGAAGGAAGTTTATAGCTATTAAGATCTCTAATAAATAACCTCATGATACATCTCAAGGCTTGTCTTAGTTACTTTTCTCTCATTGCTGAGACAAAATACTGGACTCCCAAAGTTAAAGGAAGAAAAGTTTACTTAACTCACAGTTTGTAGAAGTTTCAGTCCATAATGGGCTGGTTCCAAGGAAGAGTGGCACATGGCAGAGGGGCAACAGTTCATGGCAGCAGAAGACAGCAAAAGCAACAAGGGAATTTAACAGCATCTTTCTGTCTCTTTTATCTTATCCAGACTACTTAGGGTAGGTAAAACTCACACCCTTAATTCTAGTGCTCTTGAGCCTTGCATTTGCACCATGAATCATTCACACACCTATAAAAAAGCCTCATCTAAGACTTCATGAGGCTTTGAGGGGACATATAGACACAAACCATAACAAGGTCTTACCAAAATAAAAACAACCCCCAAAGTATAAATAAAAAGCAAATTAAAAGCTAGATAATAGGAAGTAGGGAGATAGATCTTTCTCAAAGGAGAAGGGAATGGAGAGAGGGAGGGAGCAGAAGGGAAGGGAGGGATGGGGTTGACAAGAGGAATCAGGCTGTGTTATGTACATGTGCCAGCTCCACACAAGGACATAAACATTATGTACTGCAAACATGGACTAATAAATAAAACATAAAGGGAAAAAGCTAAACCCCAACTCCATACAAGGAAAGAAGTAATATTAATCTGAGTAGAAATAAATGAAATAGAGACTAAAATAATTGGCTGAAGAGAAACAAAATTGGAAAGCCCTTGGCCAAAGTAATTGAAGGAGAGAAAACTCAAATAAATAAACTTAGAAAAGAAAAAAGGGATATTACAATAGATACCAATTAAAACCAAAGTATCACTGGAGAATATGAAAATCTAAACAAATGGATAAATTTATAGACATATATGACTTACCAAAATTGAAGCAAGATGATATTAAAAAACTAATAGATTCCTAACATAGAATGAGATTTAAGCAGTAATAAAACACCTAGAAAGCCCAGGCCCAGGTGGATTCACTGATGGATTTTGTCAGATTTTAAAGAAGAACTAATGCTAGTGCTCCTTAAACTAAGACAGGGAAGTAACTATTCCAAATTCACTCTATGAGACTTTGTGATAACACATTATGAATAGAAAATAACACAGGATTTGCCCAACTGTTGATTTCTTCCATCTTTTCCTCCTACTTCACAAGCTTGCTCATTTATATTTCCCATCTCCAAATCTCACTCTAACTCAGTTTCTCTTCTAGGTTATGTTGTATGTTAATTCCACATTTTTTCTCTTCTCATATCTATTTTATATATCAAAGTTTATTAATCACTTCACAATTCTAGAAAACTTACTGCATTAAATTGAAAATTTTGTGGTAAATTAATATCCAATATACTTATCAAATCATTTTAGTAATTGCATATACAGCAACAAAATAATAACAAATTTAGATATTTGACTTTACATAATAAAATTTGACTATCATTTTCTTACAGTAATAGTTTGGAATTTAAAGCTCATCTTTCTCGTATTACTTCTCTATTCAGTTAGGAAGTAAAGTAGTTGTCATAAAAGTATCCTAGCTCAGCAGAACTAGAAGTAAAATATATTAAAAAGTGATTTGAGATATTTTGATTCACACAAAAAATCTCAAAGGACACTAATACAAGTATAGAATAATACATTCCTGTGTAAATTTTTCCATATTTAAAATTGGTTTTTGTTATTGCTGTTGTTATTTTGCTTTGTTTTTGTTTCTGAGTGTGTATTTAATTTAGCCAATGTAGCATGAGAGAGAAAGTTCTAGTTACTAATACATGGAAGCTCTTTATGAGCATATTTGTCTTACCCTTGAAGCTTAAATTCAGTTCTCTAATGATTCCAGATGCTCTACTACCCTGCTACATTAGCTCATGGTCTGAGGAGCATTGTTACACGTGGCAGACTCAGCGAGGAGATGGATTCCAAATCTTCATAAGAGTTCTGAAAGATGGCAATAATATTTCGACAAAGAAAGATGACACACAAAGTCTTGGCAGCATATTCTCAAGCTCAAACTGGTCCCACCCTTTTTCTTCTCTACAATTCCAACATTGCTTCAAAAGGTTGTTGCATTTTGGAGAAGAGTAGAGAAACAAAAATTCTCCTACCAGACTATAAATCTAAAAAAGTTGCACCTTCCCCTGTCTAAAGCAACCCAGGCAAGTCCACACAGATTGATAAATGGATATATCTGCCTCTATGTCCTTGAAAGATAAGAGGAAATGAGAAATGTATTTGAAGTTAGGAGAAATAAGGGGGGAGGGTGAGAATTTGGTTTCGAGTTGTTTGGGAAGTCCGGAAATATCGGCGGCATTGGGTATTCCAGAAAGCTTTGAATAGATGGTTTTAGAAAACACAACATTCATTTAACAACTTGTGGAACTGACTGCTTGAAAGATGCTGCTGCCTGATGATGTAAGGTATTTTTCTTAGTTACTTTCTCATCACTGATATAACAACACCCAATTCCTGTAAATTAAAGGAGAAGATTATTTTGGCTCTCAGTTCATAGCAATTTCAGTCCATAGGCCACCGGCTGCAAGGCAGAGCAGCATGGCAGAGGGGCACAGGTGAGGAGAAACAGCTCTTGGTATGGCAGCCAGCAGGAAGCAGAGGGAGGGCTAGGGAAGAAGCCAGATGGGAGGGAGGGAGACCCTTCCAGGCCACGCCCCCAGTGACCCACCTCCTCCAACCAGGCTTCACCTCCCAACACCACATTTAGCTATAAACTTTTATATAAGGGCACTAATCCAGTGATAAGTATCACATCCCCATGATCAAACAATCTCTCAAAAACCAAACTATACAGTATTTAATAATGATTTTGATAATAAGATAATAAAATAAAAGTAGCTAGTTTAGAATAACTATTTTAAAAATTCAAACATCTAACAATAACCTCTGAAAGTTTGTATATATATTTCTGTTCCCCCAAAAGTCAAAGGTGGGGCTTTTGGAAGGTGATTATATCATGGAGTAACTAACTTCATCGATGGATTAATTTATTCATGAGCTCATAGCTGAATGTGCAGTCAAGACAGGGGTTACTGAATAGAGGAAATGGGTCACTGGTACATAACCTGGGAAGGGATATCCATATCCCCAGATATCTCTCTCTCTCTCTCTCTCTCTCTCTCTCTCTCTCTCTCTCTCTTTCTCTCTCTCTTCTTTCTCCTTCCCCTGATATCTCCTTCTGAATGCTATGAAGTGAGCAGCTTTCCTTCCTCATGGTCTCCATCATAATGTTTCTTCCTTATCATGGACTTACCATGGACTGAAACCTCTGAAGCCATTAACCAAAATAAATTCTTCCTCCTATTATATTGTATATGTCAGGAATTTGTCCCAGTGATGGATACTAAGATTTAGGAACCCAAGAGTGACAAAAAAAATACAAAATGATATTTGTATGGCGTTGAAATTTCACTAGAATATATGGAGGAATGATCAACTTACAAACACACAATGTCAGCTTGAGAAATTGCAAGTACTAAGTAGGTACTTCTTAGGAACGACTATCTTTCTGTGCCTCAGAGAAAGCTTCTCAGGTCATCTTACAGTGAAGGATCAATAAGAATCTGATAAAGTGAGTCGTGAGAGGAGTGTGTCAGGCAGGAAGCATGTGATAATCTGGAGATTGGAAAGAAATTGGGGAGTTAGATGAACTAAAAGTAATTGAGCATGGTCAGAGTGAAGACAGGAGTATTGAATGTTGAGACCAGAAGTGAAGATGAAGAAGCATGAGAAATCCTTCTTGAAGTGTAGATTTTTATCCTAAGCACAGTGAAATGATACTGATAATTTGTTAATCAACAAATGGCAGCATCAGATTTGGATTTTAGAACAACTTTTCCAGATATGGTATAGAGAATAACTATAGAAAGAGGAAAGATTGAAATCAGGGCTAGAAGCTCAGAGGATGTTACACAAATCCAGGCAAGAAATTGGCTACAGTAATAATCTCTGAGATACAGGTATGGGTAGATTTGAAATAACAAATACAATTTTGGTAACACAGAACTTAAGTTGCTTATGAGATATTAAAGAGGATGTATTTAGTAGGCAGTTGGATACATGGTCTGGCATTCAGGAAAGAAATCAGAGGTGAAATGGTTACTTAAGACTATTTGCTTATTCATTCATTTAAAAATATTATCGATGATTTATCATGTCCAGTATATGGCATTGAGTACTAGGTGCTGGTACTGCACAAGAGAGAAACAGATGAAAGCCTTCATCTTCATGGAATTTATCACTCAGTTGGGGAAACAGAAACAAACAGAAAGACATATGGTATTTTAGAGAATTATAACTTATAAGAAGAAAAATAAAGTAGGAAAGAAAGGCAGGTCAGTAAAGATGTGAAATTTTAAATCAAACATTCTAAGGAGTAATCGTTAAGGAGTTAATTGAGCAAAGATTAAAGAAGTTGAAGGAGAAAACTGTGCAGATATCAGGAAGTAGTGATTCTGATGAAGGGACCAAGATGTACCAAAGCCTTGGGACGGAATACCGCCCAGCCTGTACATCAGTATATCTTGGTAAGTAAAATCATAGGAGACACAAAATGATGATGATGAATAAGGAGGGGAGGGAGAGCAAAGAGGAAGGGGAAGAGAGAAAGGGAGAGAAAGAAGCAGGAGAAGGAACAGGAGAAAGAGAATAGAAGAAGAAGGAAAATGAGAAAAGGAAGAGGAAGGAAGGAGGAGAGGAAAAAGAGGAAGGAGGAGAAGAGGGGGTGGAGGATAAGGAAAAGAGAAAGAGAGAGAGAAAGGGAGGAGAGGGATCCCTACTGCAGGTAAAGGGTATCTATACAGTAGTCTGCCTTATCTGCATTTTTGACTTCTGAAATTATTAAATGAGAAATTTCAGAAATAAATAAATTGTAAGTCATAAATTCCACTCCGTCTGGATATCATGATGAAATCCTGTAGCACACTGTTCTGTCCTAGGAGGGCACTCCTTTCTCCGGCCCATTTGGGCCTATTGTGGTGTACGTGCTACCCACCCCTCAGCACTTAGAAGCCCTCCTTCTCACTTACCAGACTGACATGGCCAAATCACAATGCTTGTGTTCGAATAGCCCTTATTTCACTTAACAGTGGCTCCAGAACACAATGGTAATGATGCTGCCTATTCAAATATGCCAAAAAGAAGCTTAAAGTGCTCATTTTGGAGAGAACATAATAATTACAAGGAAAGAAAACAACTGTGTTCCTAGGTTGCTAAGATCTATAATAAGAACCAATCTTCTATCTATGAAATTAAGGAAAAAGAAATTCGTATTTTGTTTGCTATTGCACTTCAAACTACAAAAGTAAACTATAGAACTAGAAGGTGCTTAGTTAAAATTGAAATGCAGCTGGGCATAGCGGCACAGGTGTGCATTCCCAGTTACTTGGGAGCCTGAGGCAGGAGGATTGTCCTGGGCAATTTGGACCCACCCAGTCTCAAAACAAAAACATAAAAAACATAAAATAAAAAGGGATGGGGATGCAGTGCAGTTCATCACTCCCTGGATTCAATCTCAAAAATCACAAAAAATATGGAAAATGCGTTAAATGTGTAGGTGGAACACATGAACAAAAACTGTGTTTTGATTGATGACAACACGCACAGAAAGCATTGACCCTACACAAAGACTTCACCCCGGAATTCCTTGAAATAAATGGTACAAAGCCATTTGCTGCAACAACAGATTCAGGAGTAGGTTTATGATTAAAAACACGAAAATGTTGGGAGATTTTATTTGGTAATGAAAAATCAGTTACCGCGTGTTAGCAGAGTTGAAGACATTGATTAAAAGAAAAGCTGCAAGTCTTTGAAACTGGAGTCTTCTGGAAGAAGATGCTCAATAGAACCTACATCCATAAGAGTAAAAGGGAGGCATCAGGACATAAAACTTGGAAGGGCAGATTGATTCTGGTACTATGCGATGATATTATAGGGCATATGATCAAGTCAGGCAGAGGGTACAGAGCAAAGAACACGCTCTTAAAAAACCACCAAAAATTATATTTGGAGGGATCACATTCACATAACTTTTACTAGTCACACAATTTTTACTGTTATAATTACTCTATTTCATTACTGGCTATTATTGATTTCCCCTGTGCCTAAGTTTTAAATTGAACTTTGTCATGGTACATATATAGAGAAAAAAATATAGTGTGATACTATTCAAAATTTCAGCCATGCGGAGGATTTCAGTGTACCCCCATTGGTAAGGTGCAACTATTCTATAGCTGTCAAAATAGTGATTTAGATAGAACTCCTTTTCAAATGCATTACAAAATTACTTACTTCTTTTAATGTAGTCTATAATATGACATCTCTCTTTTACTGGTAAAAATAATTGACGAACAATGCCATAGGACATACTCAGAGGCAATGCCTTTTATTGGCATGTTTACTCTGACTCTCAATGTTTTAATAATAGTAGGATTATGAACTGAAAATAAGAAAGCTAAACCAGTATGCCTCGTAGCACACTTTGGTCTATCTGCTTTCCACTTTATCTCCCAGAAAATCATTGGCTGCCCAACCAAAATGCAATGCTGTGTTTCTTATCAAGAAAAAGAAAGGGGAATCATGGAAGATCTTTGATTCTTGGAATGTATCCATGAACAATTTCACATTTGTATGACCATTATGGAAAGGTGAGGAAGCTAGTAATGGTACTGTGCTGAATTTTTTAAAAATAGTGTGAACTACCATAACCACTATGGAAATCAGTATGAAGATTCCTCAGAAAACTAAAACTAAAAATTCCATTCTATCCAGCTATTCTAGGTAACGTCCCAGAATCATACTACAGTGATATAACCATACCCGTGTTTAAGCCAGCATAATTCATAATAAATAAATCTTGGAAGTGCCCTATATGTGCATCAACAGATGAGTGGATAAAGAAAATAAGGCATTCTGCCATAAAGAAGGATAAACTTGAGTCATTTGTAGAAAAACGGATGCACCATGAGACCATAATGTTGAGTGAAACAAACCAGCCACACAAGCTTCAATATCACATTTCTCTTATATGAGAAACCCAAATTATAAATAGAGAAAAATAAAATACAGATAATAGAAAGTAGGGAGTTAGATTTTTCTCAAATGGGAAGAGTAGCAGGGGAAGGAGTGAAGGGAGGGAAGAGAATGAAAAAATTAATTGGGATGTGTTAGATACATGTATCAACTCCCCACATGGAATGCTAGGTACACTAGGTACAGTAAACATGTAACAAAAAACGTGTAATAAAAAAGTTTTAAAAATCAAGTCATTAACTGGCCTTAAAAATAGTGTAAAGGGCAAAGAAGAATAACAAGATTGTTACAGAGCAGGCTGGAGTTAGGACTTCAGGTGTTAGGCGTAACTCAGTGAAATTCTGTAAGATGGGCAGAGAATATGCAATATGGTCTTAGCCATGACTTCCCCTGGAGACGAACCTTGGCCTTTATAGACTGGATCATGCACCCTGCACATTTTTCCATGCCACTTTTAGCATAGCTCTGATTTGAAAGTATTTATTAAGTTCTCAGCCCTCCAGGTCAGACTATGAACTTATTAAGAACATTAGCTATGCCTCAGCATGTTGTTTCTAGGCACTCAATAAATATAGGTTTAAAATGTGAATTAAGGCATGAGCTAACTCAGCAGCTGTGTCTCCCTGCTAGGACAAATGAAAACCCTCCCATCTTACTTTTTTCCTTCATATCACCTGTTATGTACCTGCATTTCTCTTCACTATATTCTGGTACAATCATTATTTTACAAATGCTTTTACATTTATCTCTTACCCAACTTTATTATCTTGGCATTGTTCCACCATCACAATATTCTAAGACTTTTATTTCAAATGCTATCATGTAGCATTTACCATGTAGCTCCTGCAAATTTGATAAAAATTGCTGTTATGACTATTGCTTTTTATGTTATAGGAATAGTAGTAGAACTAATTGCAGACATCCTGTTTCAACACCCTCCCACCATGAGGCCCTCACTAACTGAGCAAAAGACTTTGCCTGAATTCATTAACACGAAATCTGCAGAACCAGGAATTAAGCCAACCATCTCTTCTTAGCAACAAACATGTCCAACTGTCCAACAGCAAAGTAGTAATTTTTATATATATGTCCTATGCATTTAAGTGCATTCACTCCTCTCTACACAGATAGAACTACATTATCATCAGCACTTTTGCAAATCAGTGAAGCTCTTGGTCAAAAATGCCAGAAGAATATGCAGACCAGACCTTGAATTTGGGCTGCAGTTTGAATGCAGTTTGTCCCCACCAAAACTCATGTTGGGGTTTGATGCCATGTGAGGGACTAAAACGCGCTGGGGCCTTCGGGAGGTGTTTGGGTCATGGGGGATCCATCTTCCTGCATTAATCTTTTTGTCTTAGAATGTGTTTAGCTGTTGTAGGAATCCTGCCTTCCTTTGCTTCCAACTCCTCTATGTGCCCACTTGCTGGTCCACTTCCCTACCATGTGTGGAAGAGCACGTGGCCCTCATCAGAAGCTGAACAGACACTGGTGCCTTGCTTCTGAACTTCCCAAAGCCTGAGTCCAAGCAATCCTCTTTGCTTTATAAATTTCCTGATCTCTAGTACTATATTCTGTTATAGCGACGGAAAATAGGTTAAGACAGCCTTCTACAGAGAATACAAGTAAGATTCAATCTGTACCTGAAATGTAAAACAATGGGACAACTAGAGGAATATGTGGCTGTTATCATTCAACAAAGCCATCAAAAAGGGTTCATAGTGACTCCACCTCTAAGACATAAACATTAATTCTAATTTTAATTTATTGGTTAATACTTATTAATATTTATGATTTTTATTTAAAAATTCAACAATAAGGATTTGTTTATCTCATGGTAAATGAAACATGGTTAAAATAAGAAAGGGCTTACTTCTTTTTTAGGCTTATTTTATGAAACCATTCAAACTAGGAGAAAAATGGATATCACCTACCATCCATGAGACTCTGTAAGCTTATTACTTCATCCTGAATCATCCTATTCAAGGTTAAAGCTTAGCAAATAAAAGTTACTCCTGCAGGAAGTAAAAAGTAACCTCAACATACTAACATAAATAACAACAATAAAAAATTAAGTCAGAAAATGTATAATAATCTTATTTTCTTATTGTGGCTAAAAGGAACACATATATCTTATTGTCTCAAATTTCCAAGTGTGCAGAGCACCCCTGCTAACTGTAAGCATAACGTGTACAGCACATCGCTAGAATTGTTCATGCTTTACTTAAAGTATAAAAATGTGGAGCATGACTTTTAAGTGAAAAACATTCACATATCAGTCTAGACAGAAAAAATAAAGTGGCCTGGTAATTTTCTCATTTACATGGCTTAACAACTAAGAAAACACTTCATGTTCAATTTTTTAAAGAATCCAGTTGGATTCTCTTCACTTGTGTTTTAAAATAACATGCTGTAGGATAAAGGACAACACTATTTTAAACCCAAACTACAGATGTATTGATTTCTACGGATGTTGTTTGGAAAACAGAAATTTGTCTACAGACATAAAATATTACAAAAAACAAAATTTGAGAAAATAATCGAAACTTGTTTTTATTTCATAAAAACCTTACACACAAGTTTTTAGAAAATAGAAATTGAACTAGAATAAATCATAATCAAATTATATTTAAGATTACCCCTTCATTAGTGAGCAAATGTGTACCAACTAACCAATAAATTATTCAACATAAAGAGATTAAAATCTCTTTTAGTCTGGGGATTTTGCATTTGTTTTTTGACATGACAAACTCAGTGTGGTACCTTGCACCCTGTATTTCTATAACCAGCATAATTAACCATTAAACTATGTTGAGCCATAAATTATACACAATTACCCACCTAGAGGCATTTATATAGGCTGTTAGTAATTTAGTACCAATAAGGGAAAGTGAATTAAGTCCTTCAAAACCCAGATCTCTAATATGAAAGCAGCAAATGGAATATCTTCCAAATGAATAATGTAAAAAAGTGAATATATAAAAATTAGAATTTTGTCAGTCGGCCACGTATATATTTAACTATTAATAATCCACAGTGTCCTCAATCTTTACTTTTATAATATTTTTCAACTGCTTTTATACATGGCATAAAGATGTACATCAAAATGTAATTTGAACCAAAAAAATATTTAAAGGAATTGGAATTTGATCAAGCTTACTTTTGAAAAAGTGATAAAGGGAGTAACAGATAAAGAGAAGACCAAGCTGAGAAATATTGGAAAGTTGAGGAAACAGTGCTGTAAAGAAAAAAACCCTATGATCCCTTTGGAAATATTTGCCTAAGTATGTCATTCTGGGACAGCTCCCTGCCACATGTGTGAGTTTTGCTGAAAACTGTTGGTCTCTGCATTGTCAGTATGGGATTATGTTGTGTGCTTTACAAGGTGGACAGGCCCTGAGGGGAGGGAGAATTTAATTTTTCATCTTTTGCTTTTTCTTGATGGTCCAAGTTTAAGACTGACTACAGTAAAACTTGGATTATTCTAATATCTTCTGCAAAAAAGAGGATTAAAAAGCATAAATTAGTGAAAGAATGAGATTCTATTCATATCATGATATTTGTATTTGAATGTCTATTTGTTTAGACATATGCCTATTTATATGTCTTTTTAAGACTATAGATTTAAAGAATTCTTCCATTGTCCTTTAAATTATATCTAGAACTGACTTGTTCTTTTTTTCTATTATTTACTTTTATTTTTAAAAGTGCAATAAAAAGCATGCATCTTTGACTAGGTCCCTACATTGTTTTTTCAAAAACACTTTTGGATCTATTCTGTGAAATTGCTTTCAACACCATTTTATGAAATATGGAAGAAAATCGGGATCTTCATGTCCATATTTTGTTTGCTGATGCAGTGTCACACAATTTGTTTAATGCCATTTATTCACTGGAAATGGCAGCAAATTGGTTTCAGTTTTTTAAAAAAAAAAAATTAGTCCTGCCCTCAGTGGACCCATCAATAAAAATATTCAAACATTTTGAGAAAATAACTGAATATAATATTCATATATGAGCTAAACATCATATATGCTCAAAATTATTCCAGTGATGAGGAAAACATTCATTTAAATCTATATTTTTAATATATTTAAAAGCATTTAGGGCTACTAAATTCAATAGAATGGATTCTGGAACCAGACTTTCTGGGTGAGCATATTGGTTCTGCCATTGGCTATGTGAATGAAAGCAAATTAGTTTATTCATTTGTGAAGTAGATATAAAAGAGGCCCATGCTCGTAAGATTGTGGTGCAAGTACTATGTGTGTGCGTGCGTGTGGCATATGCTGTGTGGCAGTCTTATTCTGAACTTACATGTAGCATATATACATTGGTTATAAGGCACATAGATAACTTAGAGTAGTCTTTTCACATAGCATTACCTAAGAGCTTCTATTATTACCATTGCTGAGAAAAGCTTTATTGTCTTAAGAAAGGCAAGAGATGAAAGGAGGGTGAAGGAAGGGCAGGGAAGGGAAAGAATTAGGACGTGTTATGTCTGGGTACCAACTCCCCACAATGCATGCACTCATTGTGTATAGTAAACAGGTACTAATAAAAATAAAACCTAGACTAGGAGAGCATCTGTAATCATTTTTCCATGTCAGTGGCTGTCATGTCAATAGCTAACCACTTAAATTGCATGGTCCAAAACAATTCCTGGGACTTTTTTCATTGTGGGAGATTCTCTTCCTCCTTCTCTATTAATCCTATTTTGTCTTTATCCAAACTAACATTTATAGGTCAAGAGTTTTCTTATAAGCTTTTGAGAAAAAAAAATTATTTTGGATAGCAATCCAAAATAAACAGTTCAAATAAGATATGCTTTGGAGAAAAATGTTAATAAACTTGCCTCTGGCAAATTGTTTGACTTTCCTTGTATTTCTTTCACTTGGCAAGAATTTTATTTTGGAATTTTAAAAAAGAAGAATGAAGAAAACTGTCATAAGACTTTACAGATGGATACTTTTATTATAAAGTAATGATTTCTTATAAAACTGCTATTTAAGATTGAGAATTGGGGAGTCTTTATATTTTAATTATTTAAGTTAGAAGGGTAAAATGATGGAATTGTTAGAAAGCTTTAAATCACCAATATTCAACTGGAATGTTGGTGTTTCATCAACCCACAGGTTCTGCCTGGGAGATGCTTCTTTCCACTGTGTGCTGGGTCCTAGAGAGATAAGGGCATCAAAACAGACACACCCCCTTGGTCTTGTAAGAAATATGAAGCAATAATTGTAAGTAATCAAGTAAATTATCACAACGCATAAATAACAGAACGTGACTAAGGAAACTGGGATGTGGCTATCTGATACTGTCCATATGTTGGCATTCTTCAGAATTTTAAAACCTTATAATTCCTTTACATTATATTTTTGCACATTTTCTCTAAATTCTGAGCTATTAAAAAAAGAATATGAGAAATGTTATCTTTATCTTTTTTTGAGCCCAGGAGAAGAAATGTAAACTACATCATCATAGTGCTGGGAAGAATAACAGCAAGCTAAGACCACCATGTCTGCACACAGGCAAGTTGAGGTGTTGACTGGCTATCAGTTTTGCTGTTGTCTCTTCTGGTTCACTTGTCACTCTATCTTCTTAATAACAGCTAGGAAGAATTTTGCTAACTAGTGTAGCTGCAGTCATTAATGATCTGGTAATATTCCAAAATCCACAACCCCTAGGTATTTTCCTGGATTCCCTACTTGGAGAAACATTGCGAGCAACTTACAGCATACTAAATCAGAAAGGTTGGCCTGGAAAATCATTTATGTAATTTTCTGCTTTTGTTTTGGGGAATCTTCCAAAAGAAGTGTCTAGAGAATCAGACATAATTTGAGCAGAGAATGCTAACGTGGCTTCGACAATGATTCTACTTTTCTTGTAATTTTGTACCCAACAGTCATTTTTTCCAGTGATGTGTCATACTGTCCCAGTTGACTGTCTGGCCATATTTTGCTCTAGTGTTTGGTGTAGCAAAATGGGCAGATATAAAATTACCTTTTTCAGCTTAGTGTTATTTGTAGTGAAATGTGCCCGGCTGTTTCCCCTCCTCTTTTTCCCCACTGTTAATCTATATGATTTGGTAAGATCTATCAGTTCTCAGTTACATTTTGAATGGGAATAAAAGTGTATTGCTTGTTCCACCATAAGTTGGGGACTGGGAAGAGTCAGGAATTTGCACATAACCCTATCCAGTTTGACTACACATTACATCCAACTGCTAGCCTTCAGCTGTTGACAACCCATTGCCAGCCACACCCAAATTGAAATTCTAGGAGAAACTGCTTCAGCTGGTGACCAGGCAGTCACAGGGGATGGACACAACCCCAGTGCTGAATGGAGATCAATGTGCTCACTCTGAGGCTCACCTTTCTGTTCTGTTTTTGGAACCAAAAAATGCACTGCATCTTTTACACACAGGGAGCCTCTCCCGAGTACTACCATCTGATCTGCATGCGGCCTTGGCATACTGGGCTAAATAGACTGAGGGTTTTGCAGTTATCCAGGGAACTGAATCTATTAAGCTAAGAAAGAAAATGAAACTAAACATTTGTCTCACATTATGTGTGGGGTGTTTGTATTTGTGAGAGGGAAAGAAAATTTCAGCATGCGTTTTGATATGTATTTTGACATTTTGCATTATTTTTTTCCATTTAAAAATTTCAACTATAAGGAAATTCAAAGGGACTAAAAACAATTTGTATGAAAGGTATGAGAATTCCTCTTGAAGCATTTTTTTCTCATGATACTCTCTTATATGCCATTTAAATTTCTTTACCCACAAAATAGATTAAATTTATGGTGTGTTTCTAGTTCCATATTCAATTCATTTTGAAATTAACTTCTGACTTTTTTGACATTTTTTATAATTCTTGGTGAACTACCTGGGTTCCTTTGCATTTTACAAATTTTGTCCTTTTTAATGATCTCTTACTTGTGATACTTGTGGTGAATACAGAGTTTGATTGCTTTCTTTTTGCTTGCTAACTAGTCCTATTGTTTATTTTTTCTAGTTTAGAAATAAATTTATAACATCTGGAAGTTTTAAAAAATCATTATAAGTCCAAAGACTTTTTATGCTGGAAAGAGTGACCTTCCTTTTTCAGAGTGATGGAAATAATTTGCTTATTGAAAATTGTAAGAGTTCTAAAAGATACAAAGAAAATAGGTGACTTCACATGTGTTTTGCTGGACTGTTTCATATTTTCAATCACATGTCATTTGATTTTTATTAATTACCTATATATGCAAGACCATGTAGCAGTTATAAATGAAGGGCACAATCGGGTGTGGTGGCGCCTACCTGTTGTCTCAGCACTAAGGGAAGGCTGAGGCAGGATGATTGCTGTGAGTTCCAGGCCAGCCAGGTCTACATAGTTAGTTCAAGGTCAACCTGAGCTACATAGAGAGACCATCTCAAAAAACAAAACAAACAAAGGATAAACTCCATCTTGGTCTGGAGTAGCCTTCAGTAGAGCAAAAGAAATAAAAAGCTTTAAGAAAAAAAAAAAAACTAACAGCCATAGGGCATGTTACTATAAAGGTAGGGAGATTAGAGGCGTAGGTGAATTATTTTAACAGGGAGACTCAAATAAATGTTGTAGATTAAATTTTCTGAGGGCAGAGTTTTGAAAACAGAGTAGGATTTAAACAAGGAAAGATCATTTCAGATGGAAAGCAGAAGGGAAGACAAGGAAACCAATAAATATAGATTAAGTACTGGGAAGAAACCTTGGATTTCCCGAGGCAGTGCTGAGTGCTGAGGTTGGGCTGAGCTACATATCAGGAATTAGCTAAAAGTATGTTTGGCATCTTTGGGGGCCTGGGGTTGGAAATGCAGAGAGTAGCTGGGCATGGAAGATTAAAGCAATATTAACCTATTCAATTTAATCTGCCAAAGAGTAGCTCTTTGATCAAAATGATAGAAGTTTACATGGAGACTTTCAACTTGTATTGGTTTATTTTGATCAGTCAGATATTTTAACTTAAATCATTTCATGAAATGGATCTACTATCTGTAAAATAAAAAGGTGAGGTTAGAGATGGGTTCATGACCTTGGCCTTATAAATTATTTTTGGTACTGGGAATCGAACTTGTATAAATTTTTAATATGTTATTAAATATCAAGTTGTTTGAAATACTATTTCCCAACTCACTCTGTCTCTCCCACTTGTCAGTGTCTGTATGTTCATGGGACTGTGCCTATTGGCGTGAGTGACCATAAAAAGGGGTTGGGCTGAAAATAGGAAAGTTCTATAAGCAAGAACAAAGTAAGGACATAAACAAACATAAACATAAAGTGAAGCTGCTAAAAAGGGCATTGCCATGTCAAAGGTAAGATTTCGGAGGGCAAAGGAATAGGAGGATCCCTGTGACCCAGCCTCCTCTCTCTGTGAATACAATGCTGGCTTCATTGCGTAGGCCAGTGACATAACTAAATACAGAGCTTCTCTAGACTTGCTTTGGCATGTAGAAAAAAATGAAATCTATAAACAATTAAGCAGAATATTTTAAATGGGCATTAATATTAATGAAGAGGGGTTAACTAGGAGGTAATAATCAAGTTAAAAATGAAAAGGTCTCATTTACTTCAATTTATTTTGGAAAGGGAAGCTAAGAAGGCTTTCAGTTTCTGTATTATTTGGATTAAGAGACCCTAAATCAGGGACCCGCCATGAGTATGGGAATTTAAGGAATATTGATAGAAACCAAAATTGGTTTCCATTTGATGCTTGTGAATTCAGTGAGTTTGTGTTCTGCATCTCACACTTCCATCAGAAGATCATGATGTGGACCTTCTTTTTATCTTTAGACAGAACAGGCTGTATCTGAAGAGCTATTGCAGCTGTGTTGGATCCTGCTGAAAATTCCTAAGCATGACTCAGATGACAAATTACATTTGATAGAGAGTCTGGTGGGATTTGCAGAGTGGAGCTTCAGTTCTGGGAATGATTAAGTTAACTGAAGACCCAACAAGGAAACTCCTGAGCTCCTACAAGATGTTGGCAGTCTCTGTGTCTCTTTTGCAAAATGTATAAAGTGATTGGACTGCTCAGCGATAAGCCACTATGTTTAGTAGAGAGGTGAATTCCAATTTTCTATGAATTTTCCAATACAATCACAATAACAATGTGGCAGATAAAGCTATACTGAAGGGGAAATTTAAACAGATTTCACTCAGGAGAGCATGCTTATAATACTTCAGAAAGTCTCACAATTCAAACAAGGGTTGCCAAGCAGTTTTATTTCAATAATTAAGTCTACTAAGTAAATAACAAGTTTATATTCATGAGAGGAAACTCAGATGTTTATGCACTTCTGAGAAGAAAACTGACATAACGAATACAAGTTATATCTCATGCATATGATAGCAGTCTCCAAAAATTTTATTTGCTCTGTATTTTGTCAACCATATACATATTTATTTACCTTTACAAGATAGTATAGTACATTTATTTACAGTATATAAACACACACATACAAATACATATGCAAGTTCTTCCACATCCCCAAATACCCTAATCTAAAAGTATGTATACATTAATGACAACTTACTTGAATTTATTCGAAATTTACATAACTATAGCACTGAAAATTACAAAAGATTAATTTTAAGACAAAGATCAAAATAATTTTGAAAAAAGATCATTGACACTACAACTTTATGCTTTCTCTCCCTTCTTTCATAATGCTCCATTAGAAAAATATACAAAATGATATGCCAAATTTATATTCACTCAATTCCTAAATCACATATAAATTGTGTTACCATAATCAGTGATTAATCCAAGTGGAAAACATTGTATAATTTTTTGAAAATGTGTCATTTAATTCCAATTCCAATGAGTAATTGTGAGAGTCACATAATCTCTCTGAATTTCTATTCAATGTTGGAGTAATTTTCAGCTGAAAAGTATAAGGATGGAAATTCAGAATCTCAGGTTTAACAACAAAAATTATAGGAAGAATAGGTAAGAAAAGAGAATAGCGCTTCCAAACTGACTATATTGTGACACACAATTTTACAAAAAGTCAAGAAAACCTGAGTCTTATATAAAAGTAAAATTTCTAGAGTAAAAAGAAGTAATTATTTATATAAGAACAAAAATAAGCAACAATGAACTTTTCCCTGAAGACTAAGAGGAAATTAAAGGGTCCTTGAAGAATTGGTCAGAAAGCACTCAAATTGTTGGTTGTTATGCCCCACAACTGCTTGAATGTCATTTCTGAAAGTCATTATCTTGATCTTGGAAATACTTTTGCCTAGGTATTCTCAGGTAGCTCAAATACAACATGACAGTTTTCATTTATATTTGACTTCATTAGGCATATATTCTTATTTGTCCAAATTCCTCAGAGAGGAGCACAGCCCTCCAAATGTGTCCACCCGTGCACACTGAGGAAACTTGGGCAACTCTCTGGGAACAACACAGAAGACTGGTGAGCAGTTTCAGGCTGCATGGGTAGTTATCCTACTCTAGGCTGTGCTTCTGCCATGAATGCAGTACATTGTTACAGGAATATTGATATAGGTACATCTGAAAGGGCTTACAGCTTGAAATACAGAAAATGTCCATGAAAGGAACTCCTTGCCTAAAACAGAAAATCACACTTAAAGCACTACAAGCAAGGAGTTAGCTCTGTTCCATGTGCTCTTTGTGATGGAGACAACTGACTTTCTCACTGCTATTGTAGAGAGCACTCTGACATTTGCTGGCCTGCTGAGTTCATCACAGCTGTGCTTTATGCCTCTCTCCCAAGCTTCACTTTCCACTGAGCTGGAAAAGACTTGAATTTTTGGTTGATAATCTGCCACACCCTTGCTCTGCCCCATGTTTCCAGCACTCTGTCTGTTAAAGGAGGGCCAGATGAAGCAGTGCTTTAGTTGGTGCAGGTATTTCGACTTGTGTTAAAATCCAGATACAGTCCAGAGACCAAAGTGACATGTTTATGCATCCTGGTTATCAGTTAGGTCAGACAGGCAGATTCCAGAGCTCCTGGGTTGCATGATAGGACTTACCAGTGGGTGTGCCTTACTCATTTGTAAGGCCACCTCAAATCCAAGCCCATCTCTACACCATGGTAAGAAACACTTTCACACAGAAGGAGGACTAGGACCCAGAACACAAACATTCTGATGTAGGATCTCCAAATATGCTCAAAATAGTTAAGAACAACAGTTCAGAAAATATGGAGAGTTCTCCTGGTCTTCTCTGAAGACCTTGAAATGCTTCCATATGCAAAATATCAGTGAACTTTAATAAGTGCATCAATATTTGTCATTGGATATAGGCTTTTATTTGAATGGCTAAAAAAATTAAGAATGTTAGGACAAACTAAAAATGCAATAGAAATTTTACATGTCATGGATGAAATAAACCATAAAAAGTATTTCTTACAAAATAATAATTCGAATTTTTCACACTAGAAAATAATTCTAATGAAGAAATTCAACAAAATTCAACTTTTAATAACCATCTAGAGTAACAAGAGAAGTCTATTTAATATACATATGAATTTTTATGTAGGGGTAGAAGACATCAGAAGAAAAACTAATCATGTTTCTGAATTTCTTTGGGCACAAGAGAATGACTGGAAGACAGTAACATACATATGACAGACTTTTCCCTTAACCTCTCAACTATGATCCAATAGGAAAACTTATTGTGGTTCTCAAAAGTTATTTTCCCCCTCAAGCTGCAGCTCTCCAATCTAAACCCAGAAGATGTCCAGGAGGTTGGTTCACTCTCCCTGTTGTGTGATGATGTCACCTACATCGGAACATCTTGGTTTGTGATCCCCGTGACTTGGGTTCTAAGAAGGCAAGTGTACAATGGTTCATGCTTGGAAAACTCATGTAAATGTAGCATCAATTAAGTAAAAATCGAGTAACTTAAATTAGGAGAAAAAGAAAGATAAAAGTAGATTGAAAAGAGATGGTTTCCTTAAGGAGGCAAGTTTAGAACTGGGCCATGGAGAAGTGGCTTCTATGACTTACTGTAAGATAGGGAGAGTTTTATTTGCACATGCATGGAGATAGGCATGGTTAAATTAACTTGTAAAAATAAATGCAGGTGAACTTGGTAGAATCAAAATGCCCAGTGGAGATTGTAGAGATGTGTGAAGTGACAATGGGCCAGTGATTAGGGTGTCAAACATATCTTGATTGCTAAGAATATGTTAATACTATGAACAAGCATGTTTATCTTGCAGGCATTTATCAAAGAGGAGTAAGTGATGTTTGCCTTTCTTTCAGATAAGATCCAGAAATTAGTCTTCAGATAAATCCAGAAATATATTGGAAAGCTGTTTTGCTGAGGGCTTGGAAAATGTACATATAAAAGTCTCAATCTAAAAATATTTATACTAATCTTTATATCAATGTAGATAAAATGTGATAAACTCTTTTTCATTCCAGTTTGTAACAGTCAAAACATGAAAAGTCTGAATTTTTCTCCAGAAAAATCTGTTCTGTCTTTGTAAAGAAGAAATCTCACAAGAAACCACTCAGGGTCATTAAGGAAATTGGTGAAAACCGGAAAGAGCTATAGATAAGTTTCTTAAAATTCCATCCCAGCATAGCCGAGATCCTTACTCTTTTGACAATTGCCTGAGATTAAATGTTCAGGACCCAGGGTGGGTGGATGAGTAGAAGGAGCAAACAGGCTTTTCTCTCAGTTAATCTCTCATGGCTCCCCATTTAAATTGGGGTGAGCTGGGTTCTGTCAAAAATCTCAATGTAACAATCTTCTAGGAAGATAAAGTTTACAAAGTAAGCCATGCTGAGAATGGGCATCAAGCAATTTCTCAAAATTATGTAGTTGCTAATGTTACAAGGAGAAATTAAAAAATACATACCTTTCATTCTTACATAACAAGATAAAGCAGAGCATTTAGATATACACATGTGTAAGAGAAAAGTATGCAACAAACTTATACAGAAGCAGATGCATACAAGTTCCAGATGTGCTATTTTTCTGACTGGATTGTGTCCTCTACAAGGGAAAAAGCAATATTAATCATTTCTTTTACTGCTAAGGGGATGGGTGATGCTCTCATATTTCAGAAAGGGGCTGGAAAGTGAGGGAAGCCAAACTTTTTCCTATTTAAGGCCAAAGCAAAGGAATCTCAGTGGCTGAGTTTTATGACGGGCCCGGTGCTGAAGGGCAGGGAACAACTGATGGTGCTACTTTGAGCTGCTTTTCTCTTCTCCTTTTTGCACAAAGAGTCTCATGTCTGATATTTAGACATGATGAGCTTTGTGCAAAAGGGGACCTGGTTACTTCTTGCTCTGCTTCACCCCACTGTTATTTTGGCGCAACAGACCCCAGAAGGTGAGTAGGTACTGATTTCAAGAAACTTTATGGGGTTTTTGTCTTTACTTCTCCTTACAAAGAAGCATAAGGGGGAAAATCAGCCTCCAAAAGGATAATTTCCTCTGCGAGCTCCCAACTCTGAGACATTAAACTCACCATAATTTTGCCTAAGTTTTGTTTTTAAAGAATACTGTCATGTGTGTGTTTAAAAGTTTTCTACTTATTTAAGATAGAGGTTTTCTCATACTAACTTGCTTTCATGTTAAAGGCACTGGAAATTTACTTTTTCTAATGGTTTTAAAAGGCTCCCTCCTGAACCTCCTTAACATCTTGGAATGCTTCCCTAGGTCTGGAAGTTATTGGTCTCATGTAATAATTGCATGTTCTCCTTTGTATGCCGCGTTCCTTGTAAGGACAAAGTGTTGAGCACTGTTTTCCAAACAAGTTCACAAATTTTAAAAAAAGCATGCCTAACGAACAGCCTACTGTGCATCATTAGACTCATTATATATATTTCTATAAAGTGGGAATAGCAATTATCAATGTTTCTTAAATGGGTTCAGACTGCTAAAATTGTTTCATCATCCAATTTTTATTCTGTTTCTGTTTCAATCCCTTGTATAGTTGATTAATCCACATATTCTAACAGTTTACGGTTAAGGGTCTAATATTTCCCACATGTTCTGCATCTTAGCTGAATTTCCACTAATGAAGAGAATTTCTAAAATCTTTTCAACAGGATTGTTTTGACTTTTCTGCAAACAAGGTAAAGATACTAGTTCTGTTTGACTTCAAAAGCTGATTTGCTGTACTTCCTAATAAGTGCATGTATTAGTTTTCATGTTCTAACTTTAAAAAACTGTGTCACTATCTATATGAAAACATTTTTGTAAATTCGTATGTGCCTCGTAGTCATGAAAATACTGGGCACACAGGTGTATACATTTCATAAATAAATATTTAAATGCTAAACATAAATATAGCTAAAAGAAATCATTAGATAAGTTTTAATATGCACACAAACATGTTCACACGTAAACCTATAGTTTTTGTAAACACTGTATGAGAACGTGTTTTTTCCTTTTATTTGTGATATCAGGTATCTTTGTGTCCTCACAAATAATTGTGAGTGTGTGAGTGTGTGAGTGTGTGTGTGTGTAAACCCGATGACATCTCTTTAGCTAAATTCGGCCCATGGACACAAAAGAGAAGCACCATATTCCTTGTTCTTCAGTTTTCTTCCCCCACCCATCCCTTCCTCCTCTCCTGCGCCTCCTTCTTGTATCTCCGCCCCTTTTGGCTCCAAGACCTCCCCCCCCCCCCCCCCCTCCCGGCCTTGCCCCTTGGGCTTCCTCTCCCGCCCCCTCCCCCACCCTCCTCCCACCTCAGCCTCTCTCTTCCTTCTCTCCCCTTGCCTCCTTACTCTTCCCTTTCTGAAACAGTCCATTTTCCTTTCCTCTTTTCCTTCTTCCCTTTTGCTCCCTCCGTGTCCCTCCTAGAAGATGCTACAATTCCCAGCCCTCCCCTAAGATACCAAATGATTAACACCCCCTGGCCTCCACAAAAGTGTTTCTATCTTTTTAAAGTTTTTCATTTCTCCTAATTCCTAAGGAAAATATCAGAATTCTCATTTATTGAAAATACTTTTTGTCTTTGAAAACTTTTTTTTGTACTTCAAATGGTTGACAAAATACTGGGAGTTGCCTAGTAGTTACAGGAAAAATGAGATACACTCACATGGCTATTTTCCCTCTGAATGTATCCATAAGGAGAAAAAGGGTATTTAATACTTACATTGTCCTGACATCTTCGAAGTTATATTTTTTTTCCTCTTACACTTGTGAGTTCTTAAACTCCAAAGATGATGAAAGAGATCTTTTTCAGTTTATTGATTCTGCTTGTCATGACACATGTTTAGATGTTCTGAGGCAGTGCAGCTTGTGCGTCCCGTAGCTAGTTTCGGGAAGTTCTGCTGGTGGGTATGCTGCGCCGAGAGCAGTCCTAGAGCTCTGCTGGCTTGGGGTGTCTTGCGTAAGCCCCAGAAACCGGAACCAGCTCAGCGCTAATGAACTAACATGTAGTCTACTCGCAGGAGCTCTCTGGAGCATAAAGCATGTGTTCACAAAGAATTTGGGTCTTTTTACAAATTTGTGAAAGTTTTATTTTATTCATGTGTTTTATTCCAGCAATGGAAAACGAGGCCTGTTTTATATTTCCTGTGGTGTATAAACATGCCAAATTCTGAGTGCAAATAGGCGCCATCTAGTGGCTGACAAAGATACCCTTATGTAAGCGATGCCAACATTGATGTTTATAGTATTGTTTAATCGGGTTTTAACATATTATATGGGAGAATTTTAACTATTAAACATTGTTTCCCTAAGTAAGTGAAAGTGTTACATATAAGCTTTTGCCAAATTCTCAAACACAAACAATGGTAACAATATTCAGAGAATTGTTGGAAATAAACTTAAAAGTTTTATTCATTTCCAAAATTCCATGAGTTTAAAAAATGTTTCATACTCAAAGACTCTGATGTAGTCCTTACTTGATATAAATATTTTACTCACTGATAATTATTTAAGTATATATTCACATATTGCTAAGTAATGATGTTTCATTAAGTCAGAGGGAGAAACTGTTATAATTTCTTTTTTATCTTTCTTGTTGGTTTTGTTTTCATCTTTGAGATACTGGGGATTGAACCCAGGGCATTTGCACAGAGCTCCACTCCCAGCCCTTTTATTTTTTATTTTGAGACAGGGTCTCCTTAAGTCACTAAGTTATCTAGGCTGGGCCAGAATTTAGGATGCTCCTGCCTCAGCCTCCAATGTTGGGAATACAGGTATGCACCACCACACCTGGATAAAACTGTTGTAATTAAATGTGTTCTAATGTTTAAGCTTCTATATTTGCTACACTGATAATTATATTAAAATGAACTGTGTGCCTTTAAGTGGATTCAAAACCATACATTGACTCAGAAAATCAATTCCTTACTTGTTGGTGTGAGAATCTATTTCCCATTATACTTAAAGAAAAATTAGTAATTAATCAGTTACCACTCAAGTTTTCTGGTTTGTGTTGTCCCTCTAACTAAACATAGTGAACTAATAAAAAATATATAGCATAAAGTCACTAGAAAACAATTTCACTTTTAAAAGGAGGTAGCTGTCCACATAGCTCAGTATCTATCATCTAACAAAGATGCAATGTTTTAGTTGAAATTGTGAGACTAGCAAAGGATGAGTTAAGTCTAGAACCAAAATTCTGTTAAATCCCAGATAGAGAACACAAAACAGAAATTCAGAGCATCTAAATCTTCTATTTTTGCAACCATTTGTTATTGAAAGGAGATACCAAATCATTGCACCCTGCCCTAGAAAGTTATTACATTCATAAATGTGAAAAAGGGTAGGTATTTTTCTTGTTTGATACTCAACTGTGAACTGGAAAATCTATTTTAGGAGCAAGAGATTCAGAATCTAATGAACGAACCAGAAATTATCATTGGTTCTGTGAAAATTTATATGGGAAATAAAGTATTGTTGATACAAAATTTTGTGTTTTTTGTTTTGTGATACTTTGTGTTTCCTTACCACCTCCAGAATATTCAAAATCAGATTACCTAAAGGCCTAGAAATATCTTGCTTAAATTCTAGAATTCAACATCTCAGCATTATAGAGATAACAAAGGAAAGCCTCCGAAACAATTCAGGGAAAGACTGAGAGTAAATGGCTTTGAACCAAGACCCCTTAAAGGATGTCTTATTTTTAAAAATCAAAAACCATTATTTGCGCTTTTGTCAGGATTATGGTTCAGACTAAAAAACAAGAGAGGCCCTGTCCCATACCCAGTGTCTTGTCACTCAGAGAGGAGAGCGCCACCTACCGAAGCTTCGTGGTTTCCACGTAGATGACGTTTGTTGGATGCAGAGGCCAGTTCTCTGATTTTGCAACATCAAGTGACTTCACTACCTTGCAGTGATCAGATGGATGGTTTAGGAGTCAGAGCTTGCGAGACGACAGATGTTACTGCTTTTGCTGGACATGAAGAACATTTGTAAAGTATCCAGGTCTCCAGTAACCCTCTGGAAACGTCTCTGAACTGTATCTTGTGAAAGTTTCCCTACAAAGAAGCTTAGTCCCATTGTTTTCCACACTCAGAAAAAGTTCATGTAATATTTTTTTTAAATCCAGACTTTTCAAACAGGGAAAGTTTGCCTGTTTTGTGTCGAGATGACAACGGAAAAACTGAGATAGCTCTCCTTACACAAACCATTTGCTAACTGCAATTTGGAGAGTTACATTAACCACGAGAGTTTCTGTCTGTGTCTAATGAAAACACAGCAGAAGTGGATTCCTTTCCGATTACCAAATAAAACCCTTGTTCTTTCCATGGCTGAAGTCAAGCACTGCTGTTTAAAATACAGTCTTAAAGAAGAAAAGGAAAAGCTCGAAGAGGACAGAAGTCAAAATGCCCAAAAGATATAAAAAACAAAGGATCCAGAAATTAACAAAAATTAAAATTGCTTGAAAACTAGCATTGAGAAACTACTGCTTCAATTAAATGGCTCAACTTTTTCTGAAACTGGCTTTTCTATGGTAGTTGTGGAGGATGGCAGAGACGACATGCTGGAGTAAATTAAGTCATAAAAATAATCTTTGGAGTTGCATAGTCTGGTGACAGTGCCCAAGTCGCAGTCAAAGGAGAATACTAATGAAGTCAGGACTTCATTAAAGTGTGTCACTTAGTACCTTTATTTTCTGACAGTTAGTGTCTTAGTGAGATATTCTGAGCACATTTTTGCAAAGGATGAGGAAGTCTGATCTGTTTCTTGTTGTTGTTGTTAGACTCCTACTTCTGTGTTTGTAGTAAAATGTATGTTGGGCTTCTGAGTCACACATTGATGCTGTTGGTGGTCTGGATGTCATCAGGGTGGCCTAGGAGATATATAACCCTTTTTCCTAAGGTCCAGAGAAAATAAACAATAGATTTCAACTCCAGATGGATCTTCCTGCTTTGAGACCAGAGAGAAAAATAATTTGCAGAGAACTGCTATCCATAAAAATCTGCCTTTCTAGACTTTTTAAAAAAATACATGGCAGTGTTTACAGGTCATATAGGACAGAGTTTTGGGTTGGTCTCTTGGATCCTTTCTAGTCCTTGAAAGCAGAGAGGGAATAGAATGTTGTGGTCAAGAATCAAATTTACAGATAGTCTTCCTAGACGCCAATCTCAGTGTTATCGCTGACCATGAAACTTTGGGAAAACTACCCAGCATTTGTTTCAGATTCTTCATCTGTGCAGTGAGAATTATGACAGCACTCAGCTCTTAGGGCCTCTGGAGGACTGAGCAAAAAAGATGCAGTCCACTCAGAGCAGTGCCTGCCCCAGAGGAGGTTCCCTGCAGGCTCTGCTGAGCTCTGTTTGTACTAACAGCAGCAAATAAAGCACCCTAAGGAAGCACCTGGAGGACTTGGTGTCTCAGTGAGAAGGAAAGGTGGAAGGTAAAATGTAAAGATGTCTACCAATTGTCAGAGAATAAAAATGTTTTCTTTAATGTTTTCATAAATTGATATTAAATAATAGTTGTAACTGCTGATTTATATACTTTTCATTTTCTAATTCTCTATTTTTACTTTTGGCACGATAAAATGTTAATCAGCTTATAGGAAATTTCTAATTAAAGATATAAAAGTCATATATCTGTGAAGAAAACATCTAGAAATGATGTTTCATGAACTTTTGGTGGGGGGAGAATAAGAAAACCTACATTGCCCATACAAAATATAATTTTTAAATTTCAAATATCTATTTATAATAGCTACAGATATTTCCTTCAAAATCCTTTTGTTAACTTATCTAACATATTTGAAGATAGTGCAATAAATGCACAAGCAGCAGAAACATGCTTAAGAAAAAAAGTGTGTTTTCCAAACATTAGTAGTAACATTTCAAAGTCAAGTCAGATATCTTTCAGTTGGAAACTATATGAATTCCAAATAGCCACACTTACAACTTTCTAAAGTAACAGGAAGAATGATAGTACAATAATTTGCATACCACATCTGTAAATTTTAGTTTCAAGATTTCAGAACACTTCTTTCCAGATGAGGAAGCTGTAGGAAGAGATAAAAAATTTAAAAAGTACTTGTCACTCAAGCTAAATTAACAATTTATTTAGGTACTTTAGGTAATATCTCCACTCCAAAAATGATAAATACAAACATAATTCATATTATATTTTTGGCACAGCAATAAGATTCTTTCATGTCAGCATAAGCTAACATTAAAATAATTCAAATAAAACCAAGACAAAGTAGGAAGCTTTCAGTACATCTAAAACTACAAAATTTTATTACTTGGTTTCATTTTTCTCTAAAGTTCCAAATTATCACTAGGAAAGAAAGTAAGAGTGAATTATGTCATATGCTAGCTTCATTTTGTTTACAGTTTAGTTCTCAACAAAGAGAAGATCTGATCCCACATGTTGTTTGAGTGACCACAAGCTAATTCAGAGATTTAGTAATAAGAAACAGAAACAACTGACATAGGAGTTGGAGTCGAAAATTAATTACAAATTGGAACAGGAAGACTGTTAAATAACAACAAAAGAAGTAATTGAAACATCTATTACTTAGTTTAAATGTAAAAATAAGGTTTTAATAGATTTGTAAAAATATGCAACTTTTTAAAATCAAAGTTGATTTAAATGTAGTTATGTGAAAAAAGACGGAAATAATACAAGATGCCTTACTTCTGAATCCTCTTTTTTATTCTATTTCTAAATGCCCCAAATGGCAAATTAAAGCATGTTATTCCTCATGAAAATAAAATATTCTTTTCCTAGGCTACACTGTGACTTTCCCATGTGTAACTAAATACTTACATTGAGTCATGAAACAGTTGTATAGACACTTTGCTAACCATATATGGTCATCCACAAAATAATAAATTAGAGAGAACTGTACAAAACTCCATTCTGTCAGTGAAGGTGACATAGGTAGAGAAAAAGAGAAAGGGCTGATTTTCAGCCAGAGGTTTCTACTCATGATTTTTCAGGAAAGTGACGTTCATCTCTCTTTCAAATGGATATAAAATAAGTATGGCAGAAAAGAGTGCATTGATTGTTTTATGTTTTCTTTTCTTTTCTTTTTTTTTTTTGCTTAAATTCTTTTATTGGTACATTTTAGGTATACAATACATTTACATTTATCATTGGGTGCTTGTACCTGCACATGATGTATCTTAGTTCTTATTTTTTCCCCATTACCTGTGCGCCCTTCCCTATTTACATAGACTTCATTTCCATTTTTTTTCTTTTCTCATAATTTTTCCTTTCCATTCTGTTTTATGTTTTCTAAGACGCCCAACTTCCATTCTCTCTCTTAGAACAACATGACTTTTTAAAGCAAAAGAAAACATAAATATATCATAATTGTCATGAACAGAACAGAAGAAAAAAATCATCCCAAATGTTGATTGCATAGACGTTTAGAGCAGAATGGTCATTTCCAGAGGCTGGGGAGGATATTGGGGAGAAGAATGGGAAAAGGTTGGTTAATGAGTATTAAGTCATAGTTAGATAGGCACAAGAAATTCTGGTGTGCTATTTCATAGTAGGATGATTACAGATAGAATATACTACATATCAAGAAAACAACAAGAAAAGATTTTGAAGTGTTCACCATGTGTTTCCATAAGAAATGATAAATGTTTGAGCAGATAAATGTGTTTAACCTAAGTTAGAAATTCATCAATCCAATTACAACTTTAGTAATTCAATACGGTGCTTGTACATTTCAAAATTTTTATATTTTATATTATGTATTTTATTTTATATTTTATATTTTATTTCTAGTGCTCTGAGAACATTTTCAATAAAATATAAACATAAAATAAATTGAAAGGGTAAAATAAGATTTATGTTAATTTCAAGGCAAATTAAGAAAATAGGAAGAGAAGCCAAAGTATGAGATTCTAGAACCTATCTTTAACTGTTATCCTCATTTGTCTTTAATAAGCCACTGATAGTCAATATCTGCTTTTTATTACCTAAATATTATATTAAATGTAAAAAAATATTTCTGATCCAGAGACAAAGAGCTGAAAAAACATTAGCACAATCAAATGGAAGTGGGATGGGGACAGAAGGAAATCCACAGTTTTCATCATTAAGTTTATTGGTACATTTTAGGTGTACATAATGATCACATTAATCATATGGAATTTGTACTGTACATGATATATCTTGATGCTTATTATTCTCCCATTTCCCTCCTCTCCCTTCTATCGAACTTCCCTTTCATATTTACTAGGTTTTTTGACATTTTATCTTTTAAAAATTTTTTTTTCTTTTTCCCTTCCTTCCTTTTCCCTGCCCCTCCTTTGTGCCCCTTCCCATTTGAACACTTTCTTTCTATTTCACAATATCTATTACTATACATTTTGGTCCTTATTTACATTTTCAGTTTCTCACATGAGAGAAAATGTAATATTTACACATGGATGTCCAATTTATTTCACTCAAGAGTATGGCCTTTAGGTGCATCCATTTAGCTATAAATGTCTTTAAGTTTATCTTTCTTTATGGCTGAGTAGAACTCCATTGTATAAAAAAAAACACCACATCTTCTTTATCCATTCATTGGTCGATGAGCATTTGGTTTGCTTCCAACATTTGCTATTACAAATTGTGCTACTATGAACATGAGTGTGCATATATCACTGTGGTATGATGCTTTTAATTCTTTTGAGAAGTTATTCCCAATTGCACAGGACATATTCCAAAGAATCAATAGCTGGGATCTCATCTCATTAAAAAGCTTTTGCACAGCAAAAGAAATGACAGAGTAAAAAGACAACCAATAGAGTGGGAAAAAAAATTTTGGCAGCTGTTCCTCAGACAAAAGACTGATATCTAGAATATATAAAGAACTAAAAAAAAAAAATCAAACCCTCCAAATTTATAGACCCAATGCAAAAATGGGCATCTGAGAAATTCATGTTTTGAGAGTCTTGAGCTAAAACTAATCTGAAGGAACATTTTATGCAAAATTGATTTAGAGAAGTTTTCAAATGATTCACTTTAAGAAAGAAGAACCAGTGAAAAGATGGAAGGTGTGTTTCAGGTGATTTTATTAAAGGGCTTCCATCTCTAAACTTTCAGATTTTTTCCTGAGAATCCATGAACCTAGTTCTTAAATATAAAGTGTCAGTTCTGTTTAGAGAACAAATGACTCCAATGCCTCATCTCCCTTTATCAGCACTGTTTATAATTAAAGAGCTTGCTTGGTCTTCTCTTAGTTTCCACATACATTCCAAATAAGCCACTTCATTTGCTCTGAGCTAAGTTTGGCATACAGCTTTTGTTTACTAAGATTAAAGAAATGCTTCTTTAATTCCTCAAAATATGTATCTTTCTCATCGTATATCAGTTTTAAACATGGAAAAGGAGCTACAATAAGTACTATAAATACACAAGACCTTTATTCAATGAAACTATCAGACTTTTTTATTAACTGCAGGGCACATTGGGAAATTACAATACCAAAAGAATGGACTTTTAAATTTCTTGAATTGATTAAGGGGTTTTGAGTTGTTTCACAAGATCACTGCGTGTATAGAGAGATGAGAAGAGGAAATGATCTATAGACTCCGAAATTTTCCTTTTTGGTAAACTTTTAGCCAAGTCTCTAAACTCTAAGTTTTTAAATGTAAATCTAAATTATTGCTATTCCAGAAAGGGAGATGACATAGAATTAAGGATTTTAAAAGGTGATTTCTATGTAATGTCCAGATAGCAAAATCTCAGGGCCACTGAAAGTCCTTTTGGCAACTAGCCAGCAAAATGTGTAGGTTTCAGTTCCTTGCTGCCTCCAAAGCAGGCCTTCTTCAGCAGACATTTTAAAGCCTTTGACAAAATAAAAATTTCACTGACTCACAAAAAATACAAAAGTACTCAACAGTTCTTTGTTTTCAAAACTTCTGCAGATGTTTAGGAACTTCTTACTTATTTACTCAATTGCTGGTATGTTCTCATACTAATCTTCAAGAACTAAAGTTGTATTTAACCACAATCCACAACTAGTGCTCTAAGAATTGAAACCAGATTTTATTTTGGCGACCTCTAAGCTGATTCATTGCTAATAGCTGCTGAAATTTCAGCCCCTTGCATATATAATTAGGAATAAAGTCTCAAATTTTGGTTGGAGTGAATTTTTGCCATCTTGAACTACAAATACACATGGTCATGATTCATATTTTTTCTTAGTTTTTTATTTTTACGAATTCCTTCCCATTGTTAGGTTTAAAAACCTCTTGCCCCTTTTTTCCATGTGTGTGTGTGTGTTTGTGTGTGTGTGTGTGTGCACGTTGAAAAACTCTTTATATCCATATGGGGTATGCCCCAAAAGTATGTCTTCAAGTTGACCTACTGATACCCAGCAGAGCTAGGAGTGACATTCAATATATACAATGAACTTTGTCAAAGTTTTCCCAGGAAAAGCTGGAAGAGTTTTATGCTACCAAGACTAGCTCACTTTTCCCCTGAATTTCTCAACTAGGTCAATAAAATCCAGAAGGTCTTCCAAGTTAGTAACCAAAGCATCTTTTCAGCTTCATGCTCCCATCTGCTGTTAAGACAAAGAATAGCAATTGGGTAGAAAGGCTTATTTTTAATTGCACAATTAATAAATAAATGTTTAAATGTGTGTGGTGTCCATTGGTGTTAAATATTTCTATATAAAAATTTCATATATAAATGAAATTTAAATACTTAAATACTTGATATTTTAAATGAGTGGAATTTTAAGGAAAATTAACTATGGTGTGCCACTTTTGTATTATTTAGTAGATTTGGCATTTTAAGCAAGTTCTTATTTGATGAGTTATGTAGGAAATAATTTTCTAATAAGAAGGAGAAATTGTCTCAAACTCTGTCTAGTTTATGTACTATCAATAATCATGACTCCTAAAAAAAGCACATTCCATAGCAACTTAAGGTTAACATTGCCTCCTTGAACTTCCTTTCCAGTTGATGAAGGAGGATGCACCTATCTTGGTCAATCCTATGCCGCTAGAGATGTCTGGAAGCCAGAACCATGCCAAATATGCGTCTGTGACTCAGGATCAGTTCTCTGTGATGACATAATATGTGATGAAGAAAACTTAGACTGCCCCAACCCAGAAATCCCCTTTGGAGAATGTTGTGCAGCTTGTCCACAACCTTCAACACCTGTGAGTTTAAAGAGAGTTTGTACATCCTCGAGATCCATGCTTATGCACATGACTAGCTCCTCTGTCATAGGAGCCTAAAAGGAAATGAAAGTCATGTCTGTCAGTCGTGTCGATGTAACAGGTAAATGGTGAGCATTCCCATTTACAGCAAGGAGGTCGGATGAAGTCTGAGCAACAAATCGTGACATGTTTCAGGGAAGAGTTTTGCTATGGCTTGGTTAACACATGTCTTTTCATTTTCTAGGCTCCTGTCCCCAGTGGTAGAGGACCTCAAGGCCCCAAAGGAGATCCTGTAAGTCAAAATTCATGCTAATGATAGTTCTGGGAATTGTTAGAGCTTTTCCCTTTTCATATCCTTTTCCAAGTTTGAACTTTCACCATGCATGCCTAATCTTTAGCACCACATTTTTGAACAATGGTGTCAAATGTCAAACTGAAAATCCATAATTCTATATGTAAAGATCCAAAATTCCAAAACTTGGCATGATGTCATCATTTCATTATGAGTTTAAAAAATCAAACATAGGTCAATACACAGAGGAATACATTACACTTAAGTTATTCACAAGATTTTGATAAAAATGTACTTATTCCAAAGAAAATATATTAATTGTATTGATTCCTAACATTGTTAAGCAGAGAAGCATAAGTCTAATAATGATTCTGAATTTCTAGGATGTTTCACTGTTTTATTTATTTATTCTTACTTCTGATTTTTTTAAGGGCCCTCCTGGTATTCCTGGGAGAAATGGTGACCCTGGGACCCCAGGACAACCAGGTTCCCCCGGTCCTCCTGGTACCCCTGGCATCTGTCAGTCATGTCCTACTGGCACACAGGTAGGAGATTATGGGACTAAAAGGTCTTCCCTGGAAAAGAGCAGCCTCCACCTTCTTTCCTTAGCCTTTATCACATCTCACAATTGTAGTTCTATATCTGTTTTCTAGTTTTATGCATTTAACAAAGTTTTATTTAGTGCTTATATTTTCTGGGTTCTGCTCTAAGAGCTTTAAAGTTATTCACTTTCCTCATCATGCTAATCCTATTGTTACTACATCTTTGCAAATTTTCCCAGCTTCTCAGCAGGTAGATAACATACTCACTATCTTAGAGAAATGAAATATCAAGTCCCCAATAAGCAACCTAGATAATTTAGGAAGTCTTAACAGCTGTCTTTTATTCCTCTTTTAACCCCAATGGCAAAGTCCTGAAAGGCTGGACAAAAAACAGTTAAAGAGCTATGAGCACTGTTCGTTGGTCTCAAAGCATCAGGATGATTTGTACCCAGATCAGTGCTTTTGTAAGCATGCAGAGTCTCTCTTCCTCTTCCAAAGCATGACAATCGCTCAATTCTGCATGTACAACACACAGTGAAACAAATAAATGGCACAAAATCCCTGCTGAATAGATTTAGGCAAAATTAGAAAGCATATATACACAAAACTTTCTGAGTTTAAAAATGCTCTTCAAAAGCATTTTAGCAAGAATCAAAGCACATCATCTAATGTATCCTTACCCTGATAACCAAATAGGACCTGTCTGTAGACTTAGAACTCAAAATAAAATACGCTCCAAAGAAATTCAATAATCTTATGAGTTTTTCTTCTATTCTTTTGCTTGTCTTCTGTAAGGATGCTTACTTTCATGTGCAACTTGTGGGCATATTAACCATAAACCAAAGGGTTTAAATTTTACTCATTTCATTAACTGTCTGAAAAAGTAATCTGACTTCTCCAAATTTTAGTTCAAAATGAGAAGGCTGGATTTTATGATCTTCAAGACTCTTTCAACCTCAAATAGTCTATGATCCTATGGTTGTAAGGCTATTAATAATTCTTAGAATTAATGATTACAGCAAGAGGAATGTATATGGGATCAAATTTGGGGGGAATAATGTTGAGTACGATTATTGGAAATGTTTGTGCCTTATGCAAGGAAGGGTTCTGTGTTTCTAATGTTTAAAGTCATATAGACAAGTTAACCAAGAAATTGATGTATAACACACTGCTGGTGATCAGAAACCTTCATCAGTGAATAGTACATGTTGCTTATACTCTTTCTAAATACTTTTACAAATAACTATGATCTGTATATTAAAATTATTGTACTTATCTGGTTTCTTTACTACAGAACTATTCTCCACAGTTTGACTCATACGATGTCAAGTCTGGAGTAGGAGGAGTCAGTGGCTATCCTGGGCCAGCTGTATGTACAAATTTTTCTCAGCATTGTAGAGTATTATATAGACTTCTAGTTTGTTAAATCTTAAATGATGCTCTTCTAGAAATACAGTATGTTTATCGATTTATACAAAATAACTTTTTCACTATTATGGTCACAAAGGAAAGGGGTAACGTTATCATGTTTCTTCTGTTCTCATTCATATCTTCTCCACTGTTCCCATGTCAAGCCTGAACTGACACACCCTGACCCGGCGCCCTGGATCAGGGCTGACTCATATACTCTCTGATTTTCATCATATTTTGTTATTTTTTGCTTCATCTTTCTCAACCAAGTTGTTCAGAATCTTATTTTACACCTTTTCACCCATTAAATGCTACTTTCTAGATGGCAGCTCAAGTAACAGATGTTCAATGTCACAATCTGTCTCACCTCCAAGTCTCAAATTTATTATAAATAGTGTCAGAATTCATTGACCTTTAAGTTTATCCCAAAGGATAGCTCTTCCCCTTGTGCTGAAGGACTTTATTCAGTGTAAATGACCCAGAAGTTTGATAAGAGTAAATAACAATTGAAACCCAGACAGGCATTCATGATAACATGGCGGTCCATGTAAATGACCTCTGTTTTGGAAAAGCCCCTCTAGAGAAGTAGCACTAAAAAAGTTCATAATTTCATCACAAGTGAAAGACACAGGAGCAAAACTGAAGCATGGCATTGAATTCTATGAGCTCATAGAAGACAGCGGTTCTCATCATTGGCCCTCATCCCTGTGACTTCCAAACCTAGAGAACACAAATATTTTTTCTGGTAGATCTAAATGATCTGTTAAAGAAAGACCCTTGGCAATGGTATAATACAAACTGCAGAAAGAGGTTGTGATTAATCTATGAAGTTCTGGGGGCTGCGAGTTTCTCATACCTTTCAAAGACACAAGAAGAATTATATGGATTTACGTGACTATTAAGTCTTAGCTATATTATGAATCTTGTTTTTTACTCAAGCATACAAAACTAACAAAACTATTGCTTATTGACATTCCAGAAAACTGACTATAAGAAAACACTGTAATTACAAACTATTGTTTCATAAATTGATGATCACCATGCTACGAAACTGTTTTCTTAGCTTGGTGTGTATTTCTGAGAGATAAATCAATTCATTGTAAATTACCATAGTCCTGTGCATGATGATTCTCATGTGCACATCTAAATCTCTATGTCAGTGTAACTGTGATATCCATATCAATACAGTTATAAGCTTCTGGGTTGATTTACATTATTTAAAACATGGACCATAGGATTTATAGTATCCAAATAAATACTTTTCCAAGTTGAGTTTGGCTATCAGACAAAAAATTGCTTCTTCCCCAGTTCAGGGTCATCCAACTATCACAGGGATTCTCATAACATTTTGCACAGATTTTTCTAACTTTTGGATTGTCTTCTTTAAAGATTAATGTAAACATTTTATAATATTTATTAACAATTTTAGTCATTCAGGGATAATCTCATTGACGTGCTTTCTTAGTGAGATCTTCATTGCAGATTTTATAAAATTAATCATAATCATATCTATGACTGGTTATCAGATGAGACATAGTTGCATTTTTAAAGATGTTTGTATCACATCTATATAGTTATCTCTCTGATGCATAGGAAAAGTATATTTTACATTCATTTACTTTGTATTTATCATTCAAAATTATATTTCAGGGTCCTCCGGGTCCTCCTGGTCCCCCTGGTACTTCTGGTCATCCTGGTGCCCCTGTAAGTAGAGAAATTAGTGGTGCTTTCTTCTTCATGAATGGACAAATTAAGTTAATAGAGATTCTTCTATAATTTCAACATTTTAGCCTATGTAATTCCAATTAAGTGGGAGCAGCCCCAGCCAAAAAACTGATTTTTCAAAAAATACAATGAAGTTCCATAGCAATGGTCAGTAATTAAAACCTTGGTAAAATTAAATCACATGTTACATTTACACATAATGTGCTATGGAGTTTAAAACAATTTAGTTTCAGTGGAATGTAATGAACAGAATGCAATACATTAACTTTATTTAGATCCAAAGAAATTTGGTTTCAATCTTTGTAAAGTGAAATAAAATTGGCTAACTACATTCACAAATCCTGATTTCTTACTATTTTCAAGATGTCAGTGGCTCATACACATTGTTACTTTGGAAATATTTACATATTATTCTGTTTACTAGGGTTCTCCAGGATATCAAGGTCCCCCTGGTGAACCTGGACAAGCTGGTCCCGCAGTAAGTAGTAAATTAAATCCACATTCAGTAAATTGACAATTCAAAGTAGGCAATTCGATTTCTATATAGAAAGTATCCTCGGTTTTTAAAAACTGTCATAGGTCTCTATGTAGTGTACATTACATTTACACTGAAGTTTTTATACAGTAAGTAGTATTTTATGATGTTGAACTGGTTTCAGAGATCTTAGGGATTCCCTAATTAACTATCACAGTAGTCTATTTCTGAGAGTTAGTACAAGCCTTATCTATTAAATATATATTTCATTTTTTGTGGCTATTCACTCCGTCTTTATATTTATTCAGTTCGCTCTGCTTTATCTACTCTACTTTTTAGATACATATTTTTAATGTAGTAGAAATAAGCATAATCTAGAGAGTACTCCAGGTAGATAAGAAAGTGTAGATAAGAAAGTGGAGTCATGTAAATATATTTTACATTAATTAGAAATAGCACTATATTTATAGATATCTCAACAGTATAAAAGCACATTTGAATTTATAAACACACAGTATAAAGTATAGATGGATATATGATGTTTTTAATTTTCATTCAATTTAATAAACAGTAAAATTTGGATACAATAAAGGTATGATAGTAACTCAGTAAATACTGTTTTCATGATGAGAAACACTGAAAGTATTTTCAAAAAGGAGTTTTCTTCCAAACTATACATAATATATAATAATAAGTGTAATAGAAAAATTTCCAAATGTATTTATTTTTTATTTTCTTATTTAGGGCCCTCCGGGACCTGCTGGTGCTATAGGTCCAGTCGGTCCTGCTGGAAAAGATGTAAGTTTTTAGGCATTGAATGGGGATACACCAAAGTACCTGATATTTTCTGTTATATCATGTCTGTTTTACCAGAATCTCAGAGGGGAAAATGTTCTTTGAAAATTGTTTATGTCTTACCATTTTAGCTCATTGTAATGTTGCAAATCGGCATGGTATTTGCATAACTGTGTACTCCAGTTATTGAATTCTAAACTGATAGAATCTAGACTACTCAGACATACTTTTTGACTGCAGGTGGCTCAGTGGCACAGAGCATTTGCCTAGAATGTATGAGGCCCTAGGTCCAATCCCCACCACAACATTAACAAACAAGGACTCATCCAGTGAATGTACCATTTAGCTGGAAGAGGAATAGGGTTTTTCTGTCTGCCTCTTGCAATGAAAAATTTGCTATCAATACTTCATGTGTTTAATGATCTATCAATACCTTCAATATAATGCCATCCATTCCTTTCATTTAATCTGATGGCAAATTCTCACTGCATTGAGAAAAGATCATAATGTTTCAATGGTGAAAGATACCTGCTCTCTCTCTCTATGAGTTTATGTTAAGATGGGAGAGGCCCTCCTAATCTGTCTGCTAAGAAAAGTGATCTCACAACTAGGTATTTACTGCAACCATCTTAATATTCCTTCATGAAAAAGCGCAAATGAATCAGATCAGCCCTTGGTTACAATCTACTTTCTCACACACAAGCCCCTAAGAATTCTGTATTTCTCCATTTAGGGAGAATCGGGTCGGCCGGGACGAACTGGAGAACGTGGCTTGCCTGGCCCTCCGGTAAGTCTTCAGCATCTCATAGATTAGCGAAGTGATCTCAATTATCTTAGCTTGAAAATCACCAAATCCTTAAATTGCATTAAACTTAAAAGTAGAAGGCATTTTACTACTGAATTCTCATACCATTCGGAGCTCTCTTGATATCTTCTCCATTAATTTCTTTTAGGGTATCAAAGGCCCAGCTGGCATGCCTGGATTCCCTGGTGTGAAAGGACACAGGGTGAGCAGAGATTCCCAAGTGCCTACAAGCTCTTCCACCTGGACATGTTTGCTCAACTAACTAACTTATTGGACAATTGAATATATAGCAAAAAGAGTTGATTTGACAACTGGTTGATTTGATTTTGCTAAAAAGCCTATTAACTTTATTTATTGACCAAACTAGCTATTTTATACAAAAATAATTGAGCTGACTTTGAGTGTATGAGAAGGCTTGGAAAGAATACATTTATGTTTTATTTTACCATGACTATCAGAAAAAAGGGAAAATACTTTATTAATTATGCATTATTACTTGACTTAGTATAAATTATAGATTGAATTGAACACTTTTGCTCTACATAAAATTTTAGGTAGACTCAATTACATCCCAAATCTATTAGCTCCATAAAAATAAAAATCTATGAAATTGGTATTTGCTACTCTATACTTAAGACAAACCTCTAATTGGACTAAATTGTACTTTTTAACCAATTTTAGATATTTTGATATAAAATCAACATCAAATATCTTCAATCTGTTTGAAATATTTTATATTATTTAAATTAGTTGCAAATAGTGCTACATAGTAAAATCCAATAATAAAAATTTAGTGTAAAACTTACCAACCATTCCGGATTGTCAAGAGAGTTTCATATTTTACTATTTTATGTGTTTTATAGGGCTTTGATGGACGAAATGGAGAAAAGGGTGAAACAGGTGCTCCTGGATTAAAGGTAAAATAAAATAAAATAAAATGGTTACAACTGTTTGATACTACTAAAATGCATCTTTTCTCCTTAGGTTCCACAGTATTTTCTATAATATAATGTCATTTTAAAAGATATAAAACTCTCTTTGTGATATATAAAAGAGTAATGTACGTTATGTCTTCATAGGGTGAAAATGGTCTTCCAGGTGAAAATGGAGCTCCTGGACCCATGGTAATTATGCTTCTTATCCTATAATTTTCAGTCTTGCCCCTGACCTCTATGGGACCCCAAATGGCTTTGCTTTCTCCCAACTGGTTTACAGTATGATCATACTTTCTATTTCATTCTCTAGGGTCCAAGAGGAGCTCCTGGTGAGAGAGGACGACCAGGACTCCCTGGGGCTGCAGTGAGTATTGTCACCCACAGTGTACAGTTACACTCTAGAGTGACAGATAAGTCTCTTAGGTATTCAAGCGGTGAAAATCTTCAGGAAACTCCCCTTCCTACAAAACTGTACTGAAAGTCACCAATTTTAGCTACATGTATGCAGAAATGAATAAGAATTTAGTAATTATTCAGAGGATTGTGTTTGTGTGTTTGCATGTAATCTGCATTCAATCCTAAAAAACACAGACTCTGGTCCTACATTCTATCTTTCTGCATACCTCAGAATTTTTCCAATTTGGCAGCAAACATATATCATTAGTAAGCAGATTTTAAATTACTCAATGAAAACTCAATTCACTTGAATTTGGATTTTAGTCACCATGCTATTTGTGACTAGCCTTTTAGAAGTAAGAAGATACTTGATACCAACTCTCTTTTTAGGGGACTCGAGGCAATGATGGTGCTCGGGGCAGCGATGGCCAACCGGTAAGCAACTTTATCTCTCCCTGATTTGTTCAGGGATAATGTGAGATTCTAGATTGTAGATTGTTTTATAATATCTCTGCCTAATGCATATAGTAGCTCTAGATGACCATTTTTATAATTAAAAAATAGAGCGTTTTGTTACAGACTCAATACTCGAAACTGTATATAAACCTCTGCTTATTTTCCTACGTTGTTTCTCTGCATAATTACTGTAATGTTCATGATGAATACTACTTTTATACACATAGGACTCTCTTGTATTTTATCTACGTGTGCTCATTTATTTTTTGCTAGTACTGTTAGATTTCATTTACTTAAGAGCCTTTGAAATTGTATTGACTTTTTTCAGGGCCCCCCTGGTCCCCCTGGAACTGCAGGATTCCCTGGATCTCCTGGTGCTAAGGTAAGCATGTACTTGTATAGAGGAATATAAAAATATCTTGGCAACAAAAAAAGGAACAGGATCACGTCTTGCAAAGGATTTCTTAACCAGTCCAATGGATAGCCTTTACCTATACAGACTTTTAAACCCACATTCTTGATTCTAGAGGAAGTCCCCCCCCCCCACCCCGCCCAGCATTATCTCCTAGTATCTCTTCTGATGCTTTCTTTCTTTGGCAGACTCTTTGTGGAAAACATATATAACGATGTCATACACATACTGACCATATTCTCTGTCTTTATGATTAACGATTCTTTTAATTTAGCTACAGTGTATCATCATAGTACTACAGCTTTCAGGAGATGTGTTTAAACAGATGATGGGCAGGCTAGGTGATGAGAAGTGTCCAGGAAAACCTACTACAGTACTTGGAATTTATCCCTTAGGGTGAAGTTGGACCTGCAGGGTCCCCTGGTTCAAGTGGAGCCCCTGGAGCAAGAGGAGAACCTGGACCTCAGGGACATGCTGGTGCTCAGGGTCCTCCTGTAAGTAGCAGATAGGGCCACTGGGAGGAAGAGCGTGGCCAATACTTCTTCGATGAAGCGTGTGCTTCAGTGTGCTGCCAGTTAAAGCATCTTCTCTAAGAGTGTAGCTTAATTCTCTACAATGATTCTACTGTGGAAAATACTGATTTTATTAGTAGTGAAATGGTAGCTTTTGGGGATTGTGCTATCCTAGAACTTATGAATTTTATGTTTCTATAAAGCAGAACAGAGGATGGATAGTATTGTTCTGATACTTTGAAGTATGTGCCCTTAACTAATCATCAGTCAAAAACTATTCAGCCGAGTTGCAAAACCAAAAACCTCTCCTATTTCTAAATTAGTAATTTGCCAAGTGCATATGATCTCTAATTTATTTAAGCCATAATATTTCTTTGGCCTACATTTTCTAATGTGGTACCTTTAGAGTGAGCACTTATTCTCTATAAAACTCAATACCTGCCAATATATTTTATAAGCACACGGAAAATAGCATCTATACAACCACCATTTGCATTGTTATTAATATGGTCTCTTTTGTGTGTGCCATAGGGCCCCCCTGGGAATAATGGCAGTCCCGGTGGTAAAGGAGAAATGGTAAGCTCTCCCCCAGACATACTCCACCCTCAAAGCATCCACACTCATTGGATTGGGGACGTGTAACTGAGATATTCAGGAAGGAAAATTCCAGCTTGGCTAATTAAGCATTCCTTGGTTGTTCTCAGGGTCCCGCTGGTATTCCTGGTGCTCCTGGACTGATGGGAGCCCGGGGCCCTGCAGGGCCACCTGGTACTAATGGTGCCCCTGGGCAGCGAGGTAGTCCGGTAAGTTGCCTGTTTCTCTTCCGTCTCCTGAAAGGTGCAGATTTAACTCCCACAACAAAACTATTCATTTCAAACATGTTTTGCTCCTCTTCAGTTGAATTTATGTGAATTATGTCTTGCCAGTAATGACTTTGTTAGTCCAATCCTCCCTGTTCGCAAACTACGATTTCGTTTAACTTCAGGGTGAACCTGGTAAGAATGGTGCAAAAGGAGAGCCAGGAGCACGCGGTGAACGTGTAAGTTCTACCACAACATATTTGGTTGTTTCTTAGAAAACTGCAGCATAATTAGAAAGCTAACAGTTAAAAATTCAGCCACGAAGTTTAGTCATAATTCTTTTATATGACCGTCACTTTTCAGGGTGAAGCTGGCTCCCCAGGTATTCCAGGAACTAAGGGTGAAGATGGCAAAGATGGATCCCCTGGAGAACCCGGAGCAAACGGAGTGCCAGGTGCTGCAGGAGAAAGGGTACGTTCCCCTGAGACATCCCTCAGAAAGCATGACCACCGTCCAGATGAAATCTGACCTTCGGGGTGAGCCAAACATGGACTCCTTAAGTGTCTGATCCCAAACACTGTTTAAATCGTTGTATGATGTGACAATGGATACATCACCATCCAGGAGCTATGAAAAATTTCAGTTCTTTATACTGAAATATTTGATTTTCATTATTTCCAGGGAGCTCCTGGATTCCGAGGACCTGCTGGACCCCCAGGCCTTGCAGGAGAAAAGGTAGATAACTTTAGTTACTACTATCCTAACAACTAATATTAAAAAGTGTGTCTTCTGTATAAATATCTAAGGAAATGTATTTGCATTAAAAATAATAATTAGTGTAAAACAATGATTTTAATCCCTGTTTAAAATTATTATTTTCCTTGCTTTTTAACTGAAGCAAGTCATGTAATCTCTATGAGATCCTTTAACAGATCTGTAGATTGGAATCCTTTAGCATCATTTCAAGAATAAGATAAACTAAAATGCCCAAAAGTTCTTTGAAACTACAGTGATATGCAATATGATTTCATACCATCAAAGATAGTTGACTTTAAATGCATAGAAATATATTAAGCCCAACAAATATTGTTTTCAGAATGATGTTTATCATAGTTTTTCAAAATCTTGTTTAAAAAATGACAATCCAGTTCAAGATAACTACTATTTTATATAGAAAATGTCAGCTGTAAGAGGCCAAATAAATTCTATAACTACAACCCAAATATTGATAGCTAGTGAAGGAAGACTCTTTTGAAGATTTGCTTATTTATATGGCCCTGTAGGGTCCCGCTGGGGAGCGTGGTGGCCCAGGCCCTGCAGGACCCAGAGGAGGGGCTGGAGAACCTGGCCGAGATGGTGCCCCTGGAACTCCGGGAATGAGGGTATGGAAAAACCTGGTCTGAATGATACTTCAATTTGGTAAGAAGAAGGGAAGACAAATCAAGATGGATCCAAAATATTTTAAGTCAGACTGTGCCTTTCAGAGGGCTCAAGTCAAAGCAAAACAAACTTCTTTTAAGAAAACTTAAGTCAGGATAGATCGGGGAAGAACATAATATGGAACAATTGATGTAAGCGCTTTATAGACAAAAGAAAAGTGTGCAAACATGGAGCTACATATATAAGCAGAAATCACAGAATTTTACAAGTACAGTGTTGTATTTTTAAAATTTTTAAATTTTAAATCACCTGACAACTGATTTCTTTCATTTAGGGTGCTCCTGGAAGCCCCGGAGGACCAGGCAATGATGGCAAACCAGGGCCTCCCGTATGTACATTTTTAAAATGTCATTTTACAAACACAACAAAAGAATAAAATGGATATCTTGGTATAGCACTGAATATCTGTCTATATGTGTTGTAGATTTTGGTCAGCTTTTTATGAAGCCTTGATTAATGGAATTGTTTTGCTCATTAGGGAAGTCAAGGAGAAAGTGGTCGCCCTGGGCCTCCTGGGCCATCTGGTCCTCGAGGTCAGCCTGGTGTCATGGGTTTCCCTGGTCCTAAAGGAAATGATGTGAGTTCTTTCATTAAGTTCTTCAAGAAATATACAACAAATACGTATCACAAATGTATACCAAAAAAAAAACCCATCAAAGATGAAAAAGAAATATATGACACAAGCCCTTTTAATTTCTGTAAGAAGGTTCAGAGATGGCCAAAACTCATTCTTCTTTTGAAACATGGAAAAGGATATGCAAATAAAATAGCATGTAGGAAGGAAGCAAAATGTGTAATTGGTTATGAGTGCATGTATGTTTGTGTGTGTGTGTGTGTGTGTGTGGACATGAAGGAGACAGATCAAAAGTAGTAGGGAATAATATCCATATGATACTAATTTTTTTGTTAGAATTGGTGAATTCTGGTCCTTTTTTCTTTAGGGTGCTCCTGGGAAGAATGGAGAACGAGGTGGCCCTGGAGGGCCTGGACTTCCAGTATGTAGCCTGCATCTACTCATTTCTAGCCTTCTAATAGCTGCATTAATACCAGGACTCAAGACTTCTCTCTGTTATTGGTATTGACTCTGATTCCCTAATAATTGTTGTTTTTAGGGTCCTTCTGGAAAGAATGGTGAAACTGGACCTCAGGGTCCCCCGGGCCCTACTGTAAGTACCCTCAAATTGGAGGCAGAAGTGAGGAGGGGATTGGGCAGGGGGAGGGTACAGAAATCATATAATCGCCAGCGCTATATCATTAGAGCTACCACAGCAAGGAGGTGGTTGCTTATGTAGTTACCTAGGCAGCTGCTGACATGAGTATTGCACCTGCATGATTTGAGTCACTTCCATAACACAGGCTGTCTTCTTTCTTCACATCCTTACTTTCTAAACTCAGATATGGGCCTTCTGAGAAGTCTATGCATTTTGTCACGGAACATATCATTATATTTTTCTACATAGGGGCCATCTGGTGACAAAGGAGATTCAGGACCACCTGGTCCCCAAGGATTACAGGTAAGAGCTTCTTTAAGTGTCACTAGGTATTTGCTTTTAGTAGATGATTAGATGATTGTGGACCTCCCCTTTTATGGTGTTGAGCAAATTGACAGTTAATTTTTGGAACTCTACTAGATTACAATTTACCTTTAATTTAATTTGTGGGTTTGTCTAACTAACATTGAAATGTCAATCGATGTTAATCAATAGTCATATCTTCAAGGCTTAGTCCAGAATATATACATTAAATTATTTTTAAAATTTAACTCATATAGTTCTATATACTTGTGCTTATTTTTCATAATAATATAAATTCATCTTGCCATTTTATCAACACTTTTTCTAAAACAAAAGAAAAAAGTAATGAACATGGTTTATAGGATATGACCAGCATAAGTCTGTCATAGGCTTTAAGTGGCACACATATTCTATTTCTAAAAAGACTATGAAAGCCATTTTTAATCTTACAGAAATGCATTTACACTTGAGAAGGTTTCCCATAAGCAATATTTGAAAGTGACAACATCATATAAATATGATTTTCCATAGGGCTTGCCTGGTACTGCTGGCCCTCCAGGAGAAAATGGAAAACCCGGTGAAGCAGTAAGTTGCATTTCATCTTTCAAAATTCAGAAGCCCAGGAATAAATAGCAATCTTCTATCAATTATTAACTTCTGAATATTTGCATGCCACTGTATCTGAGTTTTGACATGTAGTTTTCAGAAGTAGCTGTTCCCTAGAGACTTTGAATTTTCTTAGAAAGGACCTAAAGAGACAGCACACAGCTTCAAGATTGGAGCAGTTGTGATCTATGGAAACAAGTTAGCAGTGTCTGCTGTTGAAGCTTATGTTGTTCATTCTGCTATTGGCCTAATCATGCAATGCCCACCTCCTAGGGTCCCAAGGGTGATGTTGGTTCGCCTGGAACTCCCGGAGGCAAGGTGATATTTCAAGTTTTTCTCTACTTTTTTTTTTTTAACATGTTATAGAGCAACTGATTAGTGACATATTTTTAGTATAACAAGATAGAGTCATGTTTCTTGAAAAGAGCAATATTGCAAATGTTTGACAAATCCATTTAGGGAAACTCAAGACATTTTCCATACAATAAGCTTGTTCCATCTGGAATACATAATTCTCTAAAATTAATAAGCACATTAGAACCAGTCATGGACTTGAAATTTCAAAAGGAAAATATTGCCAATGTATTGATTCTCTATAGGAAAATACTTTTGGCAGAAGAATTTTTAAAAATTGCCCTTGTGCGTATAATAATATATCTAGGAAAACTGTTTTGTAGAAGAACTTTAAAAATTTGACTTCCAAGTGATAATAATAATAAAATAAATTTCAAAGGCAGCTAATACTTAGACCAAGTGCCTGAATTTCCTTTAGACTCTTATGTATGCAGTCCCTACACAACTGATCAAATGGTTATTATTAGTATAAAATTTTCCAAAATGCTCAAAAACACAAGTTAAGAACCTAGTGGTCTACATCAAAATTATATGATTTTCGGTGGGTTTTGTTTCATCTTTAGCACTGGATTGTCTAACACGGAAATTATACTTCCCTCTGGCAGGGTGATGCTGGTGCCCCCGGTGAACGTGGACCCCCTGGATTGGCAGGGACCCCAGGTCTTAGGGGAGGAGCGGGTCCCCCTGGCCCCGAAGGAGGAAAGGTAACTCCTCAGAATTCCATTCCCCTAGACCAGGGATGGCGAACCTTTTTGAGCCTTCAGTGATAACAAAGCGTCAGCTGCGGCACACGTGCCATAGGTTCGCCACCCCTGCCCTAGATTCTGAAAAATGCACCCTATTTCCTTCTTGTTATTTACTATCTCTACTTTGATTTCAGGGCCCCGCTGGTCCCCCTGGGCCACCCGGCGCTTCTGGTAGTCCTGGTCTGCAAGGCATGCCTGGAGAAAGAGGAGGCCCTGGAGGTCCTGGTCCAAAAGGTGAAAAGGTACTGGCTTGTTTTCTCTTAATAATGGAAGAAATCCAGACTTTATAGATGAATATACATCCATCTACTTGCAAAATTAATGTTATTTCATAGTAAGTGAAATTTGAGAGGGATTCCTAGAGCACCTACCAAGCAGAGTACCCGAAGCTCCTGTGAGAAAGTGCAGAGGGCTGCTGCTCTTGGCAGATTACCTTGACCTCGGCTTTCGTTTAACAGGGTGAACCAGGCGGCGCTGGTGTGGACGGCGCCCCCGGGAAAGACGGCCCACGGGTGAGTGTTCAGGCTTGGGAGAAGCAGGCTCCATGTGTATTTGATGTGTGAGAGTCCTGCATGGCAACACTTCTTCAAAAACTACTCACGATAAATTACACCATACTTTACCAATTTGTGGGCCTTAAAAAGACCCTAATGATTTGATTACATAAATTACTGGTTTATATCTATCAGTACCTGACAGTTTTACAGCTACCTAAGAATGGAAAAACCTCAAACGTACAATAAAGATCAAAAGTTGGCGCCATGGAGTCAGTAAAATCCAAGGCAGTCAACATTGCTATGGAGAACCGTTTTTACATTTAAAAATAACAAGGTAAATCTGTGGTATATTTATTTACATCATGGAAGAGTACTTAGCAATAAAAAAAATTAACTTGTGATGCATACAACTTACACAGATCTCAGAGACACCAAGGCAAGTAGTCAATCTCCAAAGCATAATACTGCATGATTCCATCCCTGTAATAATCATTGCATAACATAATTTAAAAAGAGATGGAAAACATATTCATGGTTAATAGTTGGGGATGGGAGAATGGGAGGTGGCTAGGGCCATGAGGACATAACAAGAGAGACTGTTAAGATGATTGTATTTGAGGCTACACATGTGATAAAATTCTGTAAACACACACATATACACAAGTGCATATATAATGGTTTAAATCTGTATGGATTGTTCAAATGTCAGTTTCTTAGTTTTGATATTAAACTATAGTTTTGTAAGATGTTAGCATTGGGAGGGTTTGAGAGAAAGATGCACAGAATTTTCCTGTACATTTCTTTGCAACTTCCTGTGAATCTTTGTCAAAACAAAATGTTCAAACAAACAACACAAAAATCATTATAATATATTCTTTTGACATTAGCATCCACTAGATATGACTGCAGCAAATTACAGGCCTGATTTATATGTGATATGAAAGTCCCTTACTTCAACTTTTATTTTTTTCCAAAAACCACTCATGATTAGTTAGACTGTACCACTTTTGGAGCATTAAAAAAACCTAAGTAACATGGTTATTTAAGTTAAGTCATCTCATAGGTATTATATTATTATAGTTGTCTTAATATGAGTATTATATTTATTATAGTTGTCTTAAGGAATTTCAGAGGTACTTCAGTTTTGACAGACTAGATAGGTAAGTAGTTGTTACCTATCTGACAAACTACATAAGTCAGCCTCATTCCAAAGGCTAAGGCAGAAGGATTATTTAAACCCAGGAGTTTGGACCCAACATAGAACCTGACTCAAAAATATTCAGATACTTTATTTATGTAATTTAGGTAAACTAATACTTGAAATTTTCTATTTCAGAAGGTTAACATACATAATAGCATTTTGAGTAAGCATTGTACATTATCAACTGTTTGAGTGAAGGAATATACTTTAATTTTAAAGGTATTACAATAAGCTCTTATATTTTATCCCATTTATCTTCTATTATGTAGATCCAAATGAATGAATCAATAAACCATCATTGAATACCATTTATTACCTTCTGGGTCATCCCTGTAAAATCTTGTGTTTACTAAGCTCTCTAGTACTTACCTACATGCCAAGGGATTAATATAACATTCAGCAATGAAACAAATCGTATTATCTACTTTACTAGATGGATGATAGGTCTATATACCCTCTGTTTGATTAATGTGAGAAATGATGGTATTTATCTTCAAATTTCCAAAAGTACGTTTCTATTTTCTTTAGGGTCCTACAGGTCCTATTGGTCCTCCTGGGCCAGCTGGTCAGCCTGGAGATAAGGTAACAAATAGCACAGTTTGACAGCAAAAAAAAAAAATATGTCTTTAACTTTTCGGATGCAAGAGAGTTGCAATATTGTTTTTTGTTTGTTTTCCTTATGGTCAGGGTGAAGGTGGTGCTCCTGGACTTCCAGGTATAGCTGGACCTCGTGGTGGCCCTGTAAGTGTTAAAGACCTTTTCGACATCACTTTTAACCCCACACGGGCAGTAGCTACTTGTGCTACCCTTTACAGCAATTCCACCCCAGAAACCTGAGTCTCAATGTTGCAGTTCTGTCTTTAGGAACATATGACATGCAAGGGGATGTTAAATTCCTTAAACCTAAAATTCACAAAACACCATTTTAAACCATGCCTTCTTTCCTGTGTAACTATTGAAAAAATATAAAAGCTGCACAATAATATCCACTTGTAAATGAGTATTTCTCAAACTGCAAGAGCATTTCCAGAGGTTCCTTCTAGATCCAAATTCTCTGCCTGCAGAATTTAAGACTCAAGAAAGAAATCTAGCAAGTGTTGGTTTTAAATTTAAAAATGGACTTTTCCATTAACCATTTTACTATTTTTAAGATATTTACAGCTTTAGAAGTTATATGACTAAATTTATTGAATAGTTCAGCATTTTCAAACTATGTTTTCTTGAGAATAAGATAGCCAGAGACAGAAGGAACCTATCTTTCTGGTGGGAAAGACTTCAGAAATGAAACCGTAGTAGTCATCTTGACACATTTTCTGCTTACAGGAAAGATAGGATGGTAGCGGACAGTGTGCACACCCTTGGGAGGTGTCTTCCTGGGATAACCAGTGTGTTCTTCTCCTCAGGGTGAAAGAGGTGAACATGGGCCCCCAGGACCTGCTGGTTTCCCTGGCGCTCCTGTAAGTGAGAACATTTAAACATGCATGTCCCACAGCCTACAGTACCTTCTTGCTGAACTCTAGCAGAAATATAAGTCAAGTTCCTGTTTTACTCTTCCTTAAGCCACTTATTCCCAGTGAAGTTATTTCACTCTATTTTTTTTTGCTTATTCCTATCCTTGCTCTTTTAAAAATGGAAATAAAAAATACCTGTTCTAACTTTGTAACTGGATAACAAGGCTACAGCATCACTGTATATTTAAAAGCGCTGAACATTTTTAAAGTTCTTTGTTATCTGATGATATTAAAATTTGCTCTCAATCCACTTCTCAAGACTTTAGCTATGTTCCTTTTCAAATACACAATGTTTAAAAAAATATTTCTAATGGCAAATAACATAACTTATGGTTTCTCCATATTTTTTCTTCTCTCATGCAAATACTTTGATTAACTTTGTATTGGCATGACCTCAGAGGGGTTTATATTCCTTATTTCAATATCTTTCCATCTGAAGGAATCTATTGTCTAAAGAGAACCATAAGCCTGGTGTATTGTAAGGATGTCAGCCTACAGGTTGTCGCTGTTTCTACCTGCAGGGACAGAACGGCGAGCCTGGGGCTAAGGGAGAAAGAGGTGCCCCTGGTGAGAAAGGAGAAGGTGGAGCTCCCGGAATTGCTGGACCCCCTGGTGGTTCTGGCCCTGCGGTGAGTACTCTCCCTAAGCCTGTGGAAAGCACTTGGGTTTATCAGTACTTTAATATTTCACGCAGAGGCAGCCTGTCATGGTAAAAGTATATAATCTTCATAGGAGAATAGCTCTAAGTTTGAATCTTGGTCCCAGAAGTCTAAACATGACAGTACTCAAACTCTTCATGAAGTTACTGGTTTTCAAAGGCTTAATGATTCTGTCAAAGCTTTATTTTGGTTTTATACTTATATTTGGTTTTTATACTTAATTTTGGTTTTATACTTATAATCTTAATAATTTTATACTTAATTTTCCTTTTATTTCATTCAGGGTCCTCCTGGTCCCCAAGGTGTCAAAGGTGAACGTGGCAGTCCTGGTGGTCCTGTGAGTATTGAGCTTCTTTACTGTACTGAAAAATATTCATTGATATCAATCTGTACAAAACTGCTTTAAAGATATTAGAGCCACAAAGTATAAAATAATGGTCACTCGGTCACTTATGAGTTATATGTGTCTAACGTAACAAAGCAAACCAGAAATGACTTCAAGGTAGAATGCAGATGATGTCACATTTCTTATACTTTATATTTGTTCATGGTGCAGAGCTGTCATTCTAGTTGTGGAACTCAAAATTCACTATTAATTCACAGGGTGCTGCTGGCTTTCCTGGTGCACGTGGTCTTCCTGGTCCTCCTGGCAGTAACGTAAGTTTTTTGTTTGTTTGTTTGTTTTTTGGTACCGGAAGTATTTTTCATTATGTAGTTCAGAAAGAAGATACATTTATCTGTACACTGAGAAACTTAGGTAAAAGAAGGAATAAAACATTTATTTTTTCAAAATAAATATTTACATTTCCAACAATTCTATGTAGGGGAACCCAGGACCCCCTGGTGCGAGTGGTGCTCCAGGCAAGGATGGGCCCCCAGGTCCCGCAGGGAACAGCGGTTCTCCTGGAAGTCCCGGGGTGTCTGGACCAAAAGGCGATGCTGGTCAACCAGGAGAGAAGGGGCCTCCCGGCGCTCAAGGCCCTCCAGTGAGTGGCTTCGTCGCTCTATGGAGTGGCAGTACTATTTTGCTTTCCACCAGATTCAGTAGAGGGAGGCATAGTGGTGTAAGGATGAGCTGAGTCTTCGTTGTCTGTCACAACAGGGAGCCCCGGGCCCACTCGGACTTGCAGGGATCACTGGAGCACGGGGTCTTGCTGGACCACCAGGCATGCCAGGTCCTCGGGGAAGCCCCGGGCCTCAGGGCATCAAGGTGAGTACCGTCCGTCCTCCCTGGCCTCTGGCTTCCTTTGATAGCATTCAGCAGTCACTTGAAAAGGTTTCCCATCATAGGTAGAAATTATCAAAGGGGTGATTTTCTTTTATATTTGTAGTTTGGCAAAAACAAACATTTTATTAAATGGCTCCAGAGCATAAAAATCTTGAGTGCAAATACAAAGTAATATTATAGAAAAATAATCTTGCCATGTCCAGCACCTCTATTAGGAACAATGGAACATTCTTCAGTATTTTACTGTAGATCTTGAAAGGGAAAATCATGTTAGAGTACAAACCTATGAAAGCCATTAATTGGTTCAGACAATCCTTTTACTCCAGTCATTTTTGCACTGGAGATTTTCTCCCTCTAGCATTACATGGTATTCAAGTGCATAGCCTCTAAAATATTCATGCAGTAATTAGGGTAACAGCAGTTCATGTTTATTAGGGCTCACACCATGACACATTAAACACTTCTTTCAAAAAAAGTCAAGTAAAAGATATTGTGCTGAAATTGACATTTAACATTAAGTGTATTCAGTGTATACAATAAATATATCAAGTGAATACCCTTCATAAAGAGACAAGTTTTTAGCAAAATCAAATTCTAATGGGCACTATAGTTTCATGGTGGGTCAGCATTATTCTTTCTTGCAGTATCTCTAGCTATACATCTCTTGTTAAAATGGATGCTGACTAAGATAATCAGGGTAATTATTCATGCCCTGACATCCTGACTCACCAGTCAAGTTGGAAAATGTAAGATGCTTGCTATCTCTCAACTTTTTTCCTATGGTGCACATAGTTTTAAGAAAAAAAAAAAGAAAGGAAAAGAAAAAAACTTTAAAAGAAATTGAGTAAAACAAGATTTTTTCCCTAAGAAATTTAGAGATCTGATAACAGAATATAAACTGATTTTAATTAAATTAAAATGTCTTTTATTCTTTTGTGCATAGGGTGAAAGTGGGAAGCCAGGAACCAGTGGCCACAATGGCGAACGTGGACCTCCTGGACCACAGGGTCTCCCTGGTCTGGCTGGTACTGCTGGTGAACCTGGAAGAGACGTAAGTAGCAATTCTTAGGCAGTATTTAACCAGTTAGGGAAAATTTAGTAGTTTATTTAAGGAAAGGTCGAATGGAGCCTTAATGTCTAAGAGGATAAATATTGACCTCTGTAAGAGATATTCTTTCTCTTGCATCATACAATAAATAACCTAAAAGGCCTATAGCCATTAATATTTATCCAACAACTAATATTGGTGAAAAAATACGGTTTCTAAATTAGGAAACAAATTAGTGGAGAAAGCCCTTGTTTACAATTTTTCCTGGATGAAAACATTTTGTAATTAGTCTATTTCTTTTTCATTTTAAAACTAATATTTTATATTTACACAGCATAATACTATGGATTTACAGGGCTAATTAGATGTAGGTTTCCATTATTAGTTCCCAGATGCCTGTTACCCAAAACTTAGTAATTGGACCCCTCTAAGTACCTTTTTTAGACTTTTTTTCTGATCACCCCACCTTGTGAAATTTAGTATTACAGATGTACCACATATCTGTTTGAGTCTTGTGACTCTTTGAGGAGCCAAATCCCCCTGAATTGTCTAAGATTTCTTGCCCTCAAAACCTATTTTCGCCCCCCTTGAGAACTATATTGCCTTGTTAAGAATGAATGTCTTTTTTTATTTTTATTTTTTTTAATTTTTGTACCAGGGATCAAACTCACAACCTTGCGCTTGTGAGGCATTCACTGCGCCACTGAGCTAAATCCCCAGCCCTAAGAATGAATGTCTTATATAGTATTCAAAGGACTTCAAGAGACTTGACTCACTTCCTCCTTTTTCTTTTAAATCAGGGAAACCCTGGATCAGATGGTCAGCCAGGCCGAGATGGATCTCCTGGTGGCAAGGTATAACAAATACATGCACAAGAGTTCTGTGAAGCAACTGATTGCTGTATTTATTTTTGGATCTGTGAATTTGTTTCCAGGGTGATCGAGGTGAAAATGGCTCTCCTGGGGCCCCGGGTGCACCTGGTCATCCAGGCCCCCCTGGTCCTGTGGGTCCAGCTGGAAAGAGTGGTGACAGAGGAGAAACGGTGAGTCCTAATAGCACTGTCTCCCTTCACTTGTCTATTTCCCTCAATGAAGAGATTTGTAGGGAGAGGATAGGTTGGCAGGTCTGCCCACCAAATTATCAGCCTTCTTATGGCATCCTGTAGACAAGTGTGTTAATGAAGGTGCAGCAGGTGTTCCTGGCAGTTGTCAATGAAGAATTCATTACTAAAACCAGAAACAGTATTAATCAGGTCAACTACGTATTTCCTGGGTAAATGCAAGGCTGAATTAACAGAAACTTTGTTCAGCTTTCCTGTCTACACCTGCTTTTCAAGACATAAGGGCAGAGCAAGAATAACTTCCAGTAATACCATGTGTGCTGTTAATCCATCTCAATGAAATTAGTAACATTTAAAAACAAAACTTACTCAATAGACATAGACAGTTCCCTGTGTATTTGCTCACTGATTTGCTTCATCTTAGGGCCCTGCTGGTCCTGCTGGTTCTCCTGGTCCTGCTGGTGTCCGAGGTGCTCCTGTAAGTTGTTTTTTAATTTGAACTCATTGTACAGTGCAGGAAACATTCTATTTTCTGGCATGTTCAGGAAAAGACAATGACAAAATTTGTAACTATGGAACAACCATAAACTCTTCTTTGGTCCTGAGAGTAATTCTGGTTCTAAAAATTCCTTGGAGCCAAAAACACAAGCATCAATTATTGGGATTCTGTGGGATTAACATTCCAAAACTAAAACAATCACAGAAATGATCTTTACTGTTCCATGTATAAAGTGTCTATTAATGGAGACTTCTAGGTAATAGAATGCCATAAAATAGATTGAATCATTATAAATTCTGTTTTATCTTTCCAGTGTGGAGGAGTGCATGGCATTAATTTAAATTGTGTTTTTGAAGGGTCCTCAAGGCCCACGTGGTGACAAAGGTGAAACTGGTGAACGTGGGTCTAATGGCATCAAAGGACATCGAGGGTTCCCTGGCAATCCAGGCCCCCCAGGCTCTCCAGTAAGTTCACCCATTCTTAGACATTCTCCTTCATTTCACCCGCTGGGCAAGATGAATTTTAGAGACTAATAGTAGAAAATTTTCCATCTCTGAAAGTATATGCTGGAAGATAGGAGAAACGAATCCAAGAGCTTATGTGAAATAGCAGCATGAAACAATGAGGGAATTGAAGCAAGAGAAAACCATATCACATCATGATCACCACATTTCCTGATAATGAGCATAGTTTCCTAAGGCATTTTAAGGTCTTCACCTATATTGGTCCTTCCTTTCTCTCCAGGGTGCTGCTGGTCACCAGGGTGCTGTTGGTAGTCCAGGACCTGCTGGTCCCCGAGTAAGTATCACAAATATGCATTGGAAGATTCACATTTTTTATAATGTTTTCGCTGCAGGAAAATAGAATTTCTAGAATTATGATATCATAATCATTTCTTAGGGACCTGTTGGACCCAGCGGACCTCCTGGCAAAGATGGAACAAGTGGACATCCTGGTCCCATTGGGCCACCCGGGCCTCGAGGCAACAAAGGCGAACGGGGGTCTGAGGTGAGACATCACTTGTACATAGGCAGATTTCATTTGCTATAATCATCAAATTTTCAGAAATACTGTACAGTATTCTTCAACTGAGATAACGAGTTTGATAAACGTAATAATTTTATTTAGAAAATGAATAACGACTTAAAAAAAAATTCTTGTCTACAATTAAGATATTTCTCACCACACTAAAACAGGGAGAAAATTTTTCTATAGTTTGATAGCTGTCATATCAAGCTGACATCCGCTTAATGATCCAAATCAACCATAGCAGTGTTGATCTCAGACACAAGTTCTCAGGGCTTTGATAATCATAACAATTTGCATCTATGTAGTGCACTTTACTTTGAAAATAACTTCCATGATTCCTGCTTTGTTACCTGATACCATCATTCCCAATTCCTCCCTGTCCCATACTTCTGGGGTAAGTGGAATAAAAACTATCATCTCTACAAGTTACATATGTGACTGTTGAAACACAAATAATTCATCAGCCCAAAGATAATTGCAAATTTGGGGCCAGAATCTAGTTCCCTGATTTTATTTCCTCTGTCATGTCAGTGTTAGAGTTGTATATCATGGGTTGCTTGCTTACAACATTTATACAGAATAAAGAATTATAAAGAATGCTATAATAAAATTTGTCAAACATTACTGATTGTTACAAAATGGACCAGTATTTTTCTGGTAATGAACTATAGTAATTATACATGGGTTATCACATGACTATAAAAGCAGCCAAGTGAACTTTAATTAGTAAATAGTCACATGATGTATGAATTATTCTTAATGCATTTTCCTGGACTAGTAGCATAGTCTTTCATGGGAGACCAAACAAGGCCATGTTTCAGTAATGCATATCTTTCCCACCTTAGGGTTCCCCAGGCCATCCAGGGCAACCTGGTCCTCCTGGACCCCCTGGTGCCCCTGGTCCTTGCTGTGGTGGTGGTGCTGCCATCTCTGGGATTGGAGGTGGTGAAAAATCTGCTCTTGGTTTTGTACCATATTATGGAGATGAACCAATGGATTTTAAAATCAACACTGAAGAGATAATGTCTTCACTCAAATCTGTTAATGGACAAATAGAAAGCCTCATTAGTCCTGATGGTTCCCACAAAAACCCTGCTAGGAACTGCAGAGACCTGAAAATGTGCCACCCTGAACTCAAGAGTGGTATGTATGGGAATCTCCAACAGGTGGTCATGGGTTATAGGAATGCAGCTTATATTAGGGATCGAGGGAGAAAACTTTCACTTTGAATCAAAAATAATTTGAAGTCAAGATAGCATTTAGATAATGTTAATTGAATTTAATATTTCAAAGAAAAATATCTTTGCAGATGTAAAGTGTAATGTAAATAACTGCAAAATATTTCAAATACAGGAAAATTTAAGGACACTTGTAAGACTGTTAATACAGTAGTAGTTTGCTATTCCAGAACATCACAAACTGATGTAACAAAACAATTTTCATCATTGTGTTCTTAGGATTAAGAATACATAATTTTATTATAATTTGATTACTATATTATATATTATTACACTTGAATTTATTATAATAAATCTAATTATTACAATTTTCAAATTTAGAAACAAAATTTCAGAGTGCTACATAGAACTGAGTAGAATATTTTAATAGTTTAAGATTTTGCTTATACAATGGGTTAATTATTGCTGAAAAGCAAAATTATCTTAAGCTTTCAAATATCTTGACATGGAGCATTGTATTTGCTCAGAGTCATTTCTACAAATTAATTAAAATAGCCATCAATCAGATTTAGGTGTATTGACACAAATCTGGATTAGACAACTAGCTTATATTATACAGTAAAGTTGCATTAATTGTTTGATCATCTCTTTCAAAATGAAGAAATTTCACCAAATACTATACACCAACCAGGAGTTCCTGACTTAGTATATCATTGTTATGTAAAACCCAAATGTTACATTTTATTCCAGTGTTTTCTATAGTTGTAGATAACCTGCACATTTAACTTAAATGTTTCTCTATATGCCATACATAAAAGACCTGAGTGGTCAACATGATGAATGCCTTATCAAATAAACAAAAACACTCACTCTGGCCCCTTTCATTACTGGATTTTCTAACCAGTTCCCTCTGTCCCTTTATTGTGACTCTTCAGGAGAATATTGGGTTGATCCTAACCAAGGCTGTAAGATGGACGCTATCAAAGTATTCTGTAATATGGAAACTGGGGAAACATGCCTAAGTGCCAGTCCTTCTTCCATTCCACTGAAAAACTGGTGGAGAGATTCTGGTGCTGAGAAGAAACATGTTTGGTTTGGAGAGTCCATGGATGGTGGTTTTCAGGTAAGAAAGGATATACCTCTGAAAATGAGTCACCCATACTTAACTGACATGTTTTGTTCCTCCTATCTGTTGATCACAAAGCTAAGTTAATTAAAAAATAGAAGAGCCCAAATGATTTTATATATTCAGGTGACTGCTTTTATAACTTTCCTCTCAATAAGAGCTAAACTAGTTTGAATTACTTTGCATGCAAATACCTTTCTTATACTTCTGACGACTTTTGCTCTGCCATGCAATAAAAGCTTACTACTGTAGAATACATACAATAATACAATAATAATACAATTTCAACGCCCATACTAACACTCCATGAACCCCTTGTATGAAGCTGCAACTAAAATGTTTGACCAGTCTTATTTGTTTTCCTCTCACAGTTTAGCTATGGCAATCCTGAACTTCCTGAAGATGTGCTCGAGGTCCAGTTGGCACACCTCCGACTTCTCTCCAGCCGGGCCTCCCAGAACATCACATACCACTGCAAGAATAGCATCGCATACATGGATCAGGCCAGTGGGAATGTAAAGAAAGCCCTGAAGTTTATGGGGTCAAATGAAGGTGAATTCAAGGCTGAAGGAAACAGCAAATTCACATACACAGTTCTAGAAGATGGCTGCACTGTAAGTAACCACACATTTATAAGCACAGGTCATGAAACACTAAGTAAATCTTGTCTTATCAGTCTATTTGGAGAAAAGAAATAAAAACAAGCATGTGAACAAAAATGACATTTGTTATGAATTATGTAGCATCTATAGATTCATTTCAGGGAATGTGAAATACTACAAAAATTGAATACATCTTAACTTCTAGAAGGAAATCAGTTGAAAGAAATCAAAATTTAAACCCATAACATACTCTTTATCAATTAACTGGATACACCTATAAGATTAATTTTTATCACATATAGTCTGCATAATATTTATTATATGAACTTAATCTAATATCTACCCTTTGTGTAAAATTTTAAAGGTTGACTTTGAATCTGTCCTTTGTTATTTACTTTTATGAACAAAGGGGGCACCTACTGCCAATGTTAGCAAATTCCAGTGAGTGACCTAGCCATCTCAGTAAACCAACTATCTCTCTGGTAGCAGAGACCAGAATCAGGCCTCTCCCTCCTAGGTTTACCTTTAATTCTGACAAGGCTTTTGATTGATAATATTATTTCACAATAGGAAGGATTATAACTTGAAATAGAGCAGGTCTCATATGTATAGAAGATAATGTGGTATACCGAGAACTCCCTTACAGCAGAAAAATTTTCTAGCTTGATCAGTCAGAGGAATTGTGTAAGTAATTTTAATATCATTATAACTTAAACATTTTTCCTCTTTTATACAGAAACACACTGGGGAATGGAGCAAAACAGTCTTTGAATACCGAACACGCAAGGCCATGAGACTGCCGATTATAGATATTTCACCCTATGATATTGGTGGTCCTGATCAAGAATTCGGTGTGGACGTTGGCCCTGTTTGCTTTTTATAAGCCAAACTCTGTCTGAAACTCCCTGCAAAAATTCCACATTCCATATGTGTTCCTCTTGTTCTGATCATGTCAACCAATACAGATGACCAACTAAATTCCAGTTATTTATTTCCAAAATTTTTGGAAAAAGAATAATTTGACAAACATAAGAAAGTATGTGTGTTTTTTTTTCTGTTCCACCAAATACAGTTCAAATGCTTTTTGTTTTATTTTTTTACCAATTCCAATTTCAAAATGTCTCAATGGTGCTATAATAAATAAACTTCAACACTCTTACAATAACACTGTGTTATATTCTTTGAATCCTACCCCTTCTGTGGAGCAATGACTATGCTCATCAGTAAAACATAATCTTTCCTTCTGAAACAGTAAAACATAAAATTAGAAAAGACCTCCCTATTTCAACTACCTCAAATGGTCAGAAACAGATAAATTCTATGAGTTCCAGAAGACCAAACAAATGTATAAGTGGGCAAAACTTGTGAACACCATTTATTAATTTCCTAGGATATTGGTAAAAATATAGTGTAGTAAAATGATTGAGAGTAATATTTTCAAAGCCACAATTATTCTAATCATTGATACCAACTACTTTTAAAGGTGCTTCTCTCTTTTCTAGTCATTGCTGATGAAGATTACAAATATTTGGGAAGGCTTTAATGACATATGTTATGGTGCTAATGTCCTTTCTCTTTTAAAATTCTAGATCAGAATTGTTGACCTGCTTTCAAACCATAGATGCAAAGTATCTCTGTCTGCTTTTAGAAAGATTAATTGACGTGCTGCAGGGGCATGCCCTTCATCCTGTAAAAAAATGAATGACATAAAACCAATTACGGGCTTGCATTTGTCACAACAACACAGAGAATGTTTTGAAACTTCCTTTTGTAAACTTGTATGTGGTTGTTGATCCTTCTTTTTCTTACAGACACCCATAATAAAACATCATAAAGAAACATTCCTGGTTTTCATCACTGTTCGTGGATTTGACAAATATGTCTCTACACAGAAACTCATGATTTTTATTAAAAATTAGATTAAATTCTAACTCTCTAGCTCAATAATGCAATGATTTAAGAATATGAAGTAATATAGGTTCAGAATAGAGAGAATGCTCTGCAGGAAATCTTGCAGCGTTTTAGAGGAATCCCTCGAGCATTTGGGAAACTGAGATCCTTCTAGTTGAAATGGTCAGTCCTTGGGCATGGTAAAGTAGTGAAGAGGGATGTCTTCCAAGGGGGAGTAGTTAGAGAAGAAAATGCTGATAAATTAACAAGCATAAGATGGAGCCAGTGAAACACACTGATATTAAGAACAATCAATACCACATGATTTTACCTATCTGCGGTATCTAAAAGAGTTTAACTCAGAGAAAAAGATAAACATATTGCTTACTAGGCTCTGTGGGTGGAATGAAGTGAGGAGGTTTTCGTCAAAGAATTTCAGTTAGATGACAGAAATAAATTCAAGATATCTATTTTACAAAGTGGAGACTATAGATAATAACAGTGTATTATATACTCTTGAAAATTGCTAAAAGAGTAGATTTGTGTTTGTTCTCCCCACACAAAATGAGTATGTGAAGTAAGGCATATATTAATTTTAACTCAAGCTAGCCATTCACAATGTACACCTGTTTCAAAATATCACCTCTTACACGCTAAGTATATGCAGTTTTTGCTAATTAAGAATAAAAACTAAAAATATTTAAAATAATTACAATAAGGCATTTTCTACCATCTTTATGTTCACACTGCCATACTGATCTCTTGGGTCAGTCTCTTCTTTACGGAAAATTTCTTATTTAGTTTAGTTACCACAAACAAAAATAGCAGGCTTGTACACTTGGTTTTAAAATTTGAAATTTATTCACTCTATATGACTAAGAAAATAATGCTTTCAAAATTAAAAGTTCCATCATGCAAACCTCAAGTCTTGATCCACTTACGGTCCAACCTAAAGCATCAGTGTTAACAGTCTCTGGTGCACCTTTTCAGTAATATTTCACTTACTTGAAAATAGTATATCTTTATTTTACATTATAATATTATATTCGCATAAAATTCTTAATGCATCTGAATTACATGCACACACACAGGTATATGTATGAGAGAGCAAGCAAATAGCATAAATTCCCAAATTATATTTCCTGAAATTTTATTTTACACAAAAAGAAGCTTATTATATACAAAAGTTTGAGAGGCTCTAGGAAGGAATTGTGCTGTTTCCTTTTCCCAGACTGGAGAGGCCATCTGGATCCCTAGGCTCATGAGCCACTTCCCGCTTCAAAGCCTGCAATATTTAGTGAAAACTTTTTCATGATGCTTCACTCTCACACTGACTTTCCTGCCTTTAACTGATAAGGACCTTTATGATAATGGGGGAGCAAGTGAATATTCATAATAATCTCCCCATTTCAAGGTCATCAGATAGGCAGCCTCAATCCAATCTGCAACCTTAATTCCTCCTTGCTTCAGGCAATAAGTATATTCACAGGTTTCAGGAGTTAGAATGTGGATATATTTAGGGAGGCATTTTTTTATCTATTGTGATAGTGATGCAAAAAAAAAGTAAGGAAAATTTAAAAAGCCATGTTGGTGGTAGCCACAGCTATATTTGGGGCAATGACAGCCAGTTTCAAAAGAAGTATGGCCATTGTGCCACAAATGGCATCAGTATCTAGTGTTTATGGTGGCTTCAGCAGGATGTTTCAAGGTGTGACTTCGAAGGGGGCCCTGAACACAAGCATTCAATTCTTTTCTGATTATTCGCTAATCTTGGAAGCTGTAGGCTGACCTTCAGATAAAGTGTATTCATTGCATTTCTACATAAATCAGCAAAAGTTGGACTGGGCTGAAAGCTAAGAATCTTGGTGAGTTCAGTGATTGTTAAGTTCAGAGATGGACAGCAGCAGAAATATAAACAATGGAACAAACGTTTTTACTATTTAGGGCTTAAAAAGGAATATCCATCTTGTATGGAGGGATGAGAATTTTGAAGTGCATGAAAATAGGATTAATTATCTATGATCAAAGGGAGTACCCTGCACTTTGAGGTCAGAGTTAAGAAGATGAGTGGCCTCCACTACATAACATTATGTTTGAGCTTCATGAGAAATTGCAGGACTGTGTAAGAATATGGCTGCTTTTATTGGTGATGTGCAGAAAGAGAATGATGCATTGAAATCCCTAACTTTTTGTCTCAAAGAACAGAAGGAAATATGGGCCCTTTCTCTGGCTGAGCTAGAATATATTTTTGTCTGAAAAAATCCATTTCTTTGCTAAAGGTTTGAGATAACAAAAAACCTAATATAAATCTTCATTCTACAGAGCCTCAAACTTCAACAGAAATCTAAATAAGTTTTCTAATTTTCTATTTGATTCCTCTGTGACTGAGATATAGCAGGACTCTGAGATTTTTAATAAGGATTATGAAGAATTATCTTTAAACATTCCTCTTTCACATTAAGTTTCTGTAGCTCTAAGGCCCTTGTTAAAATGAACTCCCAATCGCTGCCTGGTAATATTTTTACTGTTATTAAAATGCAAAATTCATACAAGAAAAGGCCTAGTCTCCTTATACCTCACTTCTACCACTGCTTATTGTCACCAAAGATTAATGAGAATCAGATTCCAGAATGCCTCCCGGTGTAAAAATTCAAAAGTCAATCTCAAGAGACGACTTATACATAAAAAGAATGGAAAGACTTAATTAATGCATAGTGTCTAAAGTTTGGGCATATGTGTGGGACTTCTGAAATACTAAACAAAAGAAAATTGTGTAATTTGTAAAAATTATCAATAGATGAATGTAACAAGTTCTGGGAATAATTATTCACATGGTTGACCCACTGAACCCAGGACTCAGAAGTAGACCAAAATAAATAAATTTAGACATCACAAACTTCCTGGCATAAGAATGATATACAAATAACAATGCAAAACTTAAGAGCTAGATTTGTTGGAGTGGATTTATCATATATGACATAACCACTCAGCTTCTAACTATATTTTTGGCAGACCACTAAGGTCCTGAGAAATCCTCCATGAGATGTGAGCCAGTGCCTCACTGCAAATGTATCTACAGTCTTGGAAGTAGAAAACTCCAACTGAAATAAGCTTCTTGATTTCAATGGAGATGACAGGATCCCAGAAAGTAGAGGACAGAGGGCAGCACTAAACTACCAAGAACCAGCTGAAAATGATAACTGAAGTACTTCAAGGTAAAAACCAAATGGCCTAACTCATAATTATCTCTGGGTGTGGCCAAGTGGAGTCATCCTACTGCATAGGTGCTTTTAAATGGGGTCTGGAGGAGTCATCCATAGCTTTCTCATAAACAATCATGACCGAAAAGATCCAGTTCAAGAGAGAGAGATCTTAATTGAGCAGCCACACAGGTCCTAAGACTCACCCAATTCCTAAACTATGAATGATATAGTTCATAGATCCAGTGTACTTGGATGAAGAGCATGGACATTCCATGAAGGGGCCTTTTTCTATGGTTTGGACAAAGTCCCCCGTGATAGTGCCACAACTAATGAGCAATTAATATGGGCCAAGAATTCCTCTAGTCTCTTTAAACTTAGTAAATATGTTACTCCCTTTAATTCTATGAGGATCCATTTATTTTTTAAAGAGGAGGAAAGGAAAGAAGGAAGAAAAAATAGAAGGAGGAAAAAGAAAAAGTGAAGAAAAGAAAGTAGATACAAAAGATTAGGTAAAATACCCAAGGTTACCCAGATAATAAAAAGGAGGGCTTAGATGCTGTCTCAAACAATTTAGTTGTAGAGCTGATACTCTAGGCCATTACACTAAACTGTCTAAGGACTTATTGAACAGTTTCTTCAAAACAAACTTAAGCTACTATGTCAATGGTGCATGGGGAAAGGAAAAACACATGTCTCTGGGGAATTGCTGTAGAGTGTAGATTTTTACCAATTCATGTGATTCAGAATGTTACTCTGAACTTGAATTAAGATTTCAGATTTTAGAGATTTTTTAGAGATTTCCAGATTATTCAGAATTAAGATTTTACTCACCACCAGAATGACAACAGCTATTTCAGGTACCAAACTTGTTTTAGGATCCATTTATTTAGTGATTCACTTAGTCATAAAATGTTTATTGAACATCTAGTGAAAATGATGCACTGACATAATATTTTACCCGAAGTGAATTTCCTCCCACCACTAGGACATTCCTTCTCCATCTTCCCCATCTTCTTCTTCCTATTATTAAAGTCACTCTAATTAGTTTCATTGACTAATTTGACTAGTTTGACCAGTTTCCTTGACTAGTTTCCTTGACATATTTTCTAAACTCCAGTCATCAATTAAACTGATAATAACTCACAAACTTATATTAGTTTTCATAGAAATAAGGAGCAATACTGTCTGTAGTTTAAGATTCACATCAAAATTTTCAAACATCAAAGAGGTAAACACTATAGAACTGCTAGGGAAGATTATTCCAGGCACTCCGAACATCAGTTGTTCAAGAAAAGGGATATTTCTGGTGTGATCAAGCAAGATCAAAGGCAATATGGTTGGAGCAAAGTTAGCACATGGAAAAAGAGAATAAGAGAAGATCCCAGAAAGAGCAAAAGGAACAGATTATGTGGAGTCTTAAGGAAGGGTAATAATAGATCCAGGTTTACCTTGAAAAATACCAGTTTATGCCTATTTTCCACTGTAGCATAAGATTTAGCATTTTCTAACTCTAATACATATGCACATTTGATGATATTATGCAATCATTCTAATTCTTTTGGCCATCATTAGGAGTTTGGCCATTGCTCACAGTGAGAGGAGAAAACATCATGGAAATGGATGTTCTAGTTTGGTGTACAATTTCAGAGTATTTCTATGGCTTCTCTTTGAGCAAAATACATGAATCTGGAGTCTATTGCCTTAATCTGGGCCAAAGATGATGGTGGCCTCTACCAGGGTGGTTAATGGATGTGATGAAAAGTAACGGTGTTCTGGATAGATTTTTAATACAGAGCCAACAGGAATGGCTAATAAATTGGATGTGCAATCTAAGAGAAAGAAAAAATGTCAAGCATAAATCCAACACTTTTGTCATGAGTAACTGGAAGAATAGAGTTGCCAGAAGATTAACAATTTGAGTGACTCAACATTTCAGGCTGGATGTATTATGGTTGGATGCCTCTCGGTCATCCAAGATGATTTTCTGAAAGCCAGAGGAGAAGCCCAGGACAGAGGAATACATTTAGGAATTTCAACATATGTATTATTATTATTCTTTTGGTACTGGGAATTGAACTCAGCTTTGCACTTGTCAGGCAGGCATGGTGCCACTGAGCTACATCCCCAGCCCACATATGTATTATTTTTACAACTATGGAAGTATGAGATCTTTAAATGACGGGAAGTAGTAAGAAGGGAGAAAATATAGAAGACTGAACCCTTGGGTATATCTTGCTTAAATTTTAGAATTATGGCATATTAAGAGTATACGGAAGTTTAGAGTCGATTCCAGTACCACTGTATACATATTTTTAAAAGTGAAATCAAGTGAGGTTATAATAATTTTCCTATATAGATAGTAGTTACATAATTCTTCAATTCATAGTCACATATACTGTCTCTATTCTTTTATGGTGAAGGATTAAATACCACTCTCTTACTCCTCAAAGTGGAATTTTAATAAAAATTGCTTCAGTTTCTTGTTGGAAAAAAATTTATTTATTTTTATGGTCATCATAGCATATATATTATTTTTACATCTATTTCATAAAAATGAGAATAATAATAGATTGCCTATATCCATATCAGTTGGCATTTCCTACACTCATCTGTGTAATTGTAACAATACAGTATATGCAATTTCTCATGCTACTTATTTCATGCTACTTATTTCATCTAACATGATACCATTTTATCCATAAAGAAAATATTTGTTTAACTTTGGTTTAAAAAAATAAGAGAAATATAGGGGAACCATTTAAAAAATAATGATTCAGCAGTTTAAAATTGTATCAAAGTGACCTACTTTCTCTAGTTTATATTAATGCCATACTTGCCTGGGTTTTAACTTAAAGGAATGTTCCTATTTTTATAAGTGAGTGAGAAATATGCAAAATATTTTCCTTTCAGATATGACTCCCCATTGAGTCATAACTCACTAAGACAGCTTGATATAATACTGGTTAAAAAATTCTATATGACAGACCATACAGGAAAGCACTCCCTAATCTGCGTGCTCCAGTCTGCTACACCAAAGATTTTCAGAAATCATACAAAGAATCAACTGTCGAGTCAATTTTATAAATAAATTTTAAAAAGAGGGTCATTCATGGCCAATATTTTTAAAACAAATTCTTCTCTGATGATATTTCTGCCCCTCCTTTTTTCTCGTATCTTTAAACTTTCTCCAAAAACATATTTTTTAAAACTCCTGCGTGTTTTCACTAAAATTGAATTATTTGGAATCTTGGCTACATCTGACATGATGCTCATTAACAAAAGTCAGGCTACCCTTTGTGTCTCATAAAATTTAGAAATGGGAATTACTTTACTTCACATTAGTTTAGTGGTGATGTGAAAGCAATGATATGCTTCTTACAATCTTGAAAATGAGATGCCCCATAATTAAATAGGTAGGATTAAAATTATGTGGAAGCTCGGTCTGAGGTTCAGTTTCTCAAAACAGAGATCAAGATGACTAGTTGTTTGTAAAAGTTCTCTGAGAGTCATCTCAGAAGATATACATGTCTATAAGGAAATGAGATATGTACAGTTGGATGGAGAGAAAAGCTGATTCACGCACAATTGACAGTGAGATTTGTAAAGGATCTTAAAGAAGCTTTGGAACTGAGATAGCCCTTCAAAGCTTTTATAATCCACAGTGAGAGGGAAGGGTCTTTGTGTCTCTGAATCAGACAATTGTCAGCTCTGGACCAGAGCCTGAGAGGTAGAAGTTACCCTCAGTAAGGAAGTCTTGGTAAATGAGGGCAATTCCCAGAAAGAGGCACTGCCTGCCATGAGCCCTGTGTAACAAAGATTCCCAGTAGTGGTAGATCGAGGTCAGCCTGAGCTACATAGTGAGTTTAATAGAGCAACCAATGCTTTAGCTTTGAAGAGAGAATATAGCTAGAGCACCACATTACTTCTATAAAGTCCTACTCTGTGCTCAGTACTCTACCAAGGACTATAGGAAAAGAGAACATGTGATTGTCCCTCTAAAAACCTTTTCTTTCTTTAGCATAGGTTGAAATATAAAATGACACAGACATTCAAGTCGAGCAATTGAGTGTTATATTTTGCTTGGCTAACCATTAGAGATATAATACAAGTAATTGCCCTGTGTGATGATCATATTCTCAGGATGGCCCTTCAAAAGGATAAAACTTGTTGCACAATAAAACAGGGGTATGACTTAGGCAGTAGAGAAAAGGAAAGTCATTTCAGACTAAGAAACAAAAAAAGAGGAGAAATAGAAGCAAGAATGATTCTCATATATTCTGCCGATAGGAGAGAAAAATCCAGGCTACCTGAATTTATTCATTTCAGTTCAGTACCATTATTGAGCAATTACTAAATGCAAGTCTCAGAACAAAGTGCACAAGAAGATTCAAGGGGAATTTGAAACCACGAAAGCTATCAAAACATGATGACACAAATACTGCAACCTGTCCCAACAGTCACTAGTCTTTAGTAATGAAATGCTTTCAGCTGGAGAGAAAAGGAAGAAACAGAAAATACTGTGAGGAAAGAGATGCAGAGTTAAGAAGCATATTTAGCAATTTAAATTAGCTCAGTTTAAAACAGAAGATAGATTTTATGTGGCAATATAAGAAATAAGGATGGACATATAGTCTAGACCCGAGACCCTGGACTAGTAAGCGGACAAGTTTTTACTTTATCTCTCAATGTAAAGTTTTATCATTTTTTTTAGTTTTGTTACATTTTGCAGGCTGGGGCTTGAACATAAGGCCTTTCACTTGCTAGGCAAGTGCTCTATCATTGAGCTACCTACCCAGACCCTAATAAAGCCTTTAAGTATTACAAATCTGTTGCTTGAGAAGAGCACAAAGTCAAGGAAAATGTGGGATTCCATAAACAGATTTACAGGCAGCAAAGAGATACTGTTTTAATATGCTTTTTGTTGCTCTTAAAACAATATCACAGAGTGAGTAGGTTATAAAGAAAAGTGGTGTATTTTGGCTCACAGTTCTGACTCAAAGTCAAGGGGATGCATCTGGTGGTAGTCTTCATGCTGCAGAATCCTGAGGTGGTACAGGGTGTCACATGGTATGAGAGAGGAGCAAATGACAAACCTACCCAAACTTATCTTTTATAGCAGATCCATTCTCAACACCTCTCAACCCATTAATGTTCTAATCATATGAGTGGGTTAATCCACTCATGAATGGAGACCAATCTTCTCTTAAAGGTCCCATCTGGTCCTGCATCTTAAAATCTGTCTCCTAATGGGGATTCAACATGAGTTTCAAAGGGGAAAATCACATTAGAAATAGAGCAGATGTTTATTATGAAAGAAAGCATAAATCTACGTGTTAGAGGAAAGAAACAAGAGATTAAAGAATTTTAATAAGGAGTAACATGTATTTTCATCGAGAACTAGACTGGAGTCAAGTGAAGAAACTTGCTGGGAAACTAGGTGAAGTGAGACTTCAAAAGTCATGCAGGAGACACCTCCCTTTAATAAAGACTAAGTAGGAGGTTACACAACTTCTGTCTCTCTCACAGCTTCCTACGTGGCAGCTAATCATGTCAGTGATTCATTTGGAAAGATGATTGAACATGATAAAATATGTGACTGATTGGAGAATAATTCTAGGTTGGGGCGGTGAAGTAAATTTGGAAATGATCCTTTTACAGATGGCCAATGAAGTCATCTGGCTCCCAATGAAATCATCAGGGAGCAAAACTTCAAAGGAGGGGGAGAAGGACTACACAGTGCATACATGCTGGGAAGAAGAATGTGGAGAAAATTTTCAAATCACTGAGGGTTTCATATGAGATTTTGGAGTTTGTGATGGTTTAAGAAAAAGAGAACTTAGTTTTGAGGGTTAACAAGAGCTACGAGGACAGAGAGGAAACTTAATAGCAGGATGGCATCATTAATTGCTATTGATAAAAATAATTTGGGCCTGATTTTCAAATTCTGTCCTGAACTTAAACCACCTAGAAGCTGTCTTCTTTGGAGTCAGCAAAAGCACAATTAGAAAGAATGACAACAATCATTGACTCTAACTACACACCAAGTACTGCATTATGCAAGGAAACATGTCAGATGTTTCAGGGAAGGGCTTGGAATTCAGAATCCTCTTGAATCTCTCCAGCTCAAATTGTCACTGCAGATGTTTTGAATTGATGCTGCATTTTTCTCATTAAGTTGACTAACAATGGTGATTATTCTTTGTCTCCAGCTGTTTTTCATTATAGGATGCACCTCCTAACAGTTTCAGCTGCTGGGAAAATTGTTCGCAGCACCATTTCAGTTCTGCTTTCTTCTGTTAATTACCATTTGACTCTTCATTTTTCACTTCACCTATCTGCAGGCCAATTTCTTGCCATATTTATAGCATTTAAGTACAATTGTTTACATCCTTGTGTTTGTTTAAGTGCCCATAAAATTGTGGTGAATCATATTCTTTGATAAAATATAAATATCACCTTCAGGGCTTTTAAACATATTAGATAACCACATCATAAGACATCAATGAGAATTAAATATCACTTGAAGTTTTTAATTATCATATCAAAATAAAACCTAGTAGTGAATTATAAGCATAACTTTTGTAGGAATTTGTTAAATCAGTACAATTTTATTTCTAGGGTTCCCTATCTAAACAGGCTCACTGATATTTTTATCTAGTTTAATTATTAAAAGAATTTTCATCTTCCACTGTGTTTCCTTCTGTTGTTTTTTCTTGAGTTTAACCATGGAACTATAAAAGTGGGAATAAAAGATACACTACAGCAGATACCAGAGCTAGTTTTTAAGCCTTCTTTTTTGAAATTCACAGTTACACATAACAACCAAGATTCATGATTCTATAAATAAAAGACATTTTCAGTATGTATGATGCATAGTATATATAAACAATTTATATACACTGAGCTATGTATATACTAAGGTATATATGTATTGTAGTATATAAATACATATATACACACTAATCTCTCTTTCTATAAATATAATAT